>CM034156.1:208915342-208960342 GCA_019776745.2 Taxus chinensis | reverse complement strand
ACATGCACTCGCACATGCACACACAAGTACACGCACATGCACACACACTCACGCACACGCCCACGCACATGCACACGCGACACACAGGTTCACACACACGTACACGCACATGCCCACGCCCATGCCCACACCCATGCCCACGCACACAAGCACGCCCAAACTCATGCCCATGCCCACACACATGCACATACACACACACATGACACACGCACACGCTCATTGCACACATGCACACACACACACGCACACGCACACACACACAAAAACGAAGACACACACGCACATGTAAATTCAAACGCATATGCATGAACACATGCACACATGCATACACACATACTCACACACGTGCACGTGCACACATACACACATCACGCATTGCATGCACACACACACGCGCACACACACACACACACACATAAGCACACGCACACACAAACGCACACGCACACATACACGCACACGTAAACGCACACGCACACACTCACGCTCACATGCACACACACACATGAAAACACGCACACTGCACACACACACACATGCACAGAAGCGCACACACACACACTTGCTCACGACCATGCTCTCATGCACACGTAAACGCACTAGCTCAATTACATGCACACACACATGCACAAGCACAGGAAAACACACATGCACACGTACAAGCACACGCAAACACACACGCACACGCACACGCACTGTTGTTGCAAATCAGCAGCACCCCTAAATGCAAATCAAGGTTTTGAATTGATGTTTTAGGCATCCAGTGTGATTGCACAACATGGAAACCTCTCTCCAAGTGTGGGACTTGTGAAAATGAGAGAGGAATCTCTAGATTAGAGGTTGGTTCCTCAAAATCCTCTGATTTAGATCTATATTTTGCACAACTACAGAGGTTCAGATCCTAATCCTACTCTAAATTGCAAGGAGACAGGGATAAAAATGCAAAAATGAAACTAAACTAAAGATGGTGATGCACCAAAAGGAGTGGTGAAACATTTTTTGCCATGTAAATAGACACAAATTCATGAAATGCAACAAGGGAAAACATACACAAGCTGATAGATGTAATTAGAGGTCTTAAAATGAAGTAAAACAATACAAACAGAGGACTGAAAGCATTCACAGAGTTTGCACTGTCAATTCCATGTAAAAATCTCTTGCATTCCACACATCAAAGAGGTATAAACCTATTACAAACTATGAAAAAGGTCTGATTCTTACAACTATCACTTGCTGGAGGTGAAAGAAGAAGTTTGCAATGCCAAAAAGTGTTCAACCATGAAGAAATGAGCCAAATCTGGCTTTTACAGTGCATGGGTCGAGCCCAGGAGAGAGAAAACGTAAAAAAAATGGGAGCCCATTTCTCATTGATGGAAAATGCATTAAAACAGCATGGAGGACCTTACAAACCCATACCCTGCCATTTTTGACCATATTGGAGAAGAATGCGACCCATTCTGTATTAAATTTGGTTGTTGAAATGTCATTTCTGGCCATGGACACGTACCAGAACCGTTTTTGAATTTTCTCTCTCCAAACTGAACCAAAATTAGAAATTGACCATGGAATCATGTAGAGGAATTTTAACAGCTTTCCAATGATATAAAGAACGTGAAAAATTTTACCTCTTTTTGCTCTGGATCAAAAGATATGATCCGTTTGACATGAAGCTCTTAGGGCAAGAAACGGCCTTCTCTTTTCCGTGGGTTTTCCTTTGGAAATCGACCTTTTTATACTCTTTTGGAAAAAAATTTCAACCAGCGCCCCACCACTTGGGACACGTGGCATCATTTTTCGTGGGCCCCGCGGGAAAAACATTTCCATTTGAACCTTCGACCAAAATACTTGGAAAAATTTCAAATTTTCCTCTGACCCCCGAACTCCTCTGCCACGTGGCAGCTTCCTATTGGCTGCGGGCCTCAAATGGGAAAATTTTCCACAAAAACTCCGCCGAGCCATAACTTGAAAAATATAAGGAGTTAGGAGGCAAACTTTACCTTTCTGGAAAGCTGAGAGAGAGCTCTATCTGATGGTGCCATTTCTAGAAAGCCTTGAGTGCCTAAAAATCAAAAAATGTAGACTAAGGCACAAGAGAGGCAAGAACACAAGGAGTTAGCCACAAAAACGAGCTGGGGCACCATTTTGGATAACAATTTTGGCAACTCAGAGGGGTCATCTGCCTGCTATGATGAAAATACCAGTTACCATGAAGCAGTCCATTGGGCATTGGAGTCACAAATACTTGTTTAGAACATCAACTGACTTAGAATGTGTAAGGAGGAAGATGGAAATCACATGATGGAAGCAAGGACTGTAAAACATCTCCAGGGACAGTAAGCTGTGCCAAAGCACTTAGGGAAAGCAATCTGACATAACCATAACAACAAAAAAATGTTACAAAGCACTTGGAGGAATGAAAATATAATCTAATATTTACAAGGTGGTAAATTTCCCTTTAGAAGCAACACTTGAGATAGATTCCATTGACTGGAATCTGTAGTTCTTCACCATCCAATGAGGCCAATTGGAAAGCATTGATGTTCTTGCACTTCATGACCATGTATGGGCCACTCAGAGGGGTCATCTGCCTGCTAGATGAAAATACCAGTTACCTGAAGCAGTCCATTGGGCATGGAGTCATCAAATATTCTGTTTAGAACCTCAACTGACTTAGAATGTGTAAGGAGGAAGATGGAATATCACATGATGGAAGCAAGGACTGTAAAACATCTCCAGGGACAGCAAGCTGTGCCAAAGCACTTAGGGAAAGCAAAAATAACCTACAGCAAAACAATGTGCAAAGCACTTGGAGGAATGAAAATATAATCTAATATTTACAAGGTGGTAAATTTTCCTTTAGAAGCAACGCTTGAGATAGATTCCATTGACTGGAATCTGCAGTTCTTCACCATCCAATGAGGCCAATTGGAAAGCATTGATGTTCTTGCACTTCATGACCATGTATGAGCCACTCCAAATGGCATCAAATTTTGAATGCCTTCCTGGTTTTACTCTATCCACATCCCATTTCAACACTAGATCTCCAACCTGAAAAGATATATCCTTGGCCTTCCTATCAAAGGTCTTTTTGATCAAAGCTTGATCTTTTCCATTGCTTGGGATGCCTAATTTCTGACCTCCTACAGCTCCATCAACTCTGCATATCTCACCTCCATGGGTTCAAACTCTAGCAACTCTAATTGCTTCATGAGTTCCAATGTTGGCAACTCAAGTGACATGGGTAAGATTGCCTCTCTTCCATAAACAAGCACGGATGAATGGAGAGTTACCTGTGGATCTCTTGGGAGTTATCCTATAAGCCCATAAGGTTGATTTCAGTTTGGTATGCTAAGACCTCTGATTCTAATCAAGAGTCCTCCTAATGATCCTCAACAAGTTCTTGTTTGTAGACTTGGCCTGGCCATTACCTTGAGGGTAATAGTTTGATGAAGTGCTTAGGTAGATCCCATTCTTGACAGCCCACTCAGTCACCTTGGATCCAATGAATGCCAATGCATTATCTGAGATTATTGTAGCAGGTATACCAAATCTGGTTGCTATCCCCTCATAAAAGTCTAAGATGCTGGACTCATTTGCTTCTTTGAGTGCTACTGTTGTTGTTGCAAATCAGCAGCACCCCTGGATGCAAATCAGGTTTCTAAGTTGATGTTTCAGGCATCCAGTGTGATTGCACAACATTGAAACCTCTCTCCAAGTGTGGGACTTGTAAAATGAGAGAGGAATCTCTAGATTAGAGGCTAGTTCCTCAAAATCCTCTGATCAGATCTATTATTTACACAACTGCAGAGGTTCAGATCCTAATTTTATCTTAATTTGCAAGGAGACAGGGATAAGAAATGTAAAAATTAAAACTAAACTGATAAGGGTGATACACCAAAGGAGTGGTGAGCACTTCTTGCTCATGCAAATTGACACAAAATCAGAAATTACAACATAAAACATCATGCACAGGTTGATAAGCTGTAATAAGGGTTTGAAATGAAGCAAACAACACATACAAAGGACTGAAAGCATTCACAGAGCCTGCATTGTGATTTTCAACATCAAAATCCTTGTATTCCAACACCAAAGAGACAAAAAAACCTGTTACAATCCCTGGAAGGTTGGATACTTATCAAAATCACTTGTTGAAAGTGAAAACAGAAGCTTGCTGTGCAAAAAAAGTGTTCCCCCTTTGAAAAATGAGCCAAATCTGGCTTTTACAGTGCATGGGTCGAGCCCAAGAGAGAGAAAACATGAAAAAACATGGGAGCCATTCCCCATTGACCAAAATGCATTAAAAATCATGGAGGTCCTTACAAACCCATGCCCTGACATTTTTGACCATGTTGGAGAAGAATGCGACCCATTTTGCATTAAAATTGGTTGTTGAAACGTCAGTTCTATCCATGGGCGCGTACCAGAAGTGTTTTTTGATTTTCTCCCTCCAAACTAAACCAAAATTCAAAATTGACCATGGAATCTTGTAGAGCATTTCACCAGCTTTCCATTGATATAAAGAACGCGAAAATCTGAGCTCTGGATCGAAAGTTATGGCGATTTGAAGTTTTAGGGCAAAAATAGGCCAAAATCGGATCGCTTTGATATTTTTGACCTGGACACGTGGCGAGTTCTGATTGGCTGCGGACCTTGCAAGGGAAAATTTCCCACAAAAACTCCGCCAAGCCATAACTTGAAAAATACGTGGAGTTAGGAGGAAATCTTTACCTTTCTAGAAAGCTGAGAAAGAGCTCTATCCAATGGTGTCATTTCTAGAAGGTTTTGAGTGCCTAAAAAGTAAAAATTTATGACTGAGGCACAATAGAAGGAAAGAATGAAAGGGAGTTAGCCACAAAATGAGCAGGGGGCACATTTGGATAACAATTTTGGTGACTCAGAGGGGTCATCTACCTGCTGGATGAATGATCAGTAGCCTGAAGCAATCCATTGGGCATGGAGTCATGAGTAGTAGCCTGAAAACTGATCTGAACTTTGAAAACTTCCCTCTGAACCGCTTGAATCCCACTGGACATGGAGTTGTTCCCACCAAAATGCCATCAAAATGAACTGTGCAAGAGCAAAACCAGCAGCACCAAAACTATGTACAAACTGAAAATCATACATGCTCCAAATGGAACATGCAGAGTGTGCACAAGCACTTCTTCTACTGAAAGAAAACCTACCTACTCTACTCTAACTGGAAGCAAAGGTGAGCTAAATGAACCCTGCAACTGGTTGTGCAAAATAGCTTCCTTTCTTCAAAATTGGCAGCCATGCAAATGATTTGGAGCTGAGTATGGCTGATTGGATGAGTGGAAAATCAACAAGAAGCTGGTCTTCTACCCAAATTAGCAAGGTGTCAACTAAAAACAAATCCAATACCTCTTTTAGTTGCTCTGCATTTGGATTGGAGAGGTATGACAGCTGATCCTTGGAACTTTGCAGCTCATCCTCATGCTTAGAAGCAAGCATGACTGGTTGTGGCTTCTCCTTTGGCTCCAATGAAGCCAAATACCTGATTGGGCAAGGTCTGATCCATTGAGTATGCCCATAATTCTGATTTTCAACTCCAAGAATGGAGTTCTCTTGTAGACCTTGAATGGATGGTGTGGAAGCAATGGTAGAACCCTTCTGCCCTTTCTCTTCCTCCAATGAAGGACATGAAAGATTAAAATCTTTCAATCTTGGTTCCAAAGAGCTTCTATAAGATGCAGGCTGCTGCAAATGAATACTCTCCTCCATGACAGCAAGCTCTTGTGTTTGGAAGATGGATGATGAAAGAGAGAATGGTGGAAACTCAACCGGTTCTTCTTCATCAAAACAGTCCTCCAAATCAGACAGGTAAACTGCCTCATTGCTGTCCTGCTGCAAATGTTCAACCTCTCCCATGGCATTCTCTTGATCTGCAACTTGATCACCATGGTTTCTTTCATCCTCCAGCATTGAGTTTGAGGGATCAAACTCTTCTTCAGTACTAGAACTTGAGAGAGATGAAGTAGAGAGAAGAATTGAAGGTTCTTCTATAACCTGCTTTGTGCTCAAAGCCTTTGGATCTGCACTTTTCTCCCCCACAGCTAGAATGTGCTCCTCTTCTTTTGGATTTGGAGCAGCTTCTCCTTCCTCTTGCTGTCCCTCATGACTGATTTTTGCAATTTGAATTGGATCAGCATTTCCTTCAAATAGGGTGCCAACATGGACACTATATTCTGAACAAATTGATTGCTAATCTGCGCAACTCCTTTTTACTCTTCTTCTGCTACAACAAAATCAATCCTGACCACCATTTGTTTCCGTAACTCCAACCTCTTCTGAAGGTTTCATCAGCAAAGGGATCTTCTTCATCCCAAATTTAAGAGCCCAACTCTTCAAAATTTGAATTTCTTCATCCTTGTTTGGCTTCTCTTTTTGCTGTCCTTCATGACCGATTTTTGCAATTTTTTGTGGTGGTGGAGGAGGTAAAACCTCTTGTTTCTTTGGAGGAGAGGGTGTTTCATTTAGCTCTTGTGGAGGGCATGACTGTTTGGAAGGGAAAAGGACAGAAGAATTGAGATGAGGTGGAAGACTAGGGGGTGGAGAAATGGATTCAACACTTGGGACAGCAGATGGAGAGTTTAAAACTTGACACTGCTGAGATAAAACAGATTGGGAAAGAGGAAAAGAAAAGGCATGAGATGGTGTGCTTACCTGTTGACAAGGTTGCTGAATACTCTCATACACCTATATTCCTTCAATCCACTTTGCAAGTAATGGCAACATTGCAATCATGAAGTCAAGCTTCTCTTGAGGGCTATAATGCCTTGGGAAAGGTCCCACCCATAGACAGGGTGCTCCACAACTGATTCCAAATGCTTTCATTTGTGCTTGAGCCCTGGATTGCACCATGTTTACCTCCATCTTTTGGATTTTCTCCAACAGACCAGCATCTTGCATCTGATTGTCTTCATTGTATGCACACCCTTGCTCTTGGAAAGCTCCATAACCAAACTGATTTTGGGATTGCTGCTCATATGGGTATGTATGCTGATTTTGAATTTGTTCAAAATGCTGATTTGGAGGATTTAAAAAACATGTTGGAGGTAGGAAACATTGCTGCTGTTATAAATGTGAGTTCCATGATGGAAATGAAGTCATGATTGCACAACTTCATGGAATGGAAAAAAATGAAAGAGATGGAAAAAATAATGGATGAAAATCAGGTCTACAACTTCAGAAATGGGTTGTTGATCAGATGGAGTCGCCAGATGTGTTTGCAAGTGCCTCTAAAGGCTGAAATCTTCATAGGAACACACCAAACTGCAAAAGATAAAGTGGAAGACCTCTAAGGTCCCACCGGGCGTGCCAAAAATGTTGTTGCAAATCAGCAGCACCCCTGGATGCAAATCAGGTTTCTAAGTTGATGTTTCAGGCATCCAGTGTGATTGCACAACATTGAAACCTCTCTCTAAGTGTGGGACTTGTAAAATGAGAGAGGAATCTTCAGATTAGAGGCTGGTTCCTCAAACTCCTCTAATCAGATTTATTATTTACACAACTGTAGAGGTTCAGATCCTAATTTTATCTTAATTTGCAAGGAGACAGGGATAAGAAATGCAAAAATTAAAACTAAACTAATAAGGGAGATACACCAAAGGAGTGGTGAGCACTTCTTGCTCATGCAAATTGACACAAATAAGAAATTGCAACATAAAACATCATGCATAGGTTGATAAGTTGTAAACAAGGGTTTGAAATGAAACAAACAACACATACAAAGGACTGAAAGCATTCAAAGAGCCTGCATTGTGATTTTCAACATCAAAATCCTTGTATTCCAACACCAAAGAGGCAAAAAAACCTGTTACAATCTCTGGAAGGTCTGATACTTACCAAATCACTTGTTGAAAGTGAAAACAGAAGCTTGAAATCTGACTTTTACAGTGCATGGGTCGATCCCAAGAGAGAGAAAACGTGAAAAAACATGGGAGCCATTCCCCATTGACCAAAATGCATTAAAATAGCATGGAGGTCCTTACAAACCCATGCCCTAACATTTTTGACCATGTTGGAGAAGAATGCGACCCATTTTGCATTAAAATTGGTTGTTGAAACGTCAGTTCTGTCCATGGGCGCGTACCAAAAGAAGTTTTTGATTTTCTCCCTCCAAATTGAACCAAAATTCAAAATTGACCATGGAATATTGTAGAGCATTTCACCAGCTTTCCATTGATATAAAGAACGTAAAAATCCAAGCTTTGGATCAAAAGTTATGGCGATTTGAAGTTTTAGGGAAAAAATAGACCAAAATCGGATCGCTTTGATATTTTTGACTTGGACACGTGGCGAGTTCTGATTAGCTGCGGACCTTGCAAGGCAAAATTTCCCACAAAAACTCCTCCGAGCCATAACTTGAAAAATACGTGGAGTTAGGAGGAAATCTTTACCTTTCTAGAAAGCTGAGAAAGAGCTCTATCCAATGGTGTCATTTCCAGAAGGTTTTGAGTGCCTAAAAAGTAAAAATTTATGACCGAGGCACAATAGAAGGAAATAATGAAAGGGAGTTAGCCACAAAATGAGCAGGGGGAACATTTGGATAACAACTGCTTCAGTCCACTTGGTGAAGTAGTCCATGGCTATCAAAATCCATTTGTGCCCTTGACTTGAATTGGGATTGATGACTCCAATGAAGTCCAAACCCCATTGCATGAATGGCTGGTCAACTGAGATTGGATGCAATGGAAGGGGAGCAAGTCTCTCTTTTTCTGTGAAGAATGCACAATTCTTACACCTCTTAATCCACGCATAACAATCACTGAAAATTTTAAGGCCAATAATAACCAGCCTTCATGATTTTTAGAGTTGTCACTCTTGGTGCAAAATGACCACCAGGTGGTCCACCATGGAACTCTTCCAACACCCTATGAATATGATTTGTGCTAATGCATCTCACCAGCACTCCATTCACATCTTTCTTGAACAAAACTCCATCAACAATGGCATATGGGACAGCCTATAATCTGAAGTGTCTTCTTTGGGTCTTGTTCATCTCCAGAGGGCATAGGCCTGTGCTTAGGAAGTGTATTATACCTTGGGTCCAGCAGGGAGTGGGGGCAGCATTGTTTCTTCTTGATTGCCACTTGGCTCATGGCTGTCCTGGACTGTCAAAACAGCCTCTTCTTCATTGCATACTTCTTTTTGCTTCCCCAAAACCAGCTGCTCACACAATCCTTTCCCTCTTACCAGCTTGGTGATCTTGATCTCAATGTCATACTCCATGACACGGGTGATCCAACCTGCCCTTTTCTCGTTCAAATCTTTGTTGAGGAGGAAGTCCTTAACCCCAGCATGTGAGACCAGCAACTGGACCTTGTTGTTTGAGACTAAATGCTTGAATTTCTTCAAGCTTCTGATTACTGCCAGCACATGCTTCTCAATAAAAGAGTACTTCACCTCATAGTCATCTAGGCTCTGGCTGAAGAAGGCAATTGGCTGCTCATCATTATCCTTGTTCTGTTGTACCAAAATGGCAGAAATAGTGTCATTACCTCCAAATGCATAGAGGATGAAATCCTTGGAGAAGTCCGGGTTGATGAGAGTTGGTGCTTGAGAAATGGCTTCTTTGATTGCTTCAAAACTCTCCTTGCCTTCTGCTGTCCACTTGAAAGCCATGCTCTTCTTTAACATTTTGGTGATGGGCTTGACAAGGGCTGCAAAATCTGGGACAAACCTCCGAACAAAGTTTATCCTCCCCAAGAAACTCTGAAGGGCTTTCTTGTGGCTTGGCAATGGTAGTGCTCTTATGGCTTCGACTCTCTCTGGATCAATTGCTAATCCTTCTTTGGAGACAATATGGCCAAGGAGCTTTCCTTCATGTGCAAGAAAGATACACTTCTTAGGATTCAAAGACACTCCAAATTTCCTACACCTCGTGAAAACTTGTCTCAAATGAGAGAGGTGGTCTGCTGCATTTTTGGAAAAAATAGTGATATCATCAAGGTAAATCAGCACCACGTTGTTAATCAAACCTTTGAACGCCATGTCCATTGCTCTTTGGAAGGTAGCACCAGCGTTGGACAGCCCAAATGGCATCTTCCTGTATGCAAAAGTCCCCCATTTGGTTGTGAAGGCTGTCTTGAACTGGTCTTCTTCCTTCACCATAATCTGATTGTAGCCGGAGTAGCCATCAAGTAGTGAAAACCTCTCGGAGCCAGCCACAACTTGCAAGATTTGCTCCATGGAAGGGAGTGGGTAATGGTCCTTGAGAGATGCTCTATTTAAGTCTCTGAAATCAACACACAATCTGATCTCTCCACTCTTCTTTCTGACTGGAACCAAGTTGGCAACCCAACTAGAATGCTTGATTGGGAATATGATTCTTGACTCAATCAGCTTGTCCAATTCTTTCCTCATGAGAGGCTCCATGTGTGGATTGACTGGTCTTTGTTTCTGCCTGACAGGCTTAGTATTTGGATCCACTTCAATGGTATGCTGAGCTAAGTTGGGATTGAAACCTTTCAAATCTTCATAGCTCCAAGCAAACACATCAGGGAACTCTTGACATAGCTGTATGAACTCATACCTTTCTTGATCAGTTGTCATCTTTCCAATTTGCAATGGTTTGTTCTCTTCTACCAAGATGGATACTGAATCCTCTCTCTTGACCTGAATGTTTGCTTTCTCCTTTCCTAAACTGATCATTAGGTTTAAAAATGGACTCCAAAGTGATAAATCCTTTGGGCGGCTTGTTAGTTCTCAGTTGTACCACTTGGTCACCATACTGCTGTTCCAATTTTTCTTGATTCTTAGCTGAGAACTCAGCTTCTTCTTGCAAGAAATGGATGATTTGCTGGTCATTCTCAAACACTTGCCAACTGACATTGTTATCTGGCACTGAAGGCCTCACAATCACGTGGATGTTTGGTTGTACCTTGTCTTGTTGAATGCTTTCCACAATGTCAAAGGCTGCCCCTACTGCTGCAAGCCTGTCAGCAGCTTGATTCTCTTTCCTAGGAATGGATTTGATGCCAAAACCCTCAAAATCTTCCATGAGGTCCCACACCCTGTTCTTGTAGCACCTGAGTAGATCATTCTTGGTAGCATGCTGTCCCTTAACCTGATTTACAATCAATTCACTGTCACCAAAGACTTGCAAGTTCTTTATTTTCTTCTTGATTGCCCAATGCATCCCTTGCACTAAGGCTTCATATTCAGCAGTGCTATTGGAGCATGCAAACTGAAATCTAAAAGCTGAATAGTACCTTACTCCTTGAGGTGAAACAAGCATGGCTCCACCTCCTGCACCTTGTCTACTTCTTGATCCATCAAAAAATAGCTGCCATACCTCATTGTCATCCTTGTGGTTTGGCTTGGTGATGTTAGGAATAGGCTGATTTTCTTCATGTATACAATAGACCCCTAGCTCAGATTCTTCTACTTCTTGATAAGGATCAAAAGCATGTACCTTGTTTGCCCATTCATCAAGAGTTAGATCCGGGATGCTCCCAACCTTGGTGTCAGCTTCATCGGTGCTTGGGTGGTCTTCTTGATCAAATGCTGAACAATTGGCGTTGATCTGACTTGGAGTGTAAGGCTCAATGTGGAAGTTTGCAATAGGTTCAGACCTGATTGTAGCCTTAGTTCCATACCTCATTCTGAACAGCATGTGTGACCAATCAGCAGACAAATATCCCCCAATCTTGGCTGTGAAGTCCCTTGACAAGCATAGGGCAAAGAGTGGTGGAAGGTCTATGACTGATACATCTTGTGAAACAACAACATTTGGACATGCATGCAAGGTAAGACTCAAGTTTCTAATCACCCCAACTATTGTTACTGCTGTCCCATCCAGCTGCACTACCCCTTTGGATATGGTTTCATACTGGAGCCCTAGCTGATCAGCTATTTGTTTAGGCATCACTGAGCTACTTGCCCCGGAATCTATCATGCAATTGTGCACTAACTGATTTCCAATGATTAATGAAACATAGAAAGGAGGGGGCTTCAACATTTTACCTTGCTGTCCTCCATGATTTCCCTCAGGCTGGGCAGCATTTGTGAGCACTTTCTCTTGCATCTGAACTTGCTGATTCAAAGTTGGCCAGTCCTTCATGGCAGCTTGTAACAAGTCTCTTTGGCCTGGGATAGATAGGGATTCCCACATTGATATATTAACATTTGTCTTCTTCATCTGATCAATGATACTGAATGGTGATGAAGGATCTCTTTGTTGTCCCTTTGCTTGTACATTCACTCCTTGCACGTGGGCAGCAATAACTGGTATTTGAGTTGGTCTAGGAGCTGTTCTTGGCTGCCCTTGTGCATTTGAAATTGGATTTTGCTTGCCAACCATTTGTGGAGCCATGGAAGGTTGTGGATTGGTTGGAGCTAATGGTTGTTCTTCACCCAAATTCCTTCTTTTTGACCTTGTGTTGGCTGCAACACCTTGGGAAACTGCCTGATTCATGCCACAAAAATCCTCTGCTTGCCAATTTACCAACGTGGTGTCATTTGGGGCTGATTGCTGTTGGAATGTTTCTTGTTGTTGGTTGTTTCCTTGACTGCCCTCACCCTCCACACCAGTAGTTGTCACCATTAATGCTTGATTCAAAGCACCATTGAAGCACATGGATTGGTTATGAGGTTCATTGCATGGAAAACACCAGTCATACTCCTGAGCAATGTTGTTTTGTGTTGGCACCAATGCCTTAGAGGCAGATATGGCATTTGGATTGTAGGGCTGAAATGGTCTATTGGCAGGAGGCCTTGTTTGATTCATATTTGCAGCTGGATTAGGTGGTCTTTGTGGTTGGTATGGCTGCCTGTTAGGCTGAGCTTGGGGCTGGTAAGAAGGTCTAAAACCTTGGGCTTGTTGCCTCTTGAGAGTAACCAGCTCATTGCCTAGGTTTTGCAGTTGCTTCATGACTTCTTGAAGCTCATTTGGGGCACTTGGAGATGAAGTAGAAGCTTCATTTGAACTCTGATTTCTAGGAGTGGGAGAAGGAGCCAAATTAGGTGCTTGATTGGTATTTGGACTCTCTAAACTTGGAAACAATGGCATGGGAGGTCTAGGGGCTAGTTTGCCAGCTTGGATCAAACAATTTTCAGCCCTAATGGCAATGCTATAAGCCATAGGGATAGTTATGCCTCCCATGGACTGAATCAACATAGAAATATCAGAATTTAGAGCTTTGAGATAATAGAGAAAAGCACCTTCTGCTGTTGGCCTGACTGCCACTGGAATTCTCTCCCAAGTCTTTTGAAATCTGAAGTTGAAATCGGTCAGCTGTTCATTGGGAGCTCTCTTGATGGTTGTCAGCTGCTCCAAAAGAGACAAGTTGTCTCCCTTCTCTCCAAATTGCTCATGAAGTGCTATACACAGCTGATTCCAATTTGTGATAGAACCAGCTCCAAGGCTTCTAAACCATTGCAATGCTTTCCCCTTGAATGAAGATGCCAGCAATTTGACAGCCACTTGCATCTCATTGATTTCATGAATTGCACAAAGATTGGCAATGTCTTTAACATGATCACCTGGAGTAGTCTGATTTTCTCCAGTGAAGTAGGGAATGTTCTTCAAGGCTGCAATTGGAATTGGATGTTGTGCATTGAGGGCAAGTGGGCTGCTGCCTGTGAAGTTGACATAGGGGTTGTTTTGTGCCATTCTAATTGGTCTTAGAACCCTTGTTGATTGAATGAAAGGCCTACCAGGTGGAGGAGTTGAGAGAGTTCTGTTTGGTGGAGATGGAGACCTTTGGATTCTCCTCCCACTTTGCCTTACTCTTGGAGATAACTGCAGATATTCAAACAACACCTCTTCTTCTCCAGCTCTTGACCTTGTAGTGATTCTTCTCATGAGTTTTCAGGCCTGCACTGCTGAAACCAGTTGATTCTTCCCCTTGGAGTCGCCAGATATGCAAATTATAGCTCTTTTCAAGCAAGAAAATTGTAGCAGATGCACATCAACTTTGCTGCAATAAAAATGAGACCTCTAAGGTCCCACCGGGCGTGCCAAAACTGTTGTTGCAAATCAGCAGCACCCCTGGATGCAAATCAAGGTTCTGAATTGATGTTTTAGGCATCCAGTGTGATTGCACAACATGGAAACCTCTCTCCAAGTGTGGGACTTGTGAAAATGAGAGAGGAATCTCTAGATTAGAGGCTGGTTCCTCAAACTCCTCTGATTTAGATCTATATTTTGCACAACTACAGAGGTTCAGATCCTAATCCTACTCTAAATTGCAAGGAGACAGGGATAAAAATGCAAAAATGAAACTAAACTAAAGATGGTGATGCACCAAAAGGAGTGGTGAAACATTTTTTGCCATGTAAATAGACACAAATTCATGAAATGCAACAAGGGAAAACATACACAAGCTGATAGATGTAATTAGAGGTCTTAAAATGAAGTAAAACAATACAAACAGAGGACTGAAAGCATTCACAGAGTTTGCACTGTCAATTCCATGTAAAAATCTCTTGCATTCCACCATCAAAGAGGTATAAACCTGTTACAAACTATGAAAAAGGTCTGATTCTTACAACTATCACTTGCTGGAGGTGAAAGAAGAAGTTTGCAATGCCAAAAAGTGTTCAACCATGAAGAAATGAGCCAAATCTGGCTTTTACAGTGCATGGGTCGAGCCCAGGAGAGAGAAAACGTAAAAAACATGGGAGCCCATTCCTCATTGATGGAAAATGCATTAAAACAGCATGGAGGACCTTACAAACCCATACCCTGTCATTTTTGACCATATTGGAGAAGAATGCGACCCATTCTGTATTAAATTTGGTTGTTGAAATGTCATTTCTGGCCATGGACACGTACCAGAACCGTTTTTGAATTTTCTCTCTCCAAACTGAACCAAAATTAGAAATTGACCATGGAATCATGTAGATAATTTTAACAGCTTTCCAATGATATAAAGAACGTGAAAATCCGAGCTCTGGATCAAAAGATATGATCGTTTGAAGATTTAGGGCAAAAACGGCCCAAAAACGGATCGGCGGGAAAAAATTTCAAATTTTACCTTTTTTTTGTCTTTGGAAAAAATTTTCAAAAATTCCCCGTGCTCCGCTGGTCGGATGCCACGTGGCAAGCTCTAATTCGCTCTGGAATTCTCTCTCCTTCTCTTTTCCGCGGGTTTTCCTTTGAAAATCGACCTTTTTATACTCTTTTGGAAAAAAATTCATATTTGCCTCCGACCCCCGAACTCCTCTGCCACGTGGCAGCTTCCTATTGGCTGCGGGCCTCAAATGGGAAAATTTTCCACAAAAACTCCGCCGAGCCATAACTTGAAAAATATAAGGAGTTAGGAGGCAAACTTTACCTTTCTGGAAAGCTGAGAGAGAGCTCTATCTGATGGTGCCATTTCCAGAAAGCCTTGAGTGCCTAAAAATCAAAAAATGTAGACTGAGGCACAAGAGAGGCAAGAACACAAGGAGTTAGCCACAAAAACGAGCTGGGGCACCATTTTGGATAACAACACACGCACACACACGCACATGCACATGCACACGCACAAGCACATATAGACTGCGCATAATGCACACATGCACACGCGCAATGCACACGCACATTTCCACGCACACTGCACAAGTACATGCACACACACACACGCGCACATACACACATGCACATATGCACACGCACACGCGCATATGCACACGCACACACAGATGCACACAGACACACACGCACATGCACACACATGCACAAGCCACATGCACTATTTGCACACATGCGCACACAAATGCACACAAACAGCACATGCACGTGCACACATGCATGCACATGCACACACAAACACAAGCACACACATGCATCGCACACATGCACACACAAACATGCACATCTTTCCCACGCACGTGCAGACACTCGCAATGCACATGCATAAAACACACGTGTACACACACATGCACACACACGAACAAGCACATGCACAAGGACACACACGCAGGCACACGCACAATGCACATGCACACACTAGGACAGTATGCACAGTGCATCCGCACACGCACATGCACATGCACAAGTACACACACTTACGCACACTCACAAGCAGATTCACACGAGCACACACGCATGCACACGCACAATGCACACGCACACGCACATGTGCACACACATTGACACGCACAAGGACACACATACACACTTAATCATTGTAGCGCACACACACTCACAGCACGTACAGCACACAAAGTACACACGCACACACACACACACACACACACACATGCACAAATCACACACACACACGGACACACACAAACGCGCATCACACACACACGTGCACAAAGCACACGCGCCGCGCGTTTAAGGCACACACAACACACACCCATGCACAAATGCACACACACGCGACACGGAGCACACACACACACACGGCTCAGGCTTTCCACGTGCACACACATGCACACGCACACGGCGCAGCACTTAGGCACACGCACACGCACACACACAAGCACATGCACACACACACGACAGACACACGCACAAACACACACAGGCAGATGCACACGCACACGCACACGCAATTTTCATGCACAGCGCACAGACACATTGACACGAGCACGTGTAACACACACACACACACACATGCACGCACACGCACACTTTCCTCATGCACACGCACCGCACGACTCGCACATGGACACTTTCACATTGATACAGCACATGTAAACCATTTAGTTTCACACGCTCACCTGCACGCACATGCAGCACACACGCATGCACACGCACATGCAAACCCACCACGCTGCATGCACAGGGCTGCACACTAGACATGAACACGCGCACACACACGCACAGGCACACACCCACGCATAGGCACATGTGCACGATTTTACAGCCACACACCCACCCACACAGCCATGCACATGCACACACATGCACACGCGCATGCACACACATGCACACGCGCATGCACACACACACACGCATGCACACGCACATACATACGCTTAGGGGTAGGTTACATGCACACGCATATGCACAAACACATGTACACGCACAAGCAAACGTACGCAGGCAGGCACATGCACGCACACACACACACATACACATGCACACAGACATGCACTCACACGCACACACGCACACACGCATACGTGCACACACACACGCGCGTGCACACGCACACATACACGCGCATACATGTACACACGCACACGCACACTCACACGCACATCCACACCCCCATGCATAGCCACACGTGCACGCACAAGCACACACCCATGCACATGCCACCACACACACACACACACACTGCGCATGCACGCACACAAATACACACACGCATACGCACAAACACATGTACATTAGCACACGCACACATATGCGGGCACGCACATGCACACGCACAGCACACGCATGCACATGCACACACACGCACACGCACGCACGCACACGAACAAGGACACACACATGCAAACGCGCACGCGCACACACACACACACACACGCACGCACACGAACACACTACAAACATCGAACGTGAACGCAAGCACACTCACACACACACACGCACGCACAATCACACGCAGATGCACGCGGACGCAGACACTTACACACACACACACACCCACACACTAACACACACACACACAGGCACACTCAAACGCACACGCACATGCACGCGCATACGCACACGCACACGTGCACAAACAAGATGCACTCACGTGCACAAGCACGCACACGCACACGCACATGCACACACACTCACACACAAGCACACGCACACACACACTTACGTGCATCCGTGCATGCGCACGCACATGCACACCCACTCAGACGCACACTCACACACCCACAGAAACACACACACACACACACACATGCATGCGCACACAAACACACGTGTGTGCGCACACACACACACTCATACCCACGCACTCAGGCACACACACTCACACGTGCGCACACACACACACACTCATGCACACATGCACACACGCACATACACACGCACGCACATGCACACGCACACATGCACACACACACGCACACACACACACAGGCACGCACTCGCACACGCACACACACAAACACACACACATGCACACGTACACGCATATGCACATGCACACGCACACGCACACGCACATGCACACGCGCACGGAAACGTGCCTACGCACACGCACACACACACGCAAACATATGCATACATAGGCATATACACACATGTACATGCATATGCATGCACACGCACACTTAGACAGGCACGTGCATAAACACGCACATGCACAAACACATGCACATACGCACACGCACAAACACATGCGCATACGCCATCCTCAATTTATACCTTAGAACAAGTGAATTTTTTTTTTTTTTTGATAATTGCATCCTGGTTCTAAATACATAATTTAGAACTCACAAATCAAATAACCATTCTTATAACAGACAACCATATGCAGCTGTAATGACTCGGAGTACCTCCGATCTATTCATTCCATGACTCGGTAATCTACCGATCTATTCATGAGTAATAAGAGTTGGCGTTTTTATTTAACACTTCACTCTTGCGGTTCTCTTCCCTACTCTGGGATTCAGAATGCTCTGTCCAAGGAACCTAACTGAATAATTGTTACCATTATTCATCGGCATCTCATCCCTTAGACTAGGTGAATTAGGACAACGCAATCAGCAGCTTGCGATACTTTGGCCAAAGATTTGAAACATACTGTTTATGTCTCGTATTCCTTAACGGCATACTCGTCAATCTGGAATACGCCCTTCACCCCATTCTTATGTTATATAGAATGTCTTATACCGACTTCTGTCAGTCCTTCCTATCACAACTTAATCACTCGGAGACAGATTATCAAGGTGATAATGTTATATGGATGCCCACGAGGATTAGGGATACGATGACATACTGGTTTAACCCTGCAGTTAAACCAGTGTGTCATGATACCCCGAATCTCCTAGGCAGCCTTATAACATGACCACCTTCCTAATCGGTCCCTGAGTAACTCGTTCGAGATCAAAGTGTAAATCTTAGCGATCAATGCAAAGGGTGTCGTCATAAGTCACCTGCATTGTTGTAACTTCGAGAAGATCCTAATCTTCTCGGAGGTACAGCCCTGCAGTTGACTTGTGCCGTCAACCTTTAAATCCGCCTCGAAAAGATTTACTTAATAATATGCATTACGCACGTTGAGTTTTAAATTACATTAAAGACTTTCCCCTAAGGTTAGCCTTTCCCGATCCCTGGATTCTTCGTCTTAAGATGACCTTCCTCAATAAAACCCATTACATGGTAGAGGTAATAAGGTCAAGATCTCATCAAGGAGTTATTAGAATATACATGATTCTAAAACAACAGAATTGGACAATATCTCATAATCTTCACATGAGATTGTCATCTGAACCCCATTAGATTTATATCAGTTCTCTTAACTGAATTTATATCATTCTTATTAGCATCAAGATATAAATGGTTAAGAATCCAATTTAATGTTGTCCTGTCATGCTCAGGACTAGGGATTAGTAATTTAATTCAGCTTGATTAGCGTTCTGCTTAAGTTCATTTTAGCCCTATCTTTTAGAAAGACAATGATTTAAATTTCAATTTAGCTTTCGATAGAACAAATTAGAACTACTAAACACTCATAAGAATTCAATCACATTTTCTTATAAGCTTTCATTGACAATCACAAAAGCATCCAAATTACACAAGATAACATTGCCACTCTGGTATATAAACCGCAGAAGGTCAACTATCAGAATTAAGAATACAACACATAAGTAACAAATACTTATTTCCATTCCTTTCAGAACTATACAAATACATTTTAGGCATTCAGCATACTTGATACAATGCTCAACGGAAAAGAAACATCTTTCCACATTTAGTACATTTAGAAAATCAAGCTGTAATTCATTATAAATCAAATTAAACAATCTGATCATCCGGTCAGATCTGCATTGCTTTTACCACTTACGGCAACCATCTGCAAAAATAGTCAACATGAGTCAGTTCGATGAACTGAGCATGATAAGCACTAACTTTTAAAACAATTGCAATCCGTCAATTGTTTTCATTAAACACCCTGTTTAAATGAGATCAATTCTCCAAACAAATAAACATATTCAGACTATGCCTTTTGAAATACAAAAATGGCTACAAATGTGTAACTCTATCATCGTTACAAAATAGTCTTAAACACTTCTCAATTATTTCATCAAATATTAGAAATCAAGAACGAAAGTATCCAAAGCAATTATCTTGAATCCAAGATCAGCAATATTGAACAAATCGTTACTTTCATCAGAAAAAGGAATATCATAACAAATCGTGATTCCATCAATATGATACAAAAACAATTCCAACTGTTAAACAGATATCGACATGCATTGTTATGATAGAAGAGAAAGAAACAAATCATTCACATTTCCCTTCACACAAGCTCATGACTGTACCGTCTCCTCATATGGAAAGCCTTCATCCTACATGCATACGAATAAGTCCGACGAGCCACAAGAAAAATCACTGTTTAAATAAAAATCGAACACAGCAAAGCTTCTGTACAGTAGCTAACACGCCTATAGTGATGACTATCAACCAACAGACTCACAAGACCTTCCACAAGAAGCGGCAAACTAGATGGGTTTCTCCACATTGCCTGTCGAGGTGCAGTCGACGGCTTAGTTCAGTCTAGCTTAAAACAGGATAGTTTTGCAACAAAGACTAACATGCTAACAATCCCGCACATAAACCTATAGCCCAAGCTAGTCCCTTCTAAACACAGTAAGGCTTTTCGACCCAAGGTCGAAATCAAGAACTTTTATTATATCGCGGCCAACAACAAACTTCATCGCATTAAGCAATTTGATGTTTCCATAAGACTATGCGAAGATTATCCTACAAATTCCGTAACATACACAGCCTCATCCAACTAGGAAAAACAGAAAGGAAACATATCATTCTGTATTTACATCTGTACGCAATCGGAATCAGACGTATAGCATTCACGATTCATTTATACAAGGCCGCATTACTTGATATAAATCATTACTCAGGAAATCCCACAATGTCAAAACAACAGTATACCAAGTCAAGTTTTAACTGAGGCAAAAGAAAATACAGGATAACTTCCACGAATTCAACTGAACCCGAACAACAGTGGCAAGACAAATTGTTGCAATGATTCCATCTGGGCAAATCAATGGTGTACATAAAAAAATCAGGCAAAAGCAAATTTAAATACTGATTTCAACACAAGGAACCCGACTGACCCTTTGCCAATTCTTCGCACAAGTTTGCACAGAATGTAAACGTAAAAATACACCCAAAGAATCTGTACCATAAAATCCTTGCAACACGAAGGTATTCTTACAAATAACAGAGGTCTTAGTACATGTTATTCCCTCAAGTCACTGGCTCATCAATTACCAATATTCAATTATATTTAACTTGAACAGAGGTCCAAATATAAGTAAATCATTCAATCGACTCCGCAGAGTCGTTCTGATTACAACAAAATATGAATATATACATATTGCATACTGATAACGGGTTGAAACCCATAACCACAAAGCAAGGAATACACAATTTCCAAAAAGGGCGCAATGAAATACTGAAACACAATAAGTTATTCGTTCAAAATAACTTAAAATACCATAGCGAAGCCCTACTAGGTTCTGTAACCTTCACCAATGATAACCACCACAAACTTGCAAAGAAGTCCAATAAGACTGAACATTCACACAAAAGTCCAACAGTATCTTTTCCGACAAGAATCAACAACAAGCCTCATCAACAAGTTTCAATCAACAAGTTTCTATCAACAAGTTTCTACTGTATCCTGAACCCAGCAAGAGAAGCATGCACGGGTTCTCACGGAGCCGGAAGATACCCTTCAAGCACATGTTACACAAACTTACGCCGGAATGTGAAGCACAATAAAATAGAGAACAGTTCGAAATACATCACACACCCATTAAGGGTTAAATTTGAAAAACGAACAGCATAAAGATACAGTACCAAATCACACAAGACAACCATAGGAAATCATCTATTTCCATAAGTCATTTGAACAGAGTTGTTCTAATGAAATCACTTGAAAGACAGCAAGATTTTTAAAGGTTAGGGCCTAACATGCCTGGATTTTTGCTCAAAATTCCGAAGCAGACCACTGAAAGAGCTCGGACTTCCTTTTCCTTTTCCAAGTTAGAGCGACCAACAAGATTTTGCTATCTCCATGACATATATACTTTCCTTGCCAGAGAAAAGAGCTAGATACCCTCATACTCGCCATGCAACTCCAAGAAGACTGGTGCGAAGAACCAGTGAACAGGCAGAAGGAAAACTGAAATTCGCGATAAGCCAAACAAACCAACAACTTTCCAATTTGCATGCCTTCTCGCGAGTTCCGAGCTCGACTTCCAAGCTCATTAATTGCATTCACTCCAATTTTCCCGCTTAAACTCAACTGCCACCGACCGCCAAAATTGGCGACAGACAAATAAAATCTCCAGACCATTTTCAGTCTTGGCGACCTGCCACGTCGGCTCAGGTTAGCCGTTTCTAAAACCTCCGCCAATACCTGTCTTCATACTTATCCAATGCATTTAATTACATAGAAAATGCCGCCCATGGTTCGCACCCCTCCATAGGCCCCTTTACATTCTTGCTCACTAGTTAGGTTAGTAACTTAGGTTAGAATTTAGGATAACACCTAGTCTAACCACTTTACACATAGATACTAACTTAGAACATCAGCTCTTAGCCTAGGTCTAGGTTAGATTAACACTAATCTAACCCCTAGGTTAGGTTTAGTTTTAGGTTACTAATCATTAATAATTCCAGTTAGGTCTACATTCTGTACACTCAGAAAAAGACCTACAACATACATTCTCGAACAGGGTTAGCTCCTGTTCCGCCTTAGGCTACAGAATTATATGAAACCGAATTATTATCTGGTCCACGATTGAGACCCTCCAGATATACTTCGATATCGGGAACCAATCCATTTCACATGATCAACCTGAGTCATACTCCGGACTAGCTTATTCAATGCTTCTAGACCTTGCAACCTGTTCAAGGTCTGTAATTTTAATTCATCACGAACAAACTTAAAGCAATACTTGGATCAATTCAACTGATCCAAGGCTAGGTATTATAGAAGGGTAACTCTGTAATTCATTCCGAGATAAGATTAAACTCAGATACAAAATGAAAGAAATAAAAGAGTCCAATCATATTCCGACTCAGTCAAGATCTGCAATCTGCAAAGAAAATACAGTACATATCAAGCATGATTTCTTAATCGAGGAACACATCCTTTTACAAGAAATCACATATCAACACTTGTATGCTCAGGAGGAAGTAACAACAGTTCAGGGTGTTACATGCTTCCCTCCTAAAAGATTCATCGTCCCGATGATTACATATTCAATTAACCTTCAGGTCAATCAATGTATCAGTACACAAATAATGTGACTATTTCATATTTGAATAGTTCCAGAAATCAATGTCACAACACATTTTATTCAACCTGAATAATGTTTGCCTTCATCTGGCTTCCATAAATTCAAAAAAAAAAAAAGTTCTTAAAAGAATGTTTTGTCAACAGATTTCATTCTGTTGAAAAAGAGAAGGAAAAGCCATTTTCATCTCTTCCAGGTTTTCCCAAGTTGCACTTTCTTCGTTAAACTGGTCCCACTGGACCTTACATTGCTGTATTTCACGATTTCTTAAATGCAATTGGTGAGTTTCCAGCACTCGTGTGGGTTTAACCACGATTATTCCTGGGTCTTGGACCTGCAAGGAATTCCAATTTAAAACATGTGACAGATCTGAAACGTATTTCTTAAGCAAAGAAATATGGAAAACATCATGCATGCGAGATAAAGCAGGTGGCAATGCTAAACGATAAGCTACAGGATTGATTATTTCGACAATTTCGAAAGGTCCCACGAATCGAGGTGACAACTTGGCAGCCTTGCCAAAAGTTATTGAACTCTTTCTAGGTTTAACACGAAGAAAAACCTTATCACCAAGCTCAAACCTTCTATCAACCCGCTTAAGGTCAGCATAGCTCTTCTGTCTATCCGCTGCTTCCTTTAGTCGTTCGCGAATCAGCTTAACTTGCTGTTCCATTTCAGTGAGAATTTCTGGTCCAATTACCACTCTATCCTCAACACTGTCCCAACTAACAGGAGTTCTGCACTTTCTTCCATAAAGTGCTTCAAATGGTGCCATTTTAAGAGATGAGTGATAAGTATTGTTGTATGCGAACTCAACTAATGGAAGATACTCCTCCCATTTATACTGTTGATCCATACAGTACATTCGCAACATGTCCTCCAACACTTGATTTACCCTCTCAGTTTGTCCATCCGTTTCCGGATGATATGCAGAACTGAAGTTTAGTTTCGTTCCAAGGGCTGCGTTAAGCGTTTGCCAAAACCTTGACGTCATTCTAGGATCCCTGTCAGATATAATCAATTCTGGTACACCATGCAATCTGAAAATTTCGTGCACGAATCTTTTGGCCAGCACTGGTGAATCATCCTTTAGATTTCCAGCGATGAAATGAGCTACCTTGGTCAGTTTATCTACAACTACCAGGATAACATCATGTTTATTCCTGGACATGGGTAGTCCTTGTACAAAATCCATGGTTATTACTTGCCATTTGTACTGCGGTATGCTATGAGGATATAACAATCCAGCAGGGTGCATATGTTCTGCCTTCACCCGCTGACATTCCAGACAATGAGTCACAAAATTAATTACATCCTTTTTCATACCTTTCCAAAAGTATTGCTGTTTTAAATCAGCAAGCATTTTTGTGATACCTGGGTGTCCAGAGAAAGGTGAATTATGAAATTCAACTAACAACTTCTTTCTCAAATCGTTCAGCATAGGTACATATACCCTGTTTTCATAACGCAAGATTCCTTCATTATCAAAATGAAAACCTTTATACCTTATATCCTTTGGTTCTGCAGCAAGCGCTGCTTTTACTTGCTGAAAGTATGCATCTAATTCTGAGGCACTTTTTACCTCGTCTTTAAACTGAGTTCTTAATGTTATAAGAGCAGAAATGTGCCTCCTACGACTTAGAGCATCAGCTACCCTATTCTCCTTTCCTTTGATATAGCTAATATCAAAGTCATATTGTGATAAAAATTCTAACCATCTTCTCTGTCTGGCATTCAGATTGGGCTGAGTAAAAATATATTTCAGTCCTAAGTGATCAGTTTTCAACTCAAAAGGTTTCCCAAGTAAGTAGTGTCTCCAGACTTGAAGTGCATGAACAATGGCAGCAAGTTCCAAATCATGAGGGGCATAATTCAGCTCATGTATCTTAAGTTTTCTACTTTCATATGCTATGACCTGATCATTTTGTAGCAAAACACCTCCAAGGCCTTCCCCAGAAGCATCCGTTACAACAGTAAAACTCCCATTGGGGTCTGGTACAGCTAATATAGGTGCAGAAGTCAGCTGGTCTTTCAGACTTTTGAAAGCCGCTTCGCACTTGTCATTCCACATGAATTTCTTATCCTTCTTTTGCAATGAAGTTATTGGTGCAGCTACTTTGGAAAAATCCTTTACAAATTTTCTATAGTAACCAGCAAGACCCATGAAGCTTCTTACTTCATGCACATTCTTTGGTGCAGGCCACTCAGTTATTGCCACTATTTTTGAAGGATCTACAGCAATTCCTTCTTTACTTATGACATGACCCAAATAGTGAACTTCTGAATCAAAGAAAGAACATTTGGATAACTTACCATACAACTTTCTTTTTCTCAAAATTCCCAAAACTATCTTCAAATGCTCATTGTGCTCCTCAACGCTTTTGGAATAAATGAGAATATCGTCCAAGAATACAAGTACAAACTTGTCCAGGTATTCTTGAAAAATATTGTTCATTAAATTCATAAAGGCTGCGGGTGCATTAGTTAATCCAAAGGGTAGAACTGTGAATTCATAATGTCCGTACCTTGTTCGGAAAGCTGTTTTATGAATGTCTTCCTCTCTAATCCTTAACTGATGATAACCAGATCGAAGGTCTATCTTAGAATAAACCGCTGCTCCACGCATCTGATCAAACAGATCATCGATCCTAGGAAGTGGATATCGGTTCTTGACTGTTGCTTTGTTCAACATCCGATAATCAATACACAGCCTTAGTGTTCCATCCTTCTTTTTCACAAATATTACAGGCGCTCCCCAAGGTGAAACACTTGGTCTGATCAAACCTTTAGACAAAAGCTCTTGCAACTGTGCCTTAAGCTCGACTAACTCTGTAGTAGTCATCCGATAAGGCGCTTTGGATATAGGTTCTGTCCCTGGCTTGATTTCAATGGTGAAGTCAAATTCTCTCTTGGGTGGTAACCCTGGTAATTCCTCAGGAAAAACATCCCTGAAACTTTGTAACAGAGGGAATTGTTTCATGAAATCATCATCTTCTTCTGAAGATTCAGATATCTTTACTGCATAAAGGGTGCATCCTTTATTTTTAGCCTTTTTAAGCTGCATAGCTGACAGTTTTCTAACTGAAATTTCCCGTTTCACACCTTGAATCTCTGCTGATTCCAGCTGATCATCTAAACATTTTATGTTCTTTTCATAGCAGTCTACCTTTGCTTTATGGTCAGCTAACCAATTGACACCGATAACAATGTCATACGATCCTAAAGGTGCAACATAGAGATCAACTTCCGTGGAAAAATTAGGTAAGTCAAGGATTGCCCCAAAAAGACACATACTCACTGTATGAACAGAATTATTACCATACTGTACAGTCCAAGATTTATCCATTTTTCCAGCTTTTCTTTTAAGTTTAGAAGCAAGTTTATTAGATATAAAACATTCAGTAGCTCCTGTATCAAAAAGAATAGTGACAGGTATGCCGAATAACTTACCCGGAACTTCTATAGGTGTCACTTGCTTTTCAGCTTGCTTGTCCGCTACTGCAGCATGTATCTTATGCTGCTGATTACGATCATCCTTCTTCAAAGGGCACTGATTTGTGTAGTGATCTTTGCCACAATTGTAGCAGCCTCCTACAGGTCCCTTTTTAGGCTCAAAGTTGCCTCCAGTTTTGTAATTGTCACGTTGTCCTCCATAGGGCTTCTGCCCATTATTATAATTTTTAACAAAATTATCCCTTACATTTCCAGCAGGCTTATTTACTACTGCTTTCTTATTGTTATCTCCTGGAAACTTACTCTTGTTTCCAAACTTTTTCCATGGTCCTTTTCTGGGTGCAAGAGAGGTTGAAGAAGGGTTTGCAGTCTTCTTCCGCACTTCCTCTTTATGAGCAGAAATAGCCTTTAATTTCTGTTCTTGCCTTATGGCCTTTTCAACAACTCCTTCCATAGTGGTTGGACTGTGAACATCGACCTCTCCCCCTATCACGGGATTCAATCCCATGATGAATTTCCGTATTCTGAACTTCTCGTCAGTTTGATACTGCGGTACATACTTGAGGAGTTTTGTAAACCGCTCCCAGTATTCAGTTACCGTTAGCTTCCCTTGAGCTAAGTTCTGAAATTCTGTCATTTTCTGATCATAGAAAAGTTGTGGCAGCCAACGTTGCCTAAAATAGCCTTTAAATTGATCCCAAGTAATATTGGTCTCATCAATGTTTAGTTCAGCTTTACGGCTATCCCACCACGAAGATGCTTCGTGGGAAAGCTGATAGGCTCCCCAAATAGCTTTGGTTTCCTCTGAGAAGTTCCTTATTGCAAAGTACTTCTCCATTTCGCTGAGCCAGTTCTCAGCTCCATCTCCTAATGTGGTGCCATCATACTTAGGTGGACTTATCCTTTTTATATCATTAGTGAGTTCTGCTGCCAATCTGGCCTTTTTGTTTTCTGGTTGGACAGGTGCATTCCCAGCATTAACATCAACACCCATGTCGGGGTTGTCCTCAGGAGGTTGCTGATTATTATTATCAGCTTCTTCATCCTCCTCATTTCCCATCACCTGCTGTTCAAGTACAGCTAAGCGATCTCTTGTGTCCAACAGGGCAGCAAGGATCTCATCAAGTTTCTGGGTTGTTGCCACTCCTCCTTCAGGTGGAGCATTACTCGCAACGTTCCCCCTTGTTCTAACCATTTTCTGTTACAAGAAAATTCAGGTTTTTATCAGATTATGGACACAATAGGTCCAAGAGCTGCAACCTTCAGCTCTGATACCAAGATGTAACATCCTCAATTTATACCTTAGAACAAGTGAATTTTTTTTTTTTGATAATTGCATCCTGGTTCTAAATACATAATTTAGAACTCACAAATCAAATAACCATTCTTATAACAGACAACCATATGCAGCTGTAATGACTCGGAGTACCTCCGATCTATTCATTCCATGACTCGGTAATCTACCGATCTATTCATGAGTAATAAGAGTTGGCGTTTTTATTTAACACTTCACTCTTGCGGTTCTCTTCCCTACTCTGGGATTCAGAATGCTCTGTCCAAGGAACCTAACTGAATAATTGTTACCATTATTCATCGGCATCTCATCCCTTAGACTAGGTGAATTAGGACAACGCAATCAGCAGCTTGCGATACTTTGGCCAAAGATTTGAAACATACTGTTTATGTCTCGTATTCCTTAACGGCATACTCGTCAATCTGGAATACGCCCTTCACCCCATTCTTATGTTATATAGAATGTCTTATACCGACTTCTGTCAGTCCTTCCTATCACAACTTAATCACTCGGAGACAGATTATCAAGGTGATAATGTTATATGGATGCCCACGAGGATTAGGGATACGATGACATACTGGTTTAACCCTGTAGTTAAACCAGTGTGTCATGATACCCCGAATCTCCTAGGCAGCCTTATAACATGACCACCTTCCTAATCGGTCCCTGAGTAACTCGTTCGAGATCAAAGTGTAAATCTTAGCGATCAATGCAAAGGGTGTCGTCATAAGTCACCTGCATTGTTGTAACTTCGAGAAGATCCTAATCTTCTCGGAGGTACAGCCCTGCAGTTGACTTGTGCCGTCAACCTTTAAATCCGCCTCGAAAAGATTTACTTAATAATATGCGTTACGCACGTTGAGTTTTAAATTACATTAAAGACTTTCCCCTAAGGTTAGCCTTTCCCGATCCCTGGATTCTTCGTCTTAAGACGACCTTCCTCAATAAAACCCATTACATGGTAGAGGTAATAAGGTCAAGATCTCATCAAGGAGTTATTAGAATATACATGATTCTAAAACAACAGAATTGGACAATATCTCATAATCTTCACATGAGATTGTCATCTGAACCCCATTAGATTTATATCAGTTCTCTTAACTGAATTTATATCATTCTTATTAGCATCAAGATATAAATGGTTAAGAATCCAATTTAATGTTGTCCTGTCATGCTCAGGACTAGGGATTAGTAATTTAATTCAGCTTGATTAGCGTTCTGCTTAAGTTCATTTTAGCCCTATCTTTTAGAAAGACAATGATTTAAATTTCAATTTAGCTTTCGATAGAACAAATTAGAACTACTAAACACTCATAAGAATTCAATCACATTTTCTTATAAGCTTTCATTGACAATCACAAAAGCATCCAAATTACACAAGATAACATTGCCACTCTGGTATATAAACCGCAGAAGGTCAACTATCAGAATTAAGAATACAACACATAAGTAACAAATACTTATTTCCATTCCTTTCAGAACTATACAAATACATTTTAGGCATTCAGCATACTTGATACAATGCTCAACGGAAAAGAAACATCTTTCCACATTTAGTACATTTAGAAAATCAAGCTGTAATTCATTATAAATCAAATTAAACAATCTGATCATCCGGTCAGATCTGCATTGCTTTTACCACTTACGGCAACCATCTGCAAAAATAGTCAACATGAGTCAGTTCGATGAACTGAGCATGATAAGCACTAACTTTTAAAACAATTGCAATCCGTCAATTGTTTTCATTAAACACCCTGTTTAAATGAGATCAATTCTCCAAACAAATAAACATATTCAGACTATGCCTTTTGAAATACAAAAATGGCTACAAATGTGTAACTCTATCATCGTTACAAAATAGTCTTAAACACTTCTCAATTATTTCATCAAATATTAGAAATCAAGAACGAAAGTATCCAAAGCAATTATCTTGAATCCAAGATCAGCAATATTGAACAAATCGTTACTTTCATCAGAAAAAGGAATATCATAACAAATCGTGATTCCATCAATATGATACAAAAACAATTCCAACTGTTAAACAGATATCGACATGCATTGTTATGATAGAAGAGAAAGAAACAAATCATTCACATTTCCCTTCACACAAGCTCATGACTGTACCGTCTCCTCATATGGAAAGCCTTCATCCTACATGCATACGAATAAGTCCGACGAGCCACAAGAAAAATCACTGTTTAAATAAAAATCGAACACAGCAAAGCTTCTGTACAGTAGCTAACACGCCTATAGTGATGACTATCAACCAACAGACTCACAAGACCTTCCACAAGAAGCGGCAAACTAGATGGGTATCTCCACATTGCCTGTCGAGGTGCAGTCGACGGCTTAGTTCAGTCTAGCTTAAAACAGGATAGTTTTGCAACAAAGACTAACATGCTAACAATCCCGCACATAAACCTATAGCCCAAGCTAGTCCCTTCTAAACACAGTAAGGCTTTTCGACCCAAGGTCGAAATCAAGAACTTTTATTATATCGCGGCCAACAACAAACTTCATCGCATTAAGCAATTTGATGTTTCCATAAGACTATGCGAAGATTATCCTACAAATTCCGTAACATACACAGCCTCATCCAACTAGGAAAAACAGAAAGGAAACATATCATTCTGTATTTACATCTGTACGCAATCGGAATCAGACGTATAGCATTCACGATTCATTTATACAAGGCCGCATTACTTGATATAAATCATTACTCAGGAAATCCCACAATGTCAAAACAACAGTATACCAAGTCAAGTTTTAACTGAGGCAAAAGAAAATACAGGATAACTTCCACGAATTCAACTGAACCCGAACAACAGTGGCAAGACAAATTGTTGCAATGATTCCATCTGGGCAAATCAATGGTGTACATAAAAAAATCAGGCAAAAGCAAATTTAAATACTGATTTCAACACAAGGAACCCGACTGACCCTTTGCCAATTCTTCGCACAAGTTTGCACAGAATGTAAACGTAAAAATACACCCAAAGAATCTGTACCATAAAATCCTTGCAACACGAAGGTATTCTTACAAATAACAGAGGTCTTAGTACATGTTATTCCCTCAAGTCACTGGCTCATCAATTACCAATATTCAATTATATTTAACTTGAACAGAGGTCCAAATATAAGTAAATCATTCAATCGACTCCGCAGAGTCGTTCTGATTACAACAAAATATGAATATATACATATTGCATACTGATAACGGGTTGAAACCCATAACCACAAAGCAAGGAATACACAATTTCCAAAAAGGGCGCAATGAAATACTGAAACACAATAAGTTATTCGTTCAAAATAACTTAAAATACCATAGCGAAGCCCTACTAGGTTCTGTAACCTTCACCAATGATAACCACCACAAACTTGCAAAGAAGTCCAATAAGACTGAACATTCACACAAAAGTCCAACAGTATCTTTTCCGACAAGAATCAACAACAAGCCTCATCAACAAGTTTCAATCAACAAGTTTCTATCAACAAGTTTCTACTGTATCCTGAACCCAGCAAGAGAAGCATGCACGGGTTCTCACGGAGCCGGAAGATACCCTTCAAGCACATGTTACACAAACTTACGCCGGAATGTGAAGCACAATAAAATAGAGAACAGTTCGAAATACATCACACACCCATTAAGGGTTAAATTTGAAAAACGAACAGCATAAAGATACAGTACCAAATCACACAAGACAACCATAGGAAATCATCTATTTCCATAAGTCATTTGAACAGAGTTGTTCTAATGAAATCACTTGAAAGACAGCAAGATTTTTAAAGGTTAGGGCCTAACATGCCTGGATTTTTGCTCAAAATTCCGAAGCAGACCACTGAAAGAGCTCGGACTTCCTTTTCCTTTTCCAAGTTAGAGCGACCAACAAGATTTTGCTATCTCCATGACATATATACTTTCCTTGCCAGAGAAAAGAGCTAGATACCCTCATACTCGCCATGCAACTCCAAGAAGACTGGTGCGAAGAACCAGTGAACAGGCAGAAGGAAAACTGAAATTCGCGATAAGCCAAACAAACCAACAACTTTCCAATTTGCATGCCTTCTCGCGAGTTCCGAGCTCGACTTCCAAGCTCATTAATTGCATTCACTCCAATTTTCCCGCTTAAACTCAACTGCCACCGACCGCCAAAATTGGCGACAGACAAATAAAATCTCCAGACCATTTTCAGTCTTGGCGACCTGCCACGTCGGCTCAGGTTAGCCGTTTCTAAAACCTCCACCAATACCTGTCTTCATACTTATCCAATGCATTTAATTACATAGAAAATGCCGCCCATGGTTCGCACCCCTCCATAGGCCCCTTTACATTCTTGCTCACTAGTTAGGTTAGTAACTTAGGTTAGAATTTAGGATAACACCTAGTCTAACCACTTTACACATAGATACTAACTTAGAACATCAGCTCTTAGCCTAGGTCTAGGTTAGATTAACACTAATCTAACCCCTAGGTTAGGTTTAGTTTTAGGTTACTAATCATTAATAATTCCAGTTAGGTCTACATTCTGTACACTCAGAAAAAGACCTACAACATACATTCTCGAACAGGGTTAGCTCCTGTTCCGCCTTAGGCTACAGAATTATATGAAACCGAATTATTATCTGGTCCACGATTGAGACCCTCCAGATATACTTCGATATCGGGAACCAATCCATTTCACATGATCAACCTGAGTCATACTCCGGACTAGCTTATTCAATGCTTCTAGACCTTGCAACCTGTTCAAGGTCTGTAATTTTAATTCATCACGAACAAACTTAAAGCAATACTTGGATCAATTCAACTGATCCAAGGCTAGGTATTATAGAAGGGTAACTCTGTAATTCATTCCGAGATAAGATTAAACTCAGATACAAAATGAAAGAAATAAAAGAGTCCAATCATATTCCGACTCAGTCAAGATCTGCAATCTGCAAAGAAAATACAGTACATATCAAGCATGATTTCTTAATCGAGGAACACATCCTTTTACAAGAAATCACATATCAACACTTGTATGCTCAGGAGGAAGTAACAACAGTTCAGGGTGTTACATGCTTCCCTCCTAAAAGATTCATCGTCCCGATGATTACATATTCAATTAACCTTCAGGTCAATCAATGTATCAGTACACAAATAATGTGACTATTTCATATTTGAATAGTTCCAGAAATCAATGTCACAACACATTTTATTCAACCTGAATAATGTTTGCCTTCATCTGGCTTCCATAAATTCAAAAAAAAAAAAAAAAGTTCTTAAAAGAATGTTTTGTCAACAGATTTCATTCTGTTGAAAAAGAGAAGGAAAAGCCATTTTCATCTCTTCCAGGTTTTCCCAAGTTGCACTTTCTTCGTTAAACTGGTCCCACTGGACCTTACATTGCTGTATTTCACGATTTCTTAAATGCAATTGGTGAGTTTCCAGCACTCGTGTGGGTTTAACCACGATTATTCCTGGGTCTTGGACCTGCAAGGAATTCCAATTTAAAACATGTGACAGATCTGAAACGTATTTCTTAAGCAAAGAAATATGGAAAACATCATGCATGCGAGATAAAGCAGGTGGCAATGCTAAACGATAAGCTACAGGATTGATTATTTCGACAATTTCGAAAGGTCCCACGAATCGAGGTGACAACTTGGCAGCCTTGCCAAAAGTTATTGAACTCTTTCTAGGTTTAACACGAAGAAAAACCTTATCACCAAGCTCAAACCTTCTATCAACCCGCTTAAGGTCAGCATAGCTCTTCTGTCTATCCGCTGCTTCCTTTAGTCGTTCGCGAATCAGCTTAACTTGCTGTTCCATTTCAGTGAGAATTTCTGGTCCAATTACCACTCTATCCTCAACACTGTCCCAACTAACAGGAGTTCTGCACTTTCTTCCATAAAGTGCTTCAAATGGTGCCATTTTAAGAGATGAGTGATAAGTATTGTTGTATGCGAACTCAACTAATGGAAGATACTCCTCCCATTTATACTGTTGATCCATACAGTACATTCGCAACATGTCCTCCAACACTTGATTTACCCTCTCAGTTTGTCCATCCGTTTCCGGATGATATGCAGAACTGAAGTTTAGTTTCGTTCCAAGGGCTGCGTTAAGCGTTTGCCAAAACCTTGACGTCATTCTAGGATCCCTGTCAGATATAATCAATTCTGGTACACCATGCAATCTGAAAATTTCATGCACGAATCTTTTGGCCAGCACTGGTGAATCATCCTTTAGATTTCCAGCGATGAAATGAGCTACCTTGGTCAGTTTATCTACAACTACCAGGATAACATCATGTTTATTCCTGGACATGGGTAGTCCTTGTACAAAATCCATGGTTATTACTTGCCATTTGTACTGCGGTATGCTATGAGGATATAACAATCCAGCAGGGTGCATATGTTCTGCCTTCACCCGCTGACATTCCAGACAATGAGTCACAAAATTAATTACATCCTTTTTCATACCTTTCCAAAAGTATTGCTGTTTTAAATCAGCAAGCATTTTTGTGATACCTGGGTGTCCAGAGAAAGGTGAATTATGAAATTCAACTAACAACTTCTTTCTCAAATCGTTCAGCATAGGTACATATACCCTGTTTTCATAACGCAAGATTCCTTCATTATCAAAATGAAAACCTTTATACCTTATATCCTTTGGTTCTGCAGCAAGCGCTGCTTTTACTTGCTGAAAGTATGCATCTAATTCTGAGGCACTTTTTACCTCGTCTTTAAACTGAGTTCTTAATGTTATAAGAGCAGAAATGTGCCTCCTACGACTTAGAGCATCAGCTACCCTATTCTCCTTTCCTTTGATATAGCTAATATCAAAGTCATATTGTGATAAAAATTCTAACCATCTTCTCTGTCTGGCATTCAGATTGGGCTGAGTAAAAATATATTTCAGTCCTAAGTGATCAGTTTTCAACTCAAAAGGTTTCCCAAGTAAGTAGTGTCTCCAGACTTGAAGTGCATGAACAATGGCAGCAAGTTCCAAATCATGAGGGGCATAATTCAGCTCATGTATCTTAAGTTTTCTACTTTCATATGCTATGACCTGATCATTTTGTAGCAAAACACCTCCAAGGCCTTCCCCAGAAGCATCCGTTACAACAGTAAAACTCCCATTGGGGTCTGGTACAGCTAATATAGGTGCAGAAGTCAGCTGGTCTTTCAGACTTTTGAAAGCCGCTTCGCACTTGTCATTCCACATGAATTTCTTATCCTTCTTTTGCAATGAAGTTATTGGTGCAGCTACTTTGGAAAAATCCTTTACAAATTTTCTATAGTAACCAGCAAGACCCATGAAGCTTCTTACTTCATGCACATTCTTTGGTGCAGGCCACTCAGTTATTGCCACTATTTTTGAAGGATCTACAGCAATTCCTTCTTTACTTATGACATGACCCAAATAGTGAACTTCTGAATCAAAGAAAGAACATTTGGATAACTTACCATACAACTTTCTTTTTCTCAAAATTCCCAAAACTATCTTCAAATGCTCATTGTGCTCCTCAACGCTTTTGGAATAAATGAGAATATCGTCCAAGAATACAAGTACAAACTTGTCCAGGTATTCTTGAAAAATATTGTTCATTAAATTCATAAAGGCTGCGGGTGCATTAGTTAATCCAAAGGGTAGAACTGTGAATTCATAATGTCCGTACCTTGTTCGGAAAGCTGTTTTATGAATGTCTTCCTCTCTAATCCTTAACTGATGATAACCAGATCGAAGGTCTATCTTAGAATAAACCGCTGCTCCACGCATCTGATCAAACAGATCATCGATCCTAGGAAGTGGATATCGGTTCTTGACTGTTGCTTTGTTCAACATCCGATAATCAATACACAGCCTTAGTGTTCCATCCTTCTTTTTCACAAATATTACAGGCGCTCCCCAAGGTGAAACACTTGGTCTGATCAAACCTTTAGACAAAAGCTCTTGCAACTGTGCCTTAAGCTCGACTAACTCTGTAGTAGTCATCCGATAAGGCGCTTTGGATATAGGTTCTGTCCCTGGCTTGATTTCAATGGTGAAGTCAAATTCTCTCTTGGGTGGTAACCCTGGTAATTCCTCAGGAAAAACATCCCTGAAACTTTGTAACAGAGGGAATTGTTTCATGAAATCATCATCTTCTTCTGAAGATTCAGATATCTTTACTGCATAAAGGGTGCATCCTTTATTTTTAGCCTTTTTAAGCTGCATAGCTGACAGTTTTCTAACTGAAATTTCCCGTTTCACACCTTGAATCTCTGCTGATTCCAGCTGATCATCTAAACATTTTATGTTCTTTTCATAGCAGTCTACCTTTGCTTTATGGTCAGCTAACCAATTGACACCGATAACAATGTCATACGATCCTAAAGGTGCAACATAGAGATCAACTTCCGTGGAAAAATTAGGTAAGTCAAGGATTGCCCCAAAAAGACACATACTCACTGTATGAACAGAATTATTACCATACTGTACAGTCCAAGATTTATCCATTTTTCCAGCTTTTCTTTTAAGTTTAGAAGCAAGTTTATTAGATATAAAACATTCAGTAGCTCCTGTATCAAAAAGAATAGTGACAGGTATGCCGAATAACTTACCCGGAACTTCTATAGGTGTCACTTGCTTTTCAGCTTGCTTGTCCGCTACTGCAGCATGTATCTTATGCTGCTGATTACGATCATCCTTCTTCAAAGGGCACTGATTTGCGTAGTGATCTTTGCCACAATTGTAGCAGCCTCCTACAGGTCCCTTTTTAGGCTCAAAGTTGCCTCCAGTTTTGTAATTGTCACGTTGTCCTCCATAGGGCTTCTGCCCATTATTATAATTTTTAACAAAATTATCCCTTACATTTCCAGCAGGCTTATTTACTACTGCTTTCTTATTGTTATCTCCTGGAAACTTACTCTTGTTTCCAAACTTTTTCCATGGTCCTTTTCTGGGTGCAAGAGAGGTTGAAGAAGGGTTTGCAGTCTTCTTCCGCACTTCCTCTTTATGAGCAGAAATAGCCTTTAATTTCTGTTCTTGCCTTATGGCCTTTTCAACAACTCCTTCCATAGTGGTTGGACTGTGAACATCGACCTCTCCCCCTATCACGGGATTCAATCCCATGATGAATTTCCGTATTCTGAACTTCTCGTCAGTTTGATACTGCGGTACATACTTGAGGAGTTTTGTAAACCGCTCCCAGTATTCAGTTACCGTTAGCTTCCCTTGAGCTAAGTTCTGAAATTCTGTCATTTTCTGATCATAGAAAAGTTGTGGCAGCCAACGTTACCTAAAATAGCCTTTAAATTGATCCCAAGTAATATTGGTCTCATCAATGTTTAGTTCAGCTTTACGGCTATCCCACCACGAAGATGCTTCGTGGGAAAGCTGATAGGCTCCCCAAATAGCTTTGGTTTCCTCTGAGAAGTTCCTTATTGCAAAGTACTTCTCCATTTCACTGAGCCAGTTCTCAGCTCCATCTCCTAATGTGGTGCCATCATACTTAGGTGGACTTATCCTTTTTATATCATTAGTGAGTTCTGCTGCCAATCTGGCCTTTTTGTTTTCTGGTTGGACAGGTGCATTCCCAGCATTAACATCAACACCCATGTCGGGGTTGTCCTCAGGAGGTTGCTGATTATTATTATTAGCTTCTTCATCCTCCTCATTTCCCATCACCTGCTGTTCAAGTACAGCTAAGCGATCTCTTGTGTCTAACAGGGCAGCAAGGATCTCATCAAGTTTCTGGGTTGTTGCCGCTCCTCCTTCAGGTGGAGCATTACTCGCAACGTTCCCCCTTGTTCTAACCATTTTCTGTTACAAGAAAATTCAGGTTTTTATCAGATTATGGACACAATAGGTCCAAGAGCTGCAACCTTCAGCTCTGATACCAAGATGTAACATCCTCAATTTATACCTTAGAACAAGTTAATTTTTTTTTTGATAATTGCATCCTGGTTCTAAATACATAATTTAGAACTCACAAATCAAATAACCATTCTTATAACAGACAACCATATGCAGCTGTAATGACTCGGAGTACCTCCGATCTATTCATTCCATGACTCGATAATCTACCGATCTATTCATGAGTAATAAGAGTTGGCGTTTTTATTTAACACTTCACTCTTGCGGTTCTCTTCCCTACTCTGGGATTCAGAATGCTCTGTCCAAGGAACCTAACTGAATAATTGTTACCATTATTCATCGGCATCTCATCCCTTAGACTAGGTGAATTAGCACAACGCAATCAGCAGCTTGCGATACTTTGGCCAAAGATTTGAAACATACTGTTTTTGTCTCGTATTCCTTAACAGCATACCCGTCAATCTGGTATACACCCTTCACCCCATTCTTATGTTATATAGAATGTCTTATACCGACTTCTGTCAACCTTTCCTATCACAACTTAATCACTCGGAGACAGATTATCAAGGTGATAATGTTATATGGATGCCCACGAGGATTAGGGATACGATGACATACTGGTTTAACCCTGCAGTTAAACCAGAGTGTCATGATACCCCGAATCTCCTAGGCAGCCTTATAACATGACCACCTTCCTAATCGGTCCCTGAGTAACTCGTTCGAGATCAAAGTGTAAATCTTACCGATCAATGCAAAGGGTGTCGTCATAAGTCACCTGCATTGTTGTAACTTCGAGAAGATCCTAATCTTCTCGGAGGTACAGCCCTGCAGTTGACTTGTGCCGTCAACCTTTAAATCCGCCTCAAAAAGATTTACTTAATAATATGCGTTACGCACGTTGAGTTTTAAATTACATTAAAGACTTTCCCCTAAGGTTAGCCTTTCCCGATCGCTGGATTCTTCGTCTTAAGACGACCTTCCTCAATAAAACCCATTACATGGTAGAGGTAATAAGGTCAAGATCTCATCAAGGAGTTATTAGAATATACATGATTCTAAAACAACAGAATTGGACAATATCTCATAATCTTCACATGAGATTGTCATCTGAACCCCATTAGATTTATATCAGTTCTCTTAACTGAATTTATATCATTCTTATTAGCATCAAGATATAAATGGTTAAGAATCCAATTTAATGTTGTCCTGTCATGCTCAGGACTAGGGATTAGTAATTTAATTCAGCTTGATTAGCGTTCTGCTTAAGTTCATTTTAGCCCTATCTTTTAGAAAGACAATGATTTAAATTTCAATTTAGCTTTCGATAGAACAAATTAGAACTACTAAACACTCATAAGAATTCAATCACATTTTCTTATAAGCTTTCATTGACAATCACAAAAGCATCCAAATTACACAAGATAACATTGCCACTCTGGTATATAAACCGCAGAAGGTCAACTATCAGAATTAAGAATACAACACATAAGTAACAAATACTTATTTCCATTCCTTTCAGAACTATACAAATACATTTTAGGCATTCAGCATACTTGATACAATGCTCAACAGAAAAGAAACATCTTTCCACATTTAGTACATTTAGAAAATCAAGCTGTAATTCATTATAATCAAATTAAACAATCTGATCATCCGGTCAGATCTGCATTGCTTTTACCACTTACGGCAACCATCTGCAAAAATAGTCAACATGAGTCAGTTCGATGAACTGAGCATGATAAGCACTAACTTTTAAAACAATTGCAATCCGTCAATTGTTTTCATTAAACACCCTATTTAAATGAGATCAATTCTCCAAACAAATAAACATATTCAGACTATGCCTTTTGAAATACAAAAATGGCTACAAATGTGTAACTCTATCATCGTTACAAAATAGTCTTAAACACTTCTCAATTATTTCATCAAATATTAGAAATCAAGAACGAAAGTATCCAAAGCAATTATCTTGAATCCAAGATCAGCAATATTGAACAAATCGTTACTTTCATCAGAAAAAGGAATATCATACAAATCGTGATTCCATCAATATGATACAAAAACAATTCCAACTGTTAAACAGATATCGACATGCATTGTTATGATAGAAGAGAAAGAAACAAATCATTCACATTTCCCTTCACACAAGCTCATGACTGTACCATATCCTCATATGGAAAGCCTTCATCCTACATGCATACGAATAAGTCCGACGAGCCATAAGAAAAATCACTGTTTAAATAAAAATCGAACACAGAAAAGCTTCTGTACAGTAGCTAACACGCCTATAGTGATGGCTATCAACCAACAGACTCACAAGACCTTCCACAAGAAGCGGCAAACTAGATGGGTATCTCCACATTGCCTGTTGAGGTGCAGTCGACGGCTTAGTTCAGTCTAGCTTAAAACAGGATAGTTTTGCAACAAAGACTAACATGCTAACAATCCTGCACATAAACCTATAGCCCAAGCTAGTCCCTTCTAAACATAGTAAGGCTTTTCGACCCAAGGTCGAAATCAAGAACTTTTATTATATCGCGGCCAACAAAAAACTTCATCGCATTAAGAAATTTGATGTTTCCATAAGACTATGTGAAGATTATCCTACAAATTCCGTAACATACACAGCCTCATCCAACTAGGAAAAACAGAAAGGAAACATATCATTCTGTATTTACATTTGTACGCAATCGGAATCAGACGTATAGCATTCATGATTCATTTATACAAGGCCGCATTACTTGATATAAATCATTACTCAGGAAATCCCACAATGTCAAAACAACAGTATACCAAGTCAAGTTTTAACTGAGGCAAAAGAAAATACAGGATAACTTCCACGAATTCAACTGAACCCGAACAACAGTGGCAAGACAAATTGTTGCAATGATTCCATCTGGGCAAATCAATGGTGTACATAAAAAAAATCAGGCAAAAGCAAATTTAAATACTGATTTCAACACAAGGAACCCGACTGACCCTTTGCCAATTCTTCGCACAAGTTTGCACAGAATGTAAACGTAAAAATACACCCAAAGAATCTGTACCATAAAATCCTTGCAACACGAAGGTATTCTTACAAATAACAGAGGTCTTAGTACCTATTATTCCCTCAAGTCACTGGCTCATCAATTACCAATATTCAATTATATTTAACTTGAACAGAGGTCCAAATATAAGTAAATCATTCAATCGACTCCGCAGAGTCATTCTGATTACAACAAAATATGAATATATATATATTGCATACTGATAACGGGTTGAAACCCATAATCAAAAAGCAAGGAATACACAATTTCCAAAAAGGGCGCAGTGAAATACTGAAACACAATAAGTTATTCATTCAAAATAACTTAAAATACCATAGCGAAGCCCTACTAGGTTCTGTAACCTTCACCAATGATAACCACCACAAACTTGCCAAGAAGTCCAATAAGACTGAACATTCACACAAAAGTCCAACAGTATCTTTTCTGACAAGAATCAACAACAAGCCTCATCAACAAGTTTCAATCAACAAGTTTCTACTGTATCCTGAACCCAACAAGAGAAGCATGCACGGGTTCTCACGGAGCCGGAAGATACCCTTCAAGCACATGTTACACAAACTTACGTCAGAATGTGAAACACAATAAAATATAGAACAGTTCGAAATACATCACACACCCATCAAGGGTTAAATTTGAAAAACGAACAGCATAAAGATACAGTACCAAATCACACAAGACAACCATAGGAAATCATCTATTTCCATAAGTCATTTGAACAGAGTTGTTCTAATGAAATCACTTGAAAGACAACAAGATTTTTAAAGGTTAGGGCCTAACATGCCTGGATTTTTGCTCAAAATTCCGAAGTAGACCACTGAAAGAGCTCGGACTTCCTTTTCCTTTTCCAAGTTAGAGCGACCAACAAGATTTTGCTATCTCCATGACATATATACTTTCCTTGCCAGAGAAAAGAGCTAGATACCCTCATACTCGCCATGCAACTCCAAGAAGACTGGTGCGAAGAACCAGTGAACAGGCAGAAGGAAAACCGAAATTCGTGATAAGCCAAACAAACCAACAACTTTCCAATTTACATGCCTTCTCGCGAGTTCCGAGCTCGACTTCCAAGCTCATTAATTGCATTCACTCCAATTTTCCCGCTTAAACTCAACTGCCACCGACCGCCAAAATTGGCGACAGACAAATAAAATCTCCAGACCATTTTCAGTCTTGGCGACCTGCCACGTCGGCTCAGGTTAGCCATTTCTAAAACCTCCGCCAATACCTGTCTTCATACTTATCCAATGCATTTAATTACATAGAAAATGCCGCCCATGGTTCGCACCCCTCCATAGGCCCCTTTACATTCTTGCTCACTAGTTAGGTTAGTAACTTAGGTTAGAATTTAGGATAACACCTAGTCTAACCACTTTACACATAGATACTAACTTAGAACATCAGCTCTTAGCCTAGGTCTAGGTTAGATTAACACTAATCTAACCCCTAGGTTAGGTTTAGTTTTAGGTTACTAATCATTAATAATTCCAGTTAGGTCTACATTCTGTACACTCAGAAAAAGACCTACAACATACATTCTCGAACAGGGTTAGCTCCTGTTCCGCCTTAGGCTACAGAATTATATGAAACCGAATTATTATCTGGTCCACGATTGAGACCCTCCAGATATACTTCGATATTGGGAACCAATCCATTTCACATGATCAACCTGAGTCATACTCCGGACTAGCTTATTCAATGCTTCTAGACCTTGCAACCTGTTCAAGGTCTGTAATTTTAATTCATCACGAACAAACTTAAAGCAATACTTGGATCAATTCAATTGATCCAAGGCTAGGTATTATAGAAGGGTAACTCTGTAATTCATTCCGAGATAAGATTAAACTCAGATACAAAATGAAAGAAATAAAAGAGTCCAATCATATTCCGACTCAGTCAAGATCTGCAATCTGCAAAGAAAATACAGTACATATCAAGCATGATTTCTTAATCGAGGAACACATCCTTTTACAAGAAATCACATATCAACACTTGTATGCTCAGGAGGAAGTAACAACAGTTCAGGGTGTTACATGCTTCCCTCCTAAAAGATTCATCGTCCCGATGATTACATATTCAATTAACCTTCAGGTCAATCAATGTATCAGTACACAAATAATGTGACTATTTCATATTTGAATAGTTCCAGAAATCAATGTCACAACACATTTTATTCAACCTGGATAATGTTTGCCTTCATCTGGCTTCCATAAATTCAAAAAAAAAAAAAAAGTTCTTAAAAGAATGTTTTGTCAATAGATTTCATTCTGTTGAAAAAGAGAAGGAAAAGCCATTTTCATCTCTTCCAGGTTTTCCCAAGTTGCACTTTCTTCGTTAAACTGGTCCCACTGGACCTTACATTGCTGTATTTCACGATTTCTTAAATGCAATTGGCGAGTTTCCAGCACTCGTGTGGGTTTAACCGCGATTATTCCTGGGTCTTGGACCTGCAAGGAATTCCAATTTAAAACATGTGACAGATCTGAAACGTATTTCTTAAGCAAAGAAATATGGAAAACATCATGCATGCGAGATAAAACAGGTGGCAATGCTAAACGATAAGCTACAGGATTTATTATTTCGACAATTTCGAAAGGTCCCACGAATCGAGGTGACAACTTGGCAGCCTTGCCAAAAGTTATTGAACTCTTTCTAGGTTTAACACGAAGAAAAACCTTATCACCAAGCTCAAACCTTCTATCAACCCGCTTAAGGTCAGCATAGCTCTTCTGTCTATCCGCTGCTTCCTTTAGTCGTTCACGAATCAGCTTAACTTGCTGTTCCATTTCAGTGAGAATTTCTAGTCCAATTACCACTCTATCCTCAACATTGTCCCAACTAACAGGAGTTCTCTACTTTCTTCCATAAAGTGCTTCAAATGGTGCCATTTTAAGAGATGAGTGATAAGTATTGTTGTATGCGAACTCAACTAATGGAAGATACTCCTCCCATTTATACTGTTGATCCATACAGTACATTCGTAACATGTCCTCCAACACTTGATTTACCCTCTCAGTTTGTCCATCCGTTTCCGGATGATATGCAGAACTGAAGTTTAGTTTCGTTCCAAGGGCTGCGTTAAGCGTTTTCCAAAACCTTGACGTCATTCTAGGATCCCTGTCAGATATAATCAATTCTGGTACACCATGCAATCTGAAAATTTCGTGCACGAATCTTTTGGCCAGCACTGGTGAATCATCCTTTAGATTTCCAGCGATGAAATGAGCTACCTTGGTCAGTTTATCTACAACTACCAGGATAACATCATGTTTATTCCTGGACATGGGTAGTCCTTGTACAAAATCCATGGTTATTACTTGCCATTTGTACTGCGGTATGCTATGAGGATATAACAATCCAGCAGGGTGCATATGTTCTGCCTTCACCCGTTGACATTCCAAACAATGAGTCACAAAATTAATTACATCCTTTTTCATACCTTTCCAAAAGTATTGCTGTTTTAAATCAGCAAGCATTTTTTTGATACCTGGGTGTCTAGAGAAAGGTGAATTATGAAATTCAACTAACAACTTCTTTCTCAAATCGTTCAGCATAGGTACATATACCCTGTTTTCATAACGCAAGATTCCTTCATTATCAAAATGAAAACCTTTATACCTTAAATCCTTTAGTTCTGCAGCAAGCGCTGCTTTTACTTGCTGAAAGTATACATCTAATTCTGAGGCACTTTTTACCTCGTCTTTAAACTGAGTTCTTAATGTTATAAGAGCAGAAATGTGCCTCCTACGACTTAGAGCATCAGCTACCCTATTCTCCTTTCCTTTGATATAGCTAATATCAAAGTCATATTGTGATAAAAATTCTAACCATCTTCTCTGTCTGGCATTCAGATTGGGCTGAGTAAAAATATATTTCAGTCCTAAGTGATCAGTTTTCAACTCAAAAGGTTTCCCAAGTAAGTAGTGTCTCCAGACTTGAAGTGCATGAACAATGGC
>CM034156.1:208850437-208875437 GCA_019776745.2 Taxus chinensis | reverse complement strand
TCCTAGAAATCAGAATTCAAGTGAAGCTTCCACTTCATCTTCTAGTGCCTCAAATGAACTTCAAGAAGTCATGAAGCAATTGCAAAATCTAGGTAATGAGCTGGTTACACTCAAAAGGCAGCAAGCTCAAGGTTTTAGACCTTCCTTCCAGCCTCAAGCTCAGCCTAACAGGCAGCCATATCAACCTCATAGACCACCCAATCCAGTTGCAAATCTAAATCAAGTAAGGCCTCCTGCCAACAGACCATTTCAGCCCTATAATCCCAATGCTACATCTGCATCTAAAGCATTAGTGCCAGTACAAAACAATATAGCTCAAGAGTATGATTGGTGTTTCCCATGCAATGAACCTCATAACCAGTCCATGTGCTTCAACGGTGCCTTGAATCAAGCATTAATGGTGACAATAACTGGTGTGGAGGGTGAAGGTAGTCAAGGAAATAACCAGCAACAAGAAACATTCCAGCAGCAATCAGCTCCAAATGATACCACACTTGTAAACTGGCAGGCAGAAGATTTTTGTGGCATGAATCAAACGATTTCCCAAAGTGTTGCAGCCAACACAAGGTCAAAGAGAAGAAATTTGGGTGAAGAACAGCCATTGGCCCCAAGTAATTCATGACCTTCTGTCACTCCACAAACTATTGGCAAACAAAATGCAATCCCAAGCACACAAGGATTGCCTAAAACAGCCCCTAGGCCAACCCAAATGCCAGTTGTTACTGCCCATGTGCAAGGAATGAATGTGCAGGACAAGGGAAAATAGAGGGATACTTCATCTCCATTCAGTATCATTGATCAGATGAAGAAGAAAATGTAAACATATCAATGTGGGAATCACTATCTATCCCAGGCCAAAGAGATTTGCTACAAGCTGCCATGAAGGACTGGTCAACTTCAAATCAACAAGTCCAAATGCAAGAGAAGGTGCTCACAAATGTTGCCCAGCCTGAGGGGAATCATGGAGGACAGCAAGGTAAAATATTGAAGCCCCCTCCATTCTACGTTTCATTGATTATTGGAAATCAATTAGTACACAATTGCATGATTGATTCCGGGGCAAGTAGTTCAGTAATGCCCAAGCAAATAGCTGATCAGTTGGGAATTCAGTATGAAACCATATCCAAAGGGGTGGTGCAGTTGGATGGGACAGCAGTAACAACAGTCGGGGTGATTAAAAACTTGAGTCTTACTTTGCATGCCTGTCCCAACGTGGTTGTTTTGCAAGATGTCTCAGTAATAGACCTTCCACCACTCTTTGCCCTATGTTTGTCAAGGGATTTCACAGCTAAGATTGGAGGTTACTTGTCTGCTGATTGGTCACACATGCTGTTCAGAACAAGATATGGAACCAAAGCCACAATCAGGTCTGAACCTATTGCAAACTTTCACATTGAGCCTTACACTCCAAGTCAGATTAATGCCAATTGTTCAGCGTTTGATCAAGAGGATCATCCAAGCACTGATGAAGATGACACCAAGGTTGGAAGCATCCCAGATTTAACTCTTGATGAATGGGCAAGCAAGGTGCATGCTTTTGATCCTTATCAAGAAATAGAAGAATCTGAGCTGGGAGTCTATTGCATACATGAAGAAAATCAGCCTATTCCTAGCATCACCAAGCCAAACCACAAAGATGACAATGAGGTATGGCAGTTGTTTTTTGATGGATCAAGGAGTAGACAAGGTGCAGGAGGGGGATCCATGCTGGTTTCACCTCAAGGAGTTAAGTATTATTCAGCTTTTAGATTTCAGTTTGCATGCTCTAATAACACTGCTGAATATGAAGCCTTGGTGCAAGGACTGCATTGGGCAATCAAGAGAGGAATAAAGAACTTGCAAGTCTTTGGTGACAGTGAGTTGATTGTCAACCAAGTCAAGGGGCAGCATGCTATCAAGAATGATCTACTCAAGTGCTACAAGAACAGGGTGTGGGACCTCATTGAAGATTTTGAGGGCTTTAGCATAAAATCCATTCCTAGAAAAGAGAACCAAGCTGCTAACAGGCTTGCAGCAGTTGGGGCAGCCTTTGACGTTGTGGAGAGCATTCAAAAGGACAAGGTATAGCCAAACATCCATGTGATTGTGAGGCCTTCAGTGCCAGATAACAATGTAAGTTGGCAAGTGTTTGAAAATGATCAGCAAATCATCCATTTCTTGCAAGAAGAGGCTGAATTCTCAGCCAAAAATCAGGAAAAGTTGGAGCAGCAGTATGGTGACCAAGTGGTGCAGCTGAGAACCAAAAAACTACCAAAGGGACTTATTACTTTGGAGTCCATTTTCAATCCTAATGATCAGTTTAGGAAGGAGAAAGCAAACATCCAAGTGAAGGGAGAAGATTCAGTGTCCATCTCAGTAGAAAGAGGCAAATCACTCCAAATTGGTAAGATGACAACTGAGCAAGAAAGGTATGAGTTCATACAACTTTGTCAAGAATTCCCTGATGTGTTTGCTTGGAGCTATGAAGATTTGAAAGGTTTCAATCCCGAGTTAGCTCAACACACCATTGAATTGGATCCAAATACTAAGCCCATCAGGTAGAAACAAAGGCCAGTCAACCCCCACATGGAGCCTCTCATGAGAAAAGAATTGAATAAGTTGATAGAATCAAGAATCATATTCCCTATCAAGCATTCTAGTTGGGTTGCCAACTTGGTTCCAGTCAGAAAGAAGAGTGGGGAAATCAGATTGTGTGTTGACTTCAGAGATTTGAATAGAACATCTCTCAAGGATCATTATCCACTTCCTTCCATGGAGCAGATTTTACAAGTTGTTGCTGGCTCCGAGAGGTTTTCACTACTTGATGGCTATTCAAGGTATAATCAGATTATGGTGAAGGAAGAAGATCAGTTCAAGACAGCCTTTACAACTAAATGGGGAACTTATGCATACAGGAAAATGCCATTTGGGCTGTCCAACGCTGGAGCTACCTTCCAAAGAGCAATGGACATGGCGTTCAAAGGTTTGATTAACAACATTGTACTGATATATCTTGATGATATCACTGTTTTTTCAAAAAATACAGCAGACCACCTCTTTCATTTGAGACAAGTGTTCCAAAGGTGTAGAAGATTTGGAGTCTCCTTGAATCCTAAAAAGTGTGTTTTTCTAGCCCATGAAGGAAAACTCCTTGGCCACATTGTCTCTAAAGAAGGATTAGCAATTGATCCGGAAAGAGTCGAAGCCATAAGAGCACTGCCATTGCCAAGCCACAAGAAGGCCCTTCAAAGTTTCTTGGGAAGAATAAATTTTGTTCGGAGGTTTGTCCCAAATTTTGCAGTCCTTGTCAGACCTATCACCAAGATGCTAAAGAAAAGAATGGCTTTCAAATGGACAGCAAAAGGAAAGGAAAGTTTTGAAGCAATCAAAGAAGCCATCTCTCAATCCCCAACTCTCATCAACCCGGATTTCTCCAAGGATTTCATCCTCTATGCGTTTGGAGGTGATGATACTATTTCTACAATTTTGGTACAGCAGAATAAAAACAATGATGAGTAGCCAATTGCTTTCTTCAGCCAAATCCTGGAGGACTATGAGGTGAGATATTCTTTCATTGAGAAACATGTTCTTGCAGTAATCAGGAGCTTGAAGAAATTCAAGCATCTAGTTTCAAACAATAAGGTCCAATTGTTGGTTTCTCATGCGGGGGTTAAAGACTTTCTCCTCAACAAAGACTTGAATGAAAAAAGGGCAGGTTGGATTACTCGTGTCATGGAGTATGACATTGAGATCAAAGTCAATAAGTTGGTAAGAGGAAAAAGGATTGTGTGAGCAACTGATCTTGAGCAAACAAGAGGAATCATGCATTGAGAAAGAGACTGTTTTGGCGTTGCAAGACAAGCCGTGAGCAAGGAAGCACTCAAGAGGAAAATAATGGTGTCCCCACTCCTTGTTGGACCCAAAGTATAATGAACTTCCTAAGCATAGGCCTATGCCCTCCAGAGATGAACAAGATGCAAAGAAGACACTTCAGATTGCAGGCTGTCCCATATGCCCTTGTTGATGGCGTTTTATTCAAAAGAGATGTGAATGGAGTACTGCTGAGATGCATTGGTACAAATCAGATTCATAAGGTGCTGGAAGAGTTCCATGGTGGACCAGCTGGTGGTCATTTTGCACCAAGAGTGACAACTCTAAAGATCATGAGGGCTGGTTATTATTGGCCCAAGATTTTCAATGATTGTTATGCATGGATCAAGAGGTGCAAGAATTGTGCATTTTTCACAGGTAAAGAGAGGTTAGTTGCCCTCCCATTGCATCCAATTTCAGTTGACCAGCCATTCATGCAATGGGGTTTAGACTTCATTGGAGTTATTAATCCCAATCCGAGCCAAGGGCACTAGTGGATTTTAACAGCCACAGATTACTTCACCAAATGGACTGAAGCAGTAGAACTCAAGGAAGCAAATGAATCTAGCATCCTAAACTTCTATGAGGGAATAGTAACCAGATTTGGCATACTAGCTACAATAATATCAGATAATGCATTGGCATTCATTGGATCCAAGGTGACTGAATGGGCTGTCAAGAACGGATCTACCTAAGTACTTCATCAAACTATTACCCCCAGAGTAATGGCCAGGCTGAATCTACAAATAAGAACTTGTTGAGGATCATTAGGAGGACTCTTGATGAGAATCAGAGGTCTTGGCATACCAAATTGAAATCAGCCTTATGGGCTGATAGGATAAATCCTAAAAGATCTACAGGTAACTCTCCATTCAAGCTTGTTTATAGAAGAGAGGTAATTTTTCCCATATCACTTGAGTTGCCAGCATTGGAACTCATGAAAAAGTTGGAGTTGTTGAAGTTTGAGCCCATGAAAGTTAGATATGCAAAATTGATGGAGCTCCAAGAAATTATAAATCAGGCATCCCGAGCAATGGGGAAGGATCATGCTTTGATAAAGAAGACCTTTGATAGAAATGCCAAGAACAAATCCTTCCAAGTTAGAGATCTAGTGTTAAAATGGGATGCGGATAGAGAAAAACCAGGAAGGCATTCAAAATTTGATGTCATTTGGAGTGGCCCATACATGGTCACAAAGTGTAAAGACAACAATGCTTTCCAGTTGTCTTCATTGGATGGTGAAGAACTGTAGATTCCATTCAATGGAATACATCTAAAGCATTGCTACTGAAGGAAATGCTTCACCCTGTACATATTAGTTTAGGTTTTTCATTCCTCCAAGTGCTTGTGCACATTGTTTTTTTGTAGATTAGTTTTTCTTTCCCTAAGTGCTTTGGCACAAGCTTGCTGTTCCTCGAGATGTGTTTGCAGGCCTTGCTCCATCAGGTGATATTCCATCTTCCTCCTTTCAGTGTTCTAGTCAGTTGGGGTATCAAACAGAGAATTCAATGACTCCATACCCAATGGATTGCTTCAGGCAACTGGTAACTTCATCCAGCAGGCAGATGACCCCTCTGAGTCGCCAAAATTGTTATCCAAAATGTGCCCCTGCTCATTGTTTGTGGCTAACTCCTCTCATTTTTTCCTCTCTTGTGCCTCTATCATAATATTTTGCTTTTCAGGCACTCAAAACCTTCTGGAAATGACACCATTGGATAGAGCTCTTTCTCAGCTTTACAGAAAGGTAAAGTTTTCCTCCTAACTCCATGTATTTTTGAAGTTATGGCTCGGCGGAGTTTTTTGGAAAAAATTTCCCTGAAAGGCCCATGGCCAATGAGATGCCGCCACGTGGCACCTAGAGTGGTGGAGTGCGGGGAAATTTTGGCAAATTTTCCAAATGACCAAAAAGGTGCAAAAATTCAAATTTTTGCCTGCCAACCCGATTTGGCCCTGTTTTGCCCTAAAACTTCAAATGGCCATATCTTTCGATCCAGAGCTCAGTTTTTCACGTTCTTTATATCAATAAAAATCTAGTGAAATTCTCTACAAGATTCCAGGTTCAATTTTGCATTTTGATGGATTTTGGAGAGAAAAAATTGAAAAACATCTCTGGCATGTGGTGATGAGTAGAAATGACGTTTCAACCACCATTTTTAATGAAGAATGGCTCGCATTCTCTCCCAGCACGGTTAAAATGTCCGGAATGGGTTTGTAGGATGCCCATGCTAATTTTTGAATGCATTTGGTCATGATTGAACCTCTCCCATGTTTTCCTCACGTTCTTCTCTCTCTGAGCGGCCCTTGCACTCTAAAGCCAATTGTCTCATTTGCAATGTTGACATTTTTTTGTGTATTACAGTCCCCCTTTCTCACCTTGGAAGTGATTTTAGTGGAATATCAGACCGTTGTCGAATATCGTCAACTTTAGTTTTGCCTCTCAGGTGTTGTAATGCAAGTGAATCTTGATGATTAAAATAATAATACAATCAGAAAATTGCAACATAAACATCATGCACAGTTGAAACTTAAACAAGGGTTGCAATGAAGCAAACAACAACAAGGACTGACAGCTTCCAGAGCCTGCATTGTGATTTTTCACATCAAAATCCTTGTATTCTAACCCAAAGAGGTAAAAAAACATGTTACAATCCCTGAAGGTCTGATACTTGCCAAAATCACTTGTTGAAAAGTGAAAACAGAAGCTTGTTGTGCAAAAAAAGTGTTCCCCTTTGAAAAATGAGCCAATCTGGCTTTTTACACAGTGCATGGGTCGAACCCAGGAAAGAGAAAACGTGAAAAAATGTGGGAGCCATTCTCATTGAATAAATGCATTAAAAACAACATGGGTGACCTGACAGACCCATCCCCTGACATTTTTGACCATGCTGGAGAAGAATGTGACCCATTTGCATTAAAATTGTTGTTATGAAACGTCAGTTCTGTCCATGGGCACGTACCAAAAGAATTTTTTATTTTCTTCTTCCTCCCTCCAAACTAAATCAAAATTTAAAAATTGACCACAGAATCTTATAGATAAGTTCACCAGCTTTCCATTGATATAAAGAACGTGAAAATCTGAGCTCTTGATCGAAGTTATGGCCATTTTGAAAGATTTATGGCAAAACATGCCCAAAACGCTCGACGGGAAAAAATTTCGAATTTTTACCTCTTTTTTGGGGGCTTGGATTTTTTTTTTGAAAAAATCCACGTGCTCCGCCACTTAGATGCCACGTGGCATGATGTGATTGGCCGCGAGCTCATCCTTGAAATTTTTCTTATGGGCCCTTCCTTAGAAATTTTTTGCCACTTGGACACGTGGCACTACTTTATTGGCTCGGGCCAAAATTCAAAAATTTTCCTGCGCAAAACACTTAGCAAAATTTTTCACTTCCGCCTCCCCTGCTGACACGTGTCACGTCCTGATTGGCTCGGCGGGCCCTTGGGCAAAAAATTTTCTTTTTCAAATTTTGTCCAAAACTTGAAAAAATTTCTAAGTTTTTTTTCTCTTTTCTCAGCCACCTCCTGGGACACGTGGCAGCTTCCTATTGGCTTCGGGATTCCAAGGGGAAAGTTTCCCACAAGAACTCTACCGAGCCATAACTTGAAAGATATGAAGAGTTGGAGCATTTTGATGGATTTTGGAGAGAAAAAATTGAAAAACATCTCTGGCATGTGGTGATGAGTAGAAATGACGTTTCAACCACCATTTTTAATGAAGAATGGCTCGCATTCTCTCCCAGCACGGTTAAAATGTCAGGGAATGGGTTTGTAAGGATGCCCATGCTATTTTGAATGCATTTTGGTCAATGATTGAACCTCTCCCATGTTTTCTCACGTTTCTCTCTCCTGAGCTCGTCCCTTGCACTCTAAAAGCCAGATTTGGCTCATTTTCAAAGTGTTGAACATTTTTTGTGTATTACAGGTCCCCTTTCTCACCTTGGAAGTGATTTTAGTGGAATATCAGACCTTTTCTAAGAGCTGCAACTTTATTTTGCCTCTCAGGTGTTGTAATGCAAGTGATCTTGATGATTAAAATAATAATACAAATCAGAAATTGCAACATAAAACATCATGCACAGGTTGATAAGCTGTAAACAAGGGTTTGAAATGAAGCAAACAACATACAAAGGACTGAAAGCATTCACAGAGCCTGCATTGTGATTTTCAACATCAAAATCCTTGTATTCTAACCCCAAAGAGGTAAAAAACATGTTACAATCCCTGAAAGGTCTGATACTTGCCAAAATCACTTGTTGAAAGTGAAAACAGAAGCTTGTTGTGCAAAAAAAGTGTTCCCCTTTGAAAAATGAGCCAAATCTGGCTTTTACAGTGCATGGGTCGAACCCAGGAAAGAGAAAACGTGAAAAAATGTGGGAGCCATTCCTCATTGAATAAAATGCATTAAAAACAACATGGGTGACCTGACAGACCCATCCCCTGACATTTTTGACCATGCTGGAGAAGAATGTGACCCATTTTGCATTAAAATTGGTTGTTGAAACGTCAGTTCTGTCCATGGGCACGTACCAAAAGAATTTTTTATTTTCTCCCTCCAAACTAAATCAAAATTTAAAATTGACCACAGAATCTTATAGATAATTTCACCAGCTTTCCATTGATATAAAGAACGTGAAAATCTGAGCTCTTGATCGAAAGTTATGGCCATTTGAAGATTTAGGGCAAAAACAGGCCCAAAACGCATCGACGGGAAAAAATTTCGAATTTTACCTCTTTTTTGCATTTGGAATTTTTTTTGAAAAAATCCACGTGCTCCGCCACTTAGATGCCACGTGGCATGATGTGATTGGCCGCGAGCTCATCCTTGAAATTTTTCTTACGGGCCCTTCCTTAGAAATTTTTTGCCACTTGGACACGTGGCACTACTTTATTGGCTCGGGCCAAAATTCAAAAATTTTCCTGCGCAAAACACTTAGCAAAATTTTTCACTTCGCCTCCCCTGCTGACACGTGTCACGTCCTGATTGGCTCGGCGGGCCCTTGGGCAAAAAATTTTCTTTTTCAAATTTTGTCCAAAACTTGAAAAAATTTCTAAGTTTTTTTTCTCTTTTCTCAGCCACCTCCTGGGACACGTGGCAGCTTCCTATTGGCTTCGGGATTCCAAGGGGAAAGTTTCCCACAAGAACTCTACCGAGCCATAACTTGAAAGATATGAAGAGTTAGGAGGAAAACTTTACCTTTCTGGAAAGATGAGAGAGAGCTCTATCTAATGGTGTCATTTCTAGAAAGATTTGAGTGCCTGAAAACCAAAAAATGGAGACTGAGGCACAAGAGAGGCAAGAACACAAGGAGTTAGCCACAAAAATGAGCAGGGGCACATTTTGGATAACAATTTTATCGACTCAGAGGGGTCATCTACCTGTTAGATGAAAATCCCAGTTGCCTGAAGCAGTCCATTGGGCATGGATTCATCAAATTTTCTATTTGGAACCCCACTGACTTAGAATGTTGCAAGGAGGAAGATGGAATATCACCTGATGGAAGCAAGGACTGCAAAACATCTCCAGGGATAGCAAGCTGTGCCAAAGCACTTAGGGAAAGCAAAACTAACCTACAACAAAACAATGTGCATAAGCACTTGAAGGAATGGAAACCTAAGCTAATATTTACAAGGTGGAGAATTTCCCTTTAGAAGCAATGCTTGAGATAGATTCCATTGACTGGAATCTGCAGTTCTTCACCATCCAATGAAGACAATTGGAAAGCATTGTTGTTCTTGCTCTTTGTGACCATGTATGGGCCACTCTAAATGGCATCAAATTTTGAATGCCTTCCCGGTTTTGCTCTATCTGCATCCCATTTTAACACTAGATCTCCAACCTGGAAAGATCTACTCTTGGCCTTCCTATCAAAGGTCTTCTTGATCAAAGCTTGATCCTTCTCCATTACTTGGGATAACTGATCTCTGATCTCTTGAAGCTCCATCAACTCTGCATATCTCACCTCCATGGGCTCAAGTTCCAAAATCTCCAACTGTTTCATGAGTTCCAATGTTGGCAACTCAAGAGACATGGGCAAGATTGCTTCTCTTCCATAGACAAGCCTGAATGGAGAGTTACCTGTGGATCTCTTGGGAGTTATCCTATCAGCTCATAAGGCTGATTTCAGTTTGGTATGCCAAGACCTCTGATTCTCATCAAGAGTTCTCCTAATGATCCTCAACAAGTTCTTGTTTGTAGACTCAGCCTGGCCATTACCTTTAGGGTATAGTTTGATGAAGTACTTAGGTAGATCCCGTTCTTGACAGCCCACTCAGTCACCTTGGATCCAATGAATGCCAATGCATTATCTGAAATTATTGTAGCAGGTATACCAAATCTGGTTACTATGCCTTCATAGAAGTCTAAGATGCTAGACTCATTTGCCTCTTTGAGCGCTATTGTTTTAGTCCACTTGGTGAAGTAGTCTATGGCTGTCAAAATCCATTTGTGCCCTTGGCTTGAATTGGGATTAATGACTCCAATGAAGTCCAAACCCCATTGCATGAATGGCTGGTCAACTGAGATTGGATGCAATGGAAGGGCAGCAAGTCTCTCTTTTCCTATGAAGAATGCACAATTCTTACACCTCTTGATCCATGCAAAGCAATCACTGAAAATCTTGGGCCAATAATAACCAACCTTCATAATTTTTAGAGCTGTCACTCTCGGTGCAAAATGACCACCAGTTGGTCCACCATGGAACTTTTCCAACACCCTATGAATCTGATTTGTGCTAATGCATCTCAGCAGCACTCCATTCACATCTTTCTTGAACAAAACTCCATCAACAATGGCATATGGGATAGCTTGCAATCTGAAGTATCTTCTTTGGGTCTTGTTCAACTCCGGAGGGCATAGGCCTGTGCTTAGGAAGTGCATTATACCTTGGGTCCAGCAAGGAGTGGGGACAACATTATTTTCTTCTTGAGTGCCACTTGGCTCATGGCTGTCTTGAATTGTCAAAACAACCTCTTCTTCATTGCATACTTCTTTTTGCTTACCCAAAATCAGCTGCTCACACAATCCTTTTCCTCTTACTAGCTTGGTGACCTTGATCTCAATGTCATACTCCATGACACGAGTGATCCAACCTGCCCTTTTCTCATTCAAATATTTGTTGAGGAGGAAGTCTTTAACCCCAGCATGAGAGACCAACAACTAGACCTTGTTGTTTGAGACTAAATGCTTGAATTTCTTCAAGCTTCTGATTACTGCAAGTACATGCTTCTCAATAAAAGAATACCTCACCTCATAGTCATCTAGGCTCTGGCTGAAGAAAGTAATTGGCTGCTCATCGTTGTCCTTGTTCTGCTATACCAAAATGGCAGAAATAGTATCATTACCTCCAAATGCATAGAGGATGAAATCCTTGGAGAAGTCCGGGTTGATGAGGGTTGGTGCTTGAGAGATGGATTCTTTGATTGCTTCAAAACTCTCCTTGCCTTCTGCTATCCACTTGAAAGCCATGCTTTTCTTTAACATTTTGGTGATAGGTTTGACAAGGGCTGCAAAATCTGGGACAAACATCTGAACAAAGTTTATCCTCCCCAAGAAACTCTGAAGGGCTTTCTTGTGGCTTGGCAATGGTAGTGCTCTTATGGCTTCAACCCTCTCTGCATCAATTCTTAATCCTTATTTGGAGACAATATGGCCAAGGAGCTTTCCTTCATGTGTAAGAAAGATACACTTCTTAGGATTCAAAGACACTCCAAATATCCTGCACCTCGTGAAGACTTGTCTCAAATGAGAGAGGTGGTCTGCTACATTTTTGGAAAAAACAGTGATATCATCAAGGTATATCAGCACCATGTTGTTAATCAAACCTTTGAACGCCATGTCCATTGCTCTTTGGAAGGTAGCACCAACGTTGGACATCCCAAATGGCATTTTCCTGTATGCATAAGTTCCCCATTTGGTTGTGAAGGTTGTCTTGAACTGGTCTTCTTCCTTCACCATAATCTGATTGTAGCCTGAGTAGCCATCAAGTAGTGAAAACCTCTCGGAGCCAGCCACAACTTGCAAGATTTACTCCATGGAAGGGAGTGGTTAATAGTCCTTGAGAGATGCTCTATTCAAGTCTCTGAAGTCAACACACAATCTGATCTCTCCACTCTTCTTTCTGACTGGAACCAAGTTGGAAACCCAACTAGAATGCTTGATTGGGAATATGATCCTTGACTCAATCAGCTTGTTCAATTCTTTCCTCATGAGAGGCTCCATATGTGGATTGACTGGTCTTTGTTTCTGCCTGACAGGATTAGTATTTGGATCCAATTCAATGGTATGTTGAGCTAAGTTGGGATTGAAACCTTTCAAGTCTTCATAGCTCCAAGCAAACACATCAGGGAAATCTTGACACAGCTGCATGAACTCATACCTTTCTTGTTCAGTTGTCATCTTTCCAATTTGCAATGGTTTGTTTTCTTCCACCAAGATGGATACTGAATCCGCTCTCTTGACCTGAATGTTTGCTTTCTCCTTCCTAAACTGATCATTGGGATTAAAAATGGACTCCAAAGTGATAAGTCCCTTGGGCAACTTGTTAGTTCTCAGTTGTACCACGTTCTCAGCGGTACCACTTGGTCACCATACTGCTGTTCCAATTTTTCTTGATTCTTAGCTAAGAACTCAGCTTCTTCTTGCAAGAAATGGATGATTTGCTGGTCATTCTCAAACACTTGCCAACTTACATTGTTATCCGGCACTGAAAGCCTCACAATCACGTGGATGTTTCATTGTACCTTGTCTTGTTGAATGCTTTCCACAATGTTAAAGGCTGCCCCTACTGCTGTAAGCCTGTCAGCAGCTTGGTTCTCTTTCCTAGGAATGGATTTGATGCCAAAACCCTCAAAATCTTCCATGAGGTCCCATACCCTGTTCTTGTAGCACTTGAGTAGATCATTCTTGGCAGCATGTTGTCCCTTGACCTGATTTACAATCAATTCACTGTCACCAAAGACTTGAAAGTTCTTTATTCCTCTCTTTATTGCCCAATGCATACCTTGCACCAAGGCTTCATATTCAGAAGTATTATTGGAGCATGCAAACTAAAATATAAAAGCTAAATAGTACTTTACTCCTTGAGATGAAACAAGCATTGCTCCACCTCCTGCACCTAGTCTACTCCTTGATCCATCAAAAAATAGCTGCCATACCTCATTGTCATCCTTATAGTTTGGCTTGGTGATGCTAGGGATGAGCTGATCTTCTTCATGTATGCAATAGACTCCTAGCTCAGATTCTTCTACTTCTTGATAAGGATCAAAATCATGTACCTTGTTTGCCCATTCATCAAGAGTTAGATCCGGGATGCTTCCAACCTTGGTGTCAGCTTCATCAGTGCTTGGGTGATCTTCTTGATCAAATGCTGAACAATTGGCATTGATCTGACTTGGAGTGTAGGGCTCAATGTGGAAGTTTGCAATAGGTTCATACATAATTGTAGCTTTGGTTCCATGCCTCGTTCTGAACAACATGTGTGACCAATCAACAGACAAATATCCTCTAATCTTGGCTGTGAAGTCCCTTGACAAGCATAGGGCAAAGAGTGGTGGAAGGTCTATAACTGATACATCTTGTAAAACAACAACATTTGGACATGCATGCAAGGTAAGACTCAAGTTTCTAATCACTCCAACTATTGTTACTGCTGTCCCATCCAGCTGCACTACCCCTTTAGATATGGTTTCATACTGGAGCCCTAGCTGATCAACTATTTGTTTAGGCATCACTGAGCTACTTGCCCTGGAATCTATCATGCAATTGTGCACTAACTGATTTCCAATGATTAATGAAACATAGAAAGGAGGGGGCTTCAACATTTTACCTTGCTGTCCTCCATAATTCCCTTCAGGTTAGGCAGCATTTGTGAGCACTTTCTCTTGCATCTGAACTTGCTAATTCGAAGTTGGCCAGTCCTTCATGGCAGCTTGTAGCAAATCTCTTTGGCATGGGATAGATAGGGATTCCCACATTGATATATTTACATTTGTCTTCTTCATATGATCAATGATACTGAATGGTGATGGAGGATCTCTTTGTTGTCCCTTGGTTGGCACATTCACTCCTTGCATGTGGGCAGCAACAACTGGTATTTGAGTTGGTCTAGGAGCTGTTCTTGACTACCCTAGAGCATTTGAAATTAAATTTTGCTTGCCAACCATTTTTGGAGCCATAGAAGGTTGGAGATTGGTTAGAGCTAATGGCTTCTCTTCCCCCAAATTCCTTCTTTTTGACCTTGTGTTGGCTGCAACACCTTGAGAAATTGCTTGATTCATGCCACAGAAATCTTCTGCTTGCCAGTTTACCAATGTGGTGTCATTTGGGGTTGATTGTTGTTGGAATGTTTCTTATTGTTGGTTATTTCCTTGACTGCCTTCACCCTCCACACCAGTAATTGTCACCATTAATGCATGATTCAAAGCACCATTGAAGCACATAGATTGGTTATGAGGTTCATTGCATGGAAAACACCAATCATACTCCTGAGCAATGTTGTTTTTTGTTGGCACCAATGCCTTAGAGAAAGATATAACATTAGGATTATAGGGCTGAAATGGTCTATTGGCAGGAGGCCTTGTTTGATTTATATTTGCAGCTGGATTAGGAGGTCTTTGTGGTTGGTATGGCTGCCTGTTAGGCTGAGCTTGGGGCTGATAAGAAGGTCTAAAACCTTGGGCTTGTTGCCTCTTGAGAGTAACCAGCTCATTGCCTAAATTTTGCAATTGCTTCATGACTTCTTGAAGCTCATTTGGGGCACTTGGAGATGAAGTAGAAGCTTCATTTGAACTCTAATTTCTAGGAGTGGGAGAAGGAGCCAAATTAGGTGCTTGATTAGTGTTTGGGCTCTCTAAACTTGGAAACAATGGCATGGGATGTCTAGGGGCTAGTTTGCTAGCTTGGATCAAACAATTTTCAGCCCTAATGGCAATGCTATAAGCCATAGGGATAGTTATGCCTCCCACGGACTGAATCAACATAGAAATATTAGAATTTAGAGCTTTGAGGTAGTACAGAAAAGCACCTTCCACTATTGGCCTAACTGACACTGGAATTCTCTCCCAAGTCCTTTCAAATCTGAAGTTGAAAACAGTCAGCTGCTCATTGGGAGCTCTCTTGATGGTTGTCAGCTGCTCCAAAAGAGTCAAGTTGTCTCCCTTCTCTCCAAATTGCTCATGAAGTGCTATACATCGCTGGTTCCAATTCTGAATAGAACCTGAGGCAAGACTTCTAAACCATTGCAATGCTTTCCCCTTGAATGAAGATGCCAGCAATTTGACATCCACTTGCATCTCATTGATTTCATGAATTGCACAAAGGTTGGCAATGTCTTTAACATGATCACTTGGAGTAGTCTGATTCTCTTCAATGAAGTATGGAATGTTCTTCAAGGCTACAATTGGAATTGGATGTTGTGCATTGAGAGCAAGTGGGCTACTGCTAGTGAAATTGACATAGGGGTTGTTTTGTGGCATTCTAATTGGCCTTAGAACCCTTGTTGATTGAATGAAAGGCCTACTAGGTGGAGGAGTTGAGAGAGTTCTGTTTGGTGGAGATGGAGACCTTTGGATTCTCCTCCCACTTTGCCTTACTCTTGGAGATAATTGTAGATATTCAAACAACACCTCTTCTTCTCCAGCTCTTGACCTTGTAATGATTCTTCTCATGAGTTTTCAGGTCTAGACTGCTAAAACCAGCTGATTCTTCCCCTTGGAGTCGCCAGATGTGCAATTTATAGCTCTTTTGAAGCAAGAAAATTGTAGCAGATGCACATCAACTTTGCTGCAATAAAAATGAGACCTCTAAGGTCCCATCGGGCGTGCCAAAACTGTTATTGCAAATCAGCAGCACCCCTGGATGCAAATCAAGGTTCTAAGTTGATGTTTAGGGCATCCAGTGTGATTACACAATATTGAAATCTCTCTCCAAGTGTGGGACTTGCAAGATGAGAGAGGAATCTCCAGATTAGAGGATGGTTCCTCAAACTCCTCTGATTAGATCTATTATTTGCACAACTACAGAGGTTCAGATCATAATTTTATCTTAATTTGCAAGAAGACAGGGATAAGAAATGCAAAAATTAAAACTAAACTGATAAGGGTGATACACCAAAGGAGTGGTGAGCACTTCTTGCTAATGCAAATTGACACAAATCAGAAATTGCAACATAAAACATCATGCACAGGTTGATAAGCTGTAAACAAGGGTTTGAAATGAAGCAAACAACATACAAAGGACTGAAAGCATTCACAGAGCCTGCATTGTGATTTTCAACATCAAAATCCTTGTATTCCAACACCAAAGAGGCAGAAAAACCTGTTACAATCCCTAGAAGGTCTGATACTTGCCAAAATCACTTGTTGAAAGTGAAAATAGAAGCTTGTTGTGCAAAAAAAGTGTTCCCCTTTGAAAAATGAGCCAAATTTAGCTTTTACAGTGCATGGGTCAAACCCAGGATAGAGAAAATGTGAAAAAAACATGGGAGCCATTCCTCATTGACCAAAATGCATTAAAAACAACATGGGTGACCTGACAGACCCATCCCCTGACATTTTTGACCATGCTGGAGAAGAATGTGACCCATTTTGCATTAAAATTGGTTGTTGAAACTTCAGTTCTGTCCATGGGCACGTACCAGAAGCATTTTTTTATTTTCTCCCTCCATACTGAATCAAAATTCAAAATTGACTACAGAATATTTTAGAGAATTTCACCAGCTTTCCATTGATATAAAGAATGTGAAAATCCGAGCTCTGGATCGAAAGTTATGGCCGTTTGAAGATATAGGGCAAAAATAGGGCCAAAATGGATCGGTGGGAAAAAATTTCGAATTTTACCTCTTTTTTGCATTTGGAATTTTTTTTTTCAAAAATCCACGTGCTCCACCACTTGGATGCCACGTGGCATGATGTGATTGGTCGCGAGCTCATCCTTGAAATTTTTCTTATGGGCCCTCCTTAGAAATTTTTTGCCACTTGGACATGTGGCACTACTTTATTGGCTCGGGCCAAAATTCAAAAATTTTCCTGCGCAAATCACTTAGCAAAATTTTTCACTTTGCCTCCCTTGCTGACACGTGTCACGTCCTAATTGGCTCGGCGGGCCCGCGGGCAAAAAATTTCCTTTTTCAAATTTTTTCCAAAACTTGAAAAAAAATTTAAGTTTTTTTTTTCTTTTCTCCACCACCTCCTGGGACACGTGGCAGCTTCCTATTGGCTCCGGGATTCCAAGGGGAAAATTTCCCACAAGAACTCCGCCGAGCCATAACTTGAAAAATATGAGGAGTTAGGAGGAAAACTTTACCTTTCTGGAAAGCTGAGAGAGAGCTCTATCCAATGGTGCCATTTCCAGAAAGATTTGAGTGCCTGAAAACCAAAAAATGGAGACTGAGGCACAAGAGAGGTAAGAACACAAGGAGTTAGCCACAAAAATGAGCAGGGGCACATTTTGGATAACAGGAACCAGCCTCTAAACTGGAGATTCCTTTCTCATTTTGCAAGTCACACACTTGGGGAAATGATTCAATGTTGTGCAATCACACTGGATGCTAGTATGATGCACACTAGCACATCTGATCAACATCGCAGGGGTGCTACTGCAAATGCACACGCACAGTTTTGGCACACACGGTAGGACATTAGAGGTCTTCATCTTCATTGCACACACACATTGATGTGCATTTGTTGCACACGCACACGCACATGCACACACATAGGCATAGGCAAATGCACATGTACACACGCACACACACATGCACACTTACAAGCACACACACACAAACACGCACTCACACACACATGCACAGGCATAGGCACACGCACACGCACACGCAAACACACACATGTACATAGGCACATGTACACGCACACGTGCACTTGCACAAACACTCACACATAGGGACACGCACACACATTCACATGCACACTCATTCACACCCACGCGCAAACGCACAGGCACATGCACATGGACACACACACAATGGCACACGCATGCGTGCACATAGCACACACACACACATGCGTAGAGGCACACACGCACATGCACAGGCACATGTACATGCTCACAAGCACACGCACACACACGAACATGCACACGCACGAACATGCATACGCATACACAGGCATATAGACACGTGTACACGCACACACACACAAAGGTACACACACAGGCACGCGAAAACACATGCACATGTGCATGCACACGCACTAGGACAGGCACATGCATAGGCACACGCACAAGCACACATTTATGCACATGCACACTCATATGCAAACATACACACACACGCACACGCGCATGCATATGCACATGCACACACAGACCCACACGCACACACATAGATGCACATGCGCACACACAGTTACAAGCAAACTCACACGCACCCACACACCCACACACACGCACACACAAATTCACATGCCCACACACATGCGCGCGTGCACACACACACACACACATAGAGGCACACACAAATGCACACACAGACCCACACAGACACATAGACGCACACGCACATGCAAACTTACAAGCACACGCACATGCACACGCACACGCACACTTACAAGCACACACACACGCACATGCACACGCACACGCACACGCACACGCACATGCACACGCACACACACACGCACTTCCACTAGCACAGGCATAGGCACACGCACACACACATACAAACACATACACACACGCACACCCACACTCACACACACACACACGCACACACATGCACACAGGTACATGCACACGCACACACATGCACACGCATGCACACGCACACGCACACACACACATGCACATGCACACACACACATGCACACGCACACACATGCACACACACGCACACGCACACGCCCACGCACACGCACACGCACATGCACATGCACACACACACGCACACACACACGCACACACACGCGCACACACGCGCACACACGCACACGTACACGCACACGAGCACATACACTAGCACGCGCACTTGCACGTGCACGCGCACACACAAGTATGTTCAAATGCACGTGCACACGCACACTCACACTCTCTCTCTCTCTCTCACACACACACACGCTCATGCCCACACATTCATGCACACACACTCACATGGGCACACACACACACACTCATACACACACACACGCACACGAACACGCATGCACACACACACACACGCGCGCGCGCGCGCGCGTGCACGCGCGCGCGCACGTGCACACGCACATGTACATGCACACGCACATGCACACGCACACGCAAATGCCCATGCTCTTATGCACGCACACTCACACACATACACATGCACACGTGGACGCGCATGCGCACTCAAACACACATGTAAATGCAAATGCACACGCGCACGTGCACGCGCAAATGCACATGCACACGCCCACACTCACGCACACGCACACACACACACACATAAAGATAGATGCACACACATGCACACGCACACGTCCACGGCAACGCCCACGCCCATGCACATGAACACGTACACACACACATGCACACGCACATGCATGCACACGCACACGCGCACGTGCACACACACACACGTGCACGTGCACGCACACACACACGCACACGCACACGCGCACACACACATGCACGTGCACAGGCACATGCAAACGCACACGCGCGCACACACACACATGCACATGCGTGCGCACACACACACATGCACACTCACTCATGCGCACACACACACCCACACACAGATGCATACGCACACGCACACGCACACGCATGCGTGCCCACACACACACACACACACACACACACACTCATTCAGACCCACGTGCACGCGCACATGTACACTCACACAAACATACATATGCACATGCACACGCACAGGTAAATGCACACACACACACACACACACAGAGGCACATGTACATGCACACACACACATACACACACACACAGAGGCACGCACACACACACACACACACACACACACACACACACACACACACACATAGACACACGCACAGGCACACACACGCGCACGTAGATGCACAAGCACACGCACACGCACACGCACATAGGCATAGGCACATTCACACACACACTCACACACACACACATAGGAATAGGCTCAAGCAAACACACACTTACACACACACACACACACACACACATGCACACTCACACACACACTCACACATGCGCACGCAGACTTACAAGCACACGTACATTCATGCTCACTCACTCACATGGGCACACACATGTGCACGTACGCACTTACAAGAACACACACACACACGCATGCACACTCAAACAAACTCTCACATGCACACGCACATGCACACACACGCACGCACACACACTCACACATGCACATGTACACACATTCACACACACACACACACACACACACACGCACGTGCAAATGCACATGCACAGGCACACTGCACACGCACGCGTAGACAGACATGCACAGAGGCAGGCATGCACACACACACACAGCACACGCACTCACGCACACACACTAGGCACACGCACACGCTCAGACACAAACACACACGCACGGACTCACGCACACGCACACGCACACATGCGCGCACACACGCACATGCACACGCCCATGCTCTTATGCATGCACACACACACACGCACGCACATGCGCACTCAAACACACATGCAAATGCACACACACGTGCACGTGCATGCGCAAACACACACGCTCACGCCCACACTCACGCACATGCACACGCACATGCCCATGGCAACGGCCACTCCCACGTTCATGCCCACGCACATGCACACACACACGCATGCACACACACACACACACTCACACGCACGCGCACACAGACATGCACACGCACATGCTCTCATGCACACACACTCACACACATGTAGACACACGCACACACGCACGCACGCACGCACACTCACACACATGCACACGCACTCACACACGCTCACACACACGCACACGCATAGACGCACACGCTACACGCACACGTTACAAGAACACTGCACAACGAACACATGCTCTTATGCACGCACACTCACACGCACATGCATGCATGCACATGCACACGCGGACGCGCACACACACGCGCACGTGCAAACACACATGCACACATAGAGGCACACACAAATGCACGCACACAGACCCACATGCACAAGCACATAGCCCACACCCACACATGCACACTTACACGCACACGCACACGCACACGCACACGCCACATGCCCACGCAAACACACACATAAACGCGCACACACATGCACAGGCACAGGCATAGGCATAGGCACAGGCATACACACATGCACACCCACACTCACACATGCACATGCACACACACGCACACGCACACACATACACACATGCACACCCACACTCACACACGCACACGCACACACAAACACACACGCGCACCCACACTTATAAGCACACACACACACACGCATAGGAACACGCACACCCACATGCACACACACACACATAGAGGCACATGCACACGCAAACACAGACACATGTACATGCACATGCACACGCACACGTGCGCGCACACACACACACGCACATGCACACACGCGCAAACACATGCACACACACTCACTCATGCGCACACTCACACCCACACACATGCATATGCATACACACACACACACACGCGCACACACAGAGACACACGCACACATAGTGGCACACACACACACGCACACGCACAACCCACACACACACACAGACGCACATGCACAAGCACACACACACTTACAAGCACACGCACATGCACATGCACATGAACATGCATACGCATACACAGGCATATAGACACGCGTACATGCACGCGCTCACACACGCACACTCACACACACAGGCACAGGCATAGGCACATGCAAACGCACATGCAAACACATACACACACACGCACTGGGACAAGCACATGCACATGCGCACAGGCACATGCACACGCACATTTATACACACACGCACACGCATACTCACACACACACACACATACGCAAACACAAATGCACACACGCACCCACACTTACAAGCACATGCACACGCACAGGAACATGCACACCCACACACGCACACACACATGCACATGCACACACATAAGCATACCGTCACACAAACATGCAACATGCATAGACCCACACACAGACATAGATGCACATGCATGCACACACACGCATAACACACACATGTGTGCACACACACACCCAAAACATAGCACACGACACATTCACATGAACACACACGCGCGTGCGCGCACACACACATGCACACACATAGAGGCACACACAAATGCACACACAGCACGCGTGCACACACACATAGACACACAGACACACACACAATATACACGGACGACACACATGCACACGCACACACACACACACACGCACATATATACATGCGCACAAATGCACACACACACACAAATAGCACAGGGACACATGCACAAGCACATGCACACGCATATACACACCCACACGCACGCACTCACACATGCACACACACACGCGCGCACACGAACACGCACATGCACACGCATACATACACGTACACCCACACTCACACACGCACACGCACACACTCGCACTAGCACATGCACAAGCACACGCACACGCATACACACAGGCACACCCACACTCACACACGGACACGCACAACACATACACATGCATACACTCATACACACACGCTCACAAAGGCAAACGCTCACACATACACATGCACACGCACACACACACACATAGACAGATGCATACATGCTTATGCGTGCAGACACACACACCCACACACGCACGCACATGCACATGCACATGGACACGAACACACACACAAACACGCACATGCAGATGCTCACATGCACATGCATATGAACACACACACGTAGACGCACATGCACATGCACACGCACACGCACACGTACACACACTCACACACACACACGCACATGAACATACACACGCACACGAACATGCAAACACACATGCACACGCACACACACTCACACAAGCACACGCACACAGACATGCACACGCATCCACACACACAGATACACACGCACACACACACACTTTCAAGCACAGGAACATGCACATGCACACGCACACGCAAACGTGCACATAGAGATGCGCTCACGTAAACGCACTTTCAAGCACAAGCACACATGCGTACATGCACACGCACACGCACACACACGTACACGCACACGCACAACCATATTCATACACACATGCATACGAACAGGAACAAGCACACGCACACGCACGCTCACTCACACACGCACATGCACACACACATGTACACGCAGAACACATGACGCACATGCGCAAACACACTTTCAAGCACACGCACATGCACACGCACACTCACACGCACATGCACACGCACACGCACACGCCCATGCACACGCCCATGCTCTTATGCACGCACATGCACACATACACACACACGTGGACGTGCATGCACACTCAAACACACATGTAAATGCAAACGCACACGCGCACGTGCACGCGCAAATGCATACGCACAAGCATGCAGACACACACACACACACACGCGCACGCAAACGCACACGCATGCAGACACACACACACACGCACACGTGCATGCAAACGCACGCACACTCAACACACAATGCATTCACACGCACACTCATTCACACGCACACGCACATGCACACATGCACACGCATAGCACACATGCGCACGCACACGCACACGCACACACACACAACACCCAGGCATATTCACAGGAACATGCTCATGTATACGTGCACAGAGGCACGCATACACACGCATGCACACATTGATCTGCACATGCACACGTATACACACACACAAAGGCACATGCACAAGCACACACACACGCACACGCACACACACACTCACACGTCACGGGCACGCAGCACGACATGCACACGCACATGCACACATGCACACACATGCACGCACACACACACGCACATGAACACACACACGCACATGCACACGCACATTCTTATACATGCACACACACACACGCACACACACGCACACGTGCAAATGCATACGCACACGCACACAACACACACATGCCCACATGCACACGCACACACACACACACACATGTACATGGACACGCACACGCACACACGTGCACACGCACGTACACACACGCACACACACAAATGCACATACACACGTACACACATATGCACATGCACACACGCACATGCACATGCGTCACAAAGGTAAATGCACACACATGCACTCGCACACGCACACGCACACATACACACACACCCACACGCGCGTGCACACACACACACACACGTAAACACACACACACATGCACATGGACACACACACACGCACACACAAACGCACACGCACATGCACACACACTTGCACATGCACACGCACTCACAACACATGCACACACATGCACACGCAGACGCACATGCACACGAACCTACACATGCACACACGCACACACACGCACATGCACAAAAACACTCACACGCACATGTACACACACACACACACACATGCACACGCACTCTCGCACACGCACGTGCACACACACTCACACACACACACACCTGCACATGCACATGCACACACACGCACAGACTGTACACATTCACACTACACACGCACACACACACACAAGCACACGCACACACACACGGAACATACGCACACGCAGACACACACTCACACGCGTGTGCACATGCACGTGCACACACACACACGCACACACACTTTCATACGCACACGCACATGCACGTGCACACACACAAGCACATGCACACACACACGCGCACACATAAACACACACGCAGCATATGCACACCTGCACACGCACACTGCACACACATGCACACGCACACGCACAAGCACACACACACACACACGTGCACACGAACACACACACGCACACGCACACGCACACGCAGACGCGCACACACATGCACACGCACACGCACACGCACACACACATACGCACACGCGCAAACACACTTTGCAAGCACATGCACATGCACATGCACACGCATGTGCACTACATGCACATGGGCACACGCACACACACACACACACACATGCACACACACACACAAGCACACACACACATGCACACACAAACACACACACACACACACACACACACATGCACACGCACACGCACACGCACACACGTGTACA
>CM034156.1:208830437-208847937 GCA_019776745.2 Taxus chinensis | reverse complement strand
ACATGCACACGTACGTCACACAAGCACATTTTTTCCTACACACACACATGCATACGCAGACGCACTAGGCACAAAAACATGATACATGCATGCTCACTCTACTCACGCTCTCACTCTCACTCACACGCACACTCACTCTCTCACACACGCACACACGTACATGAATGCAAGATTACACACACATGAGATACATGCACATGAACACACATGCACACGCAAACGTAGCAATACACAGTGTTCACACGCACACGCACAATTGCACACACATGGGCACACAAGCACACACATGCACACGCACACGCATAACCCGCATGTGCACACACACATGTTGCGCACCTTATTTCACACGCACATTCACATTGCATGTCACGCATTTACACACACATGATTTTACACATGACACGACACTTCTTGTTCACAACGTGTTATTTTCACACAACACATTGCATTTGTAGTCACACACGACGTGCACACGCACTCACATGCAAACCTATTTAATACATGTACCCGCAAAGGCATGTAGCATACATTTGTACACGCACACTCACACTCACACACACGTTGTGCACATGCACACACACATCTCATACGCACATGTTGTACATAACACACACACGTGAAGAGTTACACAACTCATGCACACACACACGCACATGCACACTTCAATTACACACTCCACACGCACACACAGATGCTAAATTTACTCACACACACATCACACACACACGCAAACATTTGGACACGCACACGCACACAAACATGCACACACTTTTTGCTTGCACATGGTTTCTACACATTACATGTAGCACGCACACACACACTCACACTATACATCACATTCACACTAAGACACACACGCACGCACGCACACGCACATGCACACGCACATGTAAATACACACGTTTACACGTTGGTATTTTTGCACACGCACAAACACAAGCACAAAACTTAGAAAGATGTGCACATGGACACTGGACACGCACACGCTACACGCACGACGCACGATGTGGCATAAAGCACTTGACATGCACACAGTACACGCACATGCGTTTGTGTCACACACACGCACATGCACCTTACACAACACATTGGACACGTAAACACACACGCACGTTTGTTATTGTACTTGTGTTCAAACACACACACTACGCATAGAGCACATTGCACACACATGCAGATGGTAGTGCTAGCACTTATTGTTTGCACATCGTACACATACACGCACATTTTCACACTATTTACTGCACACACATGCACATGCAAAAATTATACGCACACACAGGATTTTTATGCACACACATTGCAGTTCATAATACAAAAATGCATTTACATGTTAGACGTTTTTGTCACACACACACAAACCACATTGTTTGCACTTACATTCACTCCACACACGCACGTGTGAACAAATGCAATTTTTCATACACACATATTACACACACAACATTCAACGTATGATGGCACAGTTGAGGCATTTATTTGAACGCAGCCTTTGTCATAGGCTAGGAGTACACATGCAAAAGGTGACACAAGCACGTGATCAGGTTAGATACACAGGATTAGACACACGTTCAGTGAAACGCGTTAACACCTCATGAGGATATCACATGTCTTTTTACACGCTGCAATATGATACCACACAGAAGCAAATAATGTTCACAGTCACATTTGGTCACAGCACATTGCACACGCATCCACTATAATTTTGCACTTGTGATGCATGTGTTTAAGGGTACATGCTCCAAAGTGTGTCTATGACAAACTAATGAATGGTACTAGATTTGCACACCACAACGCACACGCACACGTGCATGCACATGCACATACTCACACACACACATACACACACATAAGCATACCCTCACATAAAAGAACATGCAAACACACACCGACACAACGTGATCCTGTATAAGTACGCATACACACACATTTGATGTGGATGACACACGCACACATTGTTTGGTTATAGTCACACATTGCGCATGAACATCACTATTTAATAAATGTTTACACACACGGACACACACTGAAGCCCACAATGCACGCACACAGACACATACACTTCACAATGACAATCACACACAGAGCTTTTGCATGGGCATGTTGAATGGACAAACATCATGCGCATTCAACACCTAACACGCACACAACAACACTTGGTCAATCCCACACATGTACGTGCACAATGCACACTCACAAGTGCACAAGAACACACACGCACACAAACACGTACACACACATGCACACAGGCACATACACACAAACACATGCACACAGACACAAGAACACACACGCACACGCACACGCGCACACACGCACATACACACGCACGCGCACACATAAACACACGCACACACACACACACACGCACACACACACACATGCACGCGCACATGCACACATGCACAGGCACATGCATAGGCACATGCACATGCACACGCATATGCACACGCACACGCACACGCACACGCACACGCACGCACACGCACATGCACAAGCACACACACACACACACACGCACACACATACGCACACACATTACACACGCACATGCACACGCACACACATACACACGCACACACACACGCACACGCGCGCACACATGCACACGCACACGCACACACGCACACGAGCACACGCACACACACACGCACACGCGCACACGCACATGCACACACACACACAGACACGCACGCGCACGCATACACACACGCACACACACACTCACACTCACACACATAGTTACACATGCACACGCACACACGCACCCGCACATGTATGCACACACACGCGCACATGTGCACGCACACACACACACATGCAGACGTGCATGTGCACTCACACAGATAAACACACACACACGCATGCACACGCACACGCATAAACACACACATGCACACGCACAAGCACGTGCACACACACACATGCACACGTGCACACACATGCACACACACACACATGCACGCACACTCACTCTCGCACACACGCACACCACACACATGCACACACACACAGACATGTGAATAGACACACACGCATATGGGCATAAACACACATACACGCACAAATGCACATGCACACGCACACGCACACACATGCACACGCACATGCACATCCACACACATGCGCATGCAAATGCATGCACACATAGGAACACACACATGCATACACACACGCATAGGCACAAGCACATGCACATGAACACACACACGCACACACAGCCACATGCACACATACACGCACATGCACACACAGGCACGCTCACACACACATAAATGCACACACACAAACACACGCCCATGCACACACACGCACGCACGCACAGTCACTCTCGCACACACGAACACCCACACACACATGTATACGCATAGAAAGACACGTGAATAGACACACATGCACATGGACATAAATACACATGCACGCACAAACGCACACGCACACACATACACATGCACACGCACACACATGCACATCAAAATGCACACTCACGCTACTGCACATGCGCACTGCACACTTATGCACATGACATTGGCACACGCACACACATACACACACGCACAGCAATAGGCACATTAACACACTATTGTTGCAAATCAGCAGCACCCCCTGGATGTTGATCAGATTTCTAGTTTGATCATACTAGCATCCAGTGTGATTGCACAACATTGAATCCTTTCCCCAAGTGTGGGACTTGCAAAATGAGAAAGGAATCTCCAGTTTAGAGGTTGGTTCCTCAGTTCCTCTGGTCAAATTTATCACTTACAAGTTACAGAGGTCTATATTCCTAACCCTACCCTAAATTCCAAAAGAGACAGAGATAGAGAATGCAAAAAAGCTAAAACTAATGCTAATAGGTGATGCACAAAAGGAGTGGTGAGCATTTTTTACTTCTACAGATTGAAACAGTCCATAAAAATGCAACAAATAACCTCATGCACAAACTGATAATTGTAATGAAGGATCATAAATTAACCAAACAACACAGGCAGAGGATGAAAACTAATCACAGAGGCTGTATTGTTATTTTAATCATCAAAATCACTTGCATTACAACACCTGAGAGGTAAAATAAAGTTGCAACTCTTAGAAAAGGTCTGATATTCCACCAAAATCACTTCCAAGGTGAGAAAGGGGACCTGCAATACACAAAAAAATGTTCAACCCTTTGAAAATGAGCCAAATCTAGCTTTTACAGTGCAAGGGACGAGCCCAAGAGAGAGAAACATGGGAAAACATGGAAGGGATTCAACCATTGACCAAAACACATTCAAAACAACATGGGCATCCTTACAGACCCATCCCCTAACATTTTTAGCCATGCTGGGAGAGAATGCGAGCCATTCTTCATTAAAAACGGTGGTTGAAACGTCATTTCTGTCCATGACCACGTGCCAGAGGTGTTTTTTGATTTTATCTCTCCAAACTCCATCAAAATGCAAAAATGACCCGGAATCTTGTAGATAATTTCACCATCTTTCCATTGATATAAAGAACATGAAAAACTGAGCTCTGGATCGAAAGATATGGCCATTTGAAGTTTTAGGGCAAAACAGGGCCAAATCGGGTTGGCGGGCAAAAATTTGAATTTTTGCACCTTTTTGGTCATTTGGAAAATTTTCCAAAATTTCCCCACACTCCACCACTGTAGGTGCCATGTGGCGGCATCTCGTTAGCCATGGGCCTTTCACAGGGGAAATTTTTCCAAAAAAACTCCGTCGAGCCATAACTTCAAAAATACATGGAGTTAGGAGGAAAAATTTACCTTTCTGGAAAGATGAGAAAGAGCTCTATCCAATGGTGTCATTTCTAGAATGTTTTGAGTGCCTAGAAAAGAAAAATATTATGACTGAGGCACAAGAGAGGAAAAAATGAGAGGAGTTAGCCACAAAAAATGAGCAGGGGCACATTTTGGATAACAATTTTGGCGACTCAGAGGGGTCATCTACCTGCTGGATGAAGTTACCAGTTGCCTGAAGCAATCCATTGGGTATGGAGTCATTTAATTCTCTGTTTGATACCCCAATCTGACTAGAACACTACAAGGAGGAAGATGGAATATCACCTGATGGAGCAAGGCCTGCAAACACATCTCCAGGAACAACAAGCTTGTGCCAAAGCACTTAGGGAAAGAAAAACTAATCCACAGCAAAACAATGTGCACAAGCACTTGGAGGAATGAAAAACCTAAACTAATATGTACAGGGTGAAGCATTTCCTTCAGTAGCAATGCTTCAGATGGATTCCATTGACTGGAATCTGTAGTTCTTCACCATCCAATGAAGACAACTGGAAAGCATTGCTGTCCTTACACTTTGTGACCATGTATGGGCCACTCCAAATGGCATCAAATTTTGAATGCCTTCCCGGTTTTGCTCTATCCGCATTCCCATTTTAACACTAGATCTCCAACTTGGAAGGATCTGTTCTTGGCCTTTCTATCAAAGGTCTTCTTTATCAAAGCTTGATCCTTCTCCATTGCTTGGGATGCTTGATTTCTGATTTCTTGGAGCTCCATCAATTCTGCATATCTAACTTCCATGGGCTCAAACTCCAACAACTCCAACTATTTCATGAGTTCCAATGTTGGCAAATCAAGTGATATGGGAAAAATTACCTCTCTTCCATAAACAAGCTTGAATGGAGAGTTACCTGTAGATATTTTAGGAGTTATCCTATCAACCCATAAGGATGATTTCAATTTGGTATGCCAAGACCTCTGATTCTCATCAAGAGTCCTCCTAATGATCCTCAACAAGTTCTTGTTTGTAGATTCAGCCTATCCATTACCCTGGGGGTAATAGTTTGATGAAGTACTTAGGTAGATCCCGTTCTTGACAGCCCATTCAGTCACCTTGGATCCAATGAATGCCAATGCATTATCTGATATTATTGTAGCTGGTATGCCAAATCTGGTTACTATTCCCTCATAGAAGTCTAGGATGCTAGATTCATTTGCTTCCTTGAGTGCTACTGCTTCAGTCCATTTGGTGAAGTAATCTGTGGCTATTAAAATCCACTTGTGCCCTTGGCTCGAATTGGGATTAATAACTCCAATGAAGTCTAAACCCCATTGCATGAATGGCTGGTCAACTGAAATTGGATGCAATGGGAGGGCAGCTAGCCTCTCTTTACCTGTGAAAAATGCACAATTCTTGCACCTCTTGATCCATGCATAACAATCATTGAAAATCTTGGGCCAATAATAACCAGCCCTCATGATCTTTAGAGCTGTCACTCTTGGTGCAAAATGGCCACCAGCTGGTCCACCATGGAACTCTTCCAGCACCTTATGAATCTGATTTGTACCAATGCATCTCAGCAGTACTCCATTCACATCTCTTTTGAATAAAACACCATCAACAAGGGCATATGGGACAACTTGCAACCTGAAGTGTCTTCTTTGGGTCTTGTTCATCTCTGGAGGACATAGACCTGTGCTTAGGAAGTGCATTATACCTTGGGTCCAGCAAGGAGTGGGGACACCATCATTCTCCTCTTGAGTGCTTCCTTGCTCATAGTTGTCTTGCAACGCCAAAACAGCCTCCTTCTCATTGCATGATTCCTCTTGTTTGCTCAAGATCAGCTGCTCACACAATCCTTTTCCTCTTACCAACTTGGTGACTTTGATCTCAATGTCATACTCCATGACATGAGTAATCCAACCTGCCCTTTTTTCATTCAAGTCTTTGTTGAGGAGGAAGTCTTTAACCCCTGCATGAGAAACCAACAATTGGACCTTATTGTTTGAAACTAGATGCTTGAATTTCTTCAAGCTCCTGATTACTGTAAGAACATGCTTCTCAATGAAAGAATATCTCACCTCATAGTCCTCTAGGATTTGGCTGAAGAAAGCAATTGGCTGCTCATGATTGTCTTTATTCTGTTGTACCAAAATTGTAGAAATAGTATCATCACCTCCAAACATATAGAGGATGAAATCCTTGGAGAAATCCGGGTTGATGAGAGTTGGGGCTTGAGAGATGGCTTCTTTGATTGCTTCAAAACTTTCCTTTCCTTCTGCTATCCATTTAAAAGCCATGATTTTCTTTAGCATCTTGGTGATAGGTCTAACAAGGGCTATAAAATTTGGGACAAACCTCTAAACAAAATTTATTCTTCCCAAGAAAATTTGAAGGGCCTTCTTGTGGCTTGGCAATGGTAGTGCTCTTATGGCTTCGAATCTTTCTGGATCAATTGCTAATCCTTCTTTGGGGACAATGTGGCCAAGGAGCTTTCCTTCATGGGCTAGAAAAACACACTTTTTAGGATTCAAGGAGACTCCAAATATTCTACACCTTTGGAACACTTGTCTCAAATGAAAGAGGTGGTCTGCTGTATTTGTTGAAAAAATAGTGATATCATCAAGATATATCAGTACAATGTTGTTAATCAAACCTTTGAATGCCATGTCCATTACTCTTTGGAAGGTAGCTCCAGCATTGGACAACCCAAATGGAATTTTCCTGTATGCATAAGTTCCCCATTTAGTTGTAAAGGCTATCTTGAACTGATCTTCTTCCTTCACCATAATCTGATTATACCCTGAATAGCCATCAAGTAGTGAAAAACTCTTGGAGCTAGCAACAACTTGTAAAATCTACTCCATGGAAGGAAGTAGATAATGATCCTTGAGAGATGCTCTATTCAAATCTCTGAAGTCAACACACAATCTGATTTCCCCACTCTTCTTTCTGACTAGAACCAAGTTGGCAACCCAACTAGAATGCTTGATAGGGAATATGATTCTTGATTCTATCAACTTATTCAATTCTTTTCTCATGAGAGGCTCCATGTTGGGGTTGACTGGCATTTGTTTTTGCCTGATGGGCTTAGTATTTGGATCCAATTCAATGGTGTGTTGAGCTAACTCGGGATTGAAACCTTTCAAATCTTCATAGCTCCAAGCAAACACATCAGGGAATTCTTGACAAAGTTATATGAACTCATACCTTTCTTGCTCAGTTGTCATCTTACCAATTTGGAGTGATTTGTCTCTTTCTACTGAGATGGACACTGAATCTTCTCCCTTCACTTGGATGTTTTCTTTCTCCTTCCTAAACTGATGATTAGGATTGAAAATGGACTCCAAAGTAATAAGTCCCTTTGGTAGTTTGTTGGTTCTCAGCTGCACCACTTGGTCATCATATTGCTGCTCTAAGTTTTCCTGATTTTTGGCTGAGAATTCAGCCTCTTCTTGCAAGAAATGGATGATTTGCTGATCATTTTCAAACACTTGCCAACTTACATTGTTATTTGGCACTGAAGGCCTCACAATCACATGGATGTTTGGCTGTACCTTGTCTTTTTGAATGCTCTCCACAACGTCAAAGGCTGACCCAACTGCTGCAAACCTATCAGCGGCTTGGTTCTCTTTCTTAGGAATGGATTTGATGTCAAAACCCTCAAAATCTTCAATGAGGTCCCACACCCTATTCTTGTATCACTTGAGTAGATCATTCTTGACAGCATGCTGCCCCTTGACTTGGTTGACAATCAACTCACTATCACCAAAGACTTGCAAGTTCTTTATTCCTCTCGTGATTGCCCAATGTAGTCCTTGTACCAAGGCTTCATATGCAGCAGTGTTATTAGAGCATGCAAACTGAAATCTAAAAGCTGAATAATACTTAACTCCTTGAGGTGAAACCAGCATGGATCCCCCTCCTGCACCTTGTCTACTCCTTGTTCCATCAAAAAACAACTGCCATACCTCATTGTCATCTTTATGGTTTGGCTTGGTGATGCTAGGACTAGGCTGATTTTCTTCATGTATGCAATAGACTCCCAGCTCAGATTCTTCTATTTCTTGATAAGGATCAAAATCATGCACCTTGCTTGCCCATTCATCAAGAGTTATATCTGGGATGCTTCCAATCTTAGTGTCAGCTTCATCAGTGCTTGGATGATCTTCTTGATCAAACACTGAACAATTGGCATTAATCTGACTTGGAGTGTAAGGCTCAATGTGAAAGTTTACAATAGGTTCAGACATGATTATTGCTTTGGTTCCATATCTTGTTCTGAATAGCATGTGTGACCAATCAGCAGACAAGTAACCTCCAATCTTAGCTGTGAAATCCCTTGACAAACATAGGGCAAAGAGTGGTGGAAGGTCTATTACTGAGACATCTTGCAAAACAATCATGTTGGGACAGGCATGCAAAGTAAGAATCAAGTTTTTAATCACTCCAACTGTTGTTACTGTTGTCCCATCTAATTGTACCACCCATTTGGATATGGTTTCATACTGAATTCCCAACTGATCAGTTATTTGCTTGGGCATTACTGAACTACTTGCCCCAGAATCAATCATGCAATTGTGTACTAATTGGTTCCCAATGATCAATGAAACATAGAATGGAGGGGGCTTCAACATCGTACCTTGTTGTCCTCCATGATTCCCCTCAGGCTGGGCAACATTTGTGAGCACCTTCTCTTGCATTTGGACTTACTGATTTGAAGTTGACCAGTCCTTCATGGCAGCTTGTAGCAAATCTCTTTGGCCTGGGATGGATAGTGATTCCCACATTGATATGTTTACATTTGTCTTCTTCATTTGATCAATGATATTGAATGGGGATGAAGTATCCTTTTGTTGTCCCTTAGCCTGCACATTCATCCCTTGTATATGGGCAGCAACAACTGGCATTTGAGTTGGCCTAGGAACTGTTTTAAGCAGTCCTTGTGTGCTTGGGATTACATTTTACTTGCCAATAGTTTGTGGAGTGACAGAAGGTCATGAATTACTTGGGGCCAATGGCTGTTCTTTACCCAAATTTCTCCTCTTTGACCCTGTGTTGGATGCAACACTTTGGGAAACTGTCTGGTTCATGCCACAAAAATCTTTTGCTTGTCAGTTTACAAGTGTGGTATCATTTGGAGCTGATTGTTGCTGGAATGTTTCTTGTTGTTGGTCATTTCTTTGACTACCTTCACCCTCCACACCAGTTGTTGTCACCATTAATGTTTGATTCAAGGCACCGTTGAAGCACATGGACTGGTTATAAGGTTCATTGCATGGGAAACACCAATCATACTCTTGAGCCATATTATTTTGTACTGGCACTAATGCTTTAGCAGCAGATGTAGCATTGGGATTATAGGGCTGAAATGGTCTGTTGGTAGGAGGCCTTGCTTGATTTAGGTTTGCAACTGGATTGGGTGGTCTTTGGGGTTGATATGGCTACCTGTTAGGCTGAGCTTAAGGCTGGAAGGAAGTTCTAAAACCTTGAGCTTGCTGCCTTTTGAGTGTAACCCGCTCATTACCTAGATTTTGCAATTGCTTCATGACTTCTTGAAGTTCATTTGAGGCACTAGAAGATGAAGTGGAAGCTTCACTTGAATTCTGATTTCTAGGAGTGGGAATAGAAGCTAAATTAGGCACTTGGCTAGTACTTGGGCTCTCTAAACTTAGAAATAATGGCATTAGAGGCCTAGAAGCCAGCTTGCCAGCTTGAATCAAACAATTTTCAGCTCTAATGGCAATGCTATAAGCAATGGGGATAGTTTTGCCTCCCATTGACTGAATTAACATAGAAATATCAGAATTTAAAGCTTTAAGGTAATAAAGAAAAGTACCTTCTTTTGTTGGCCTGACTGCCACTGGAATTCTCTCCCAAGTCCTTTGAAATATGAAATTAAAATCATCAGCTGCTCATTGGGAGCTCTTTTGATAGTTGTCAGTTGCTCCAAAAGGGACAAGTTGTCTCCCTTTTCCCCAAACTGCTCATGGAGGGCTATACATAGCTGATTCCAATTTTGAATAGAACCTGAGGCAAGACTCTTGAACCATTGCAAAGCTTTCCCTTTGAATGAAGATGCCAGCAGTTTGACAGCAACTTGCATCTCATTGATCTCATGGATAGCACAAATGTTAGTAATATCCTTAACACGATCACCAGGTGAGGTCTGATTTTCTCCAGTGAAGTATGGAATGTTCTTCAATGCTGCAACTGGGATTAGATTTTGTGCATTGAGAGCAAGTGGGCTGCTACCAGTGAAATTGACATAGGGTTGTTTTGTGCCATTCTGATTGGCCTTAGAACCCTTGTTGATTGAATGAAAGGCCTACCAGGTGGAGGAGTTGAGAGAGTTTTGTTTGGTGGAGATGGAGACCTTTGGATTCTCCTCCCACTTTGCCTTACTCTTGGAGATAACTACAGATATTCAAATAGCACCTCTTCCTCTCCATCTCTTGACCTGTGTTGATTCTTCTCATGATTTTTCAGGTCTGCACTGCTAAAACCAGCTGATTCTTCTTCCTTGGAGTCGCCAGATGTGTAATTTTATAGCTCTTTTAAAGCAAGAAACTTGCAACAAATGCACATCAATTTTTTTGCAATGAAGATGAAGACCTCTAAAGTCCCACCAGGCATGCCAAAACTGTTGTTGCAAATCAGCAACACCCCCTGGATGTTGATCAAATTTCTAGTTTGATCATACTAGCATCCATTGTGATTGCACAACATTGAATCCTTTCCCTAAGTGTGGGACTTGCAAAATGAGAAAGAAATCTCTAGTTTAGAGGCTGGTTCCTCAGTTCCTCTGGTCATATTTATCACTTACAAGTTGTAGAGGTCTATATTCCTAACCCTACCCTAAATTCAAAAGGAGACAGAGATAGAGAATGTAAAAAAGCTAAAACTAATGCTAATAGGTGATGCACCAAAGGAGTGGTGAGCATTTTTTAGCTTTGCAGATTGACACAGTCCATAAAAATGCAACAAAGAACCTCTTTCACAAACTAATAATTGTAATGAAGGATCATAAATTAACCAAACAACACATGCAGAGGATGAAAACTAATCACAGAGGCTGTATTGTTATTTTAATCATCAAAATCACTTGCATTACAACACCTGAGAGGAAAAATAAAGTTTCAACTCTTAGAAAAGGTCTGATATTCCACCAAAATCACTTCTAAGGTGAGAAAGGGGACCTGCAATACACAAAATAGATGTAATTAGAGGTCTTAAAATGAAGTAAAACAATACAAACAGAGGACTGAAAGCATTCACAGAGTTTGCACTATCAATTCCATGTAAAAATCTCTTGCATTCCACCCTCAAAGAGGTAGAAACCTTCTAATTGAAAAAGGTCTGATTCTTATAAATATTACTTGTTGGAAATGCAATGCCAAAAAGTGTTCAACCCTGGAAATGAGCCAAAACTGGTTTTTTACAGTGCATGGGTCGAGCCCAGGAGAGAGAAAACGTAAAAAACGTGGAAGCCCATTCCTCATTGATGGAAAATGCATTAAAACAGCATGGAGGACCTTAGAAAACCCATACCCTGATCATTTTTAACCATATTGGAGAAGAATGCGACCCATTCTATATTAAATTTGGTTGTTGAAATGTCATTTCTGGCCATGGACACGTACCAGAACTATTTTTGAATTTTCTCTCTCCAAACTAAACCAAAATTAGAAATTGACCATGGAATCATGTAGAGAATTTTAACCAACTTTCCAATGATATAAAGAACGTGAAAATCTGAGCTCTGGATCGAAAGATATGGCCATTTGAAGATTTAGGGCAAAAACAGGGCCAAAAACGGATCGGCGGGAAAATTTTTCAAATTTTACCTTTTTTTTGTTTAGGAAAATTTTTCAAAATTCCCTGCGCTCCGCTGGTCAGATGGGCAAAAATCTGGAATTCTCTCTCCTTCTCTTTGCCTTTTTGAAATTTTGAAAACGAATCGGCGGGAATTTTTTTCAAAATCGACCTTTTTTTGTACTCTTTAGGAAAATTTTCCAAAATTTCCCCGCACGCTGCCACTCCTCGGATGCCACGTGGCAGCTTCCTATTGGCTACGGGCCTCAAATGGGAAAATTTTCCACAAAAACTCCGTCGAGCCATAACTTGAAAAATACGTGGAGTTAGGAGGAAATCTTTACCTTTATAGAAAGCTGAGAAAGAGCTCTATCCAATGGTGTCATTTCTAGAAAGGTTTTGAGTGCTTGAAAAGAAAAATATGTATGACTGAGGCATAAGAGAGGCAAGAACACAAGGAGTTAGCCACAAAAAATGAGCTGGGGCACATTTTGGATAACAATTTTGGCGACTCAAAGGGGTCATCTACCTACTAGATGAAAGATCAGTAGCCTGAAGCAATCCATTGGACATGGAGTCATCAAATATTCTATTTAGAACCCCAACTGACTTAGAATGTGCAAGGAGGAAGATGGAATATCACATGATGGAAGCAAGGACTGCAAAACATCTCCAGGGACAACAAGCTTGTGCCAAAGCACTTAGGGAAAGCAAAACTAACCTACAGCAAAACAATGTGCAAAGCACTTGGAGGAATGAAAATCTAATCTAATATTTACAAGGTGGTAAATTTCCCTCTAGAAGCAACGCTTGAGATAGATTCCATTGACTGGAATCTGCAGTTCTTCACCATCCAATGAGGCCAATTGGAAAGCATTGTTGTTCTTGCACTTCGTGACCATGTATGGGCCACTCCAAATGGCATCAAATTTTGAATGCCTTCCCGGTTTTGCTCTATCCGCATCCCATTTCAACACTAGATCTCCAACCTGAAAAGATCTATCCTTGGCCTTCCTATCAAAGGTCTTTTTGATCAAAGCTTGATCCTTTTCCATTGCTTGGGATGCCTGATTTCTGACCTCCTGTAGCTCCATCAAACTCTACATATCTCACCTCCATGGGCTCAAACTCTAGCAACTCTAATTGCTTCATGAGTTCCAATGTTGGCAACTCAAGTGACATGGGCAAGATTGCCTCTCTTCCATAGACAAGTTTGAATGGAGAGTTACCTGTGGATCTCTTGGGAGTTATCCTATCAAACCCATAAGGCTGATTTCAGTTTGGTATGCCAAGACCTCTGATTCTCATCAAGAGTCCTCCTAATGATCCTCAACAAGTTCTTGTTTGTAGACTCGGCCTAGCCATTACCTTGAGGGTAATAGTTTTATGAAGTGCTTAGGTAGATCCCGTTCTTGACAGCCCACTCAGTCAAGTTGGATCCAATGAATGCCAATGCATTATCTAAGATTATTAGCAGGTATACCAAATCTGGTTGTTATCCCCTCATAAAAGTCTAAGATGCTAGACTCATTTGCTTCTTTGAGTGCTACTGCTTCAGTCCATTTGGTGAAGTAGTCTGTGGTTGTTAAAATCCACTTGTGCCCTTGGCTCGAATTGGGATTAATAACTCTAATGAAGTCTAAACCCCATTGCATGAATGGCTGGTCAACTGAAATTGGATGCAATGGGAGGGCAGCTATCCTCTCTTTACCTGTGAAAAATGCACAATTCTTGCACCTCTTGATCCATGCATAACAATCATTTAAAATCTTCGGCCAATAATAACCAGCCCTCATGATCTTTAGAGCTATCACTCTTGGTGCAAAATGACCACCAACTGGTCCACCATGGAACTCTTCCAACACCCTATGAATCTGATTTGTGCTAATGCATCTCAGCAGCACTCCATTCACATCTTTCTTGAAAAAAACTCCATGTGTACAATGGCATATGGGGATGTGCCTGCAATGTGTGAAGTGTCTTCTTTGGGTCTTGTTCATCTCCAGGGGGCATAGGCCTGTGCTTAGTGAAGTGTATTATACCTTGGGTCCACGCGCGCGGAGTGGGGGCAGCATTGTCTTCTTCTTGAGTGCCACTTGGCTCATGGCTGTCCTGGACTGTCAAAAGTAGCCTCTTCTTCATTGCATACTTCTTTTTGCTTCCCCAAAATCCAGCTGCTCACACAATCCTTTCCCTCTTACCAACTTGGTGATCTTGATCTCAATGTCATACTCCATGACACGGGTGATCCAGTGTGACCTGCCCTTTTGTGATCGTTCAAATCTTTGTTGAGGAGGAAGTCCTTAACCCCAGCATGTGAGACCAACAACTGTGACCTTGTTGTTCGAGACTAAATGCTTGAATTTCTTCAAGCTTCTGATTACTGTGCAGCACATGCTTCTCAATAAAAGAATACCTCACCTCATAGTCATCTAGGCTGTGTGGCTGAAGAAAGTAATTGGCTGCTCATCGTTGTCCTTGTTCTGTGTACCAAAATGGCAGAAATAGTATCATTACCTCTTTGTTCAAATGCATAGAGGATGAAATCCTTGGAGAAATCAGGAGTTGATGAGAGTGTGGTGCTTGTGACGTGGCAGTGTGTGTGTGCGTGCATGTGCGTGTGTGTGTGCGTGTGCGTGTGCGTGTGCACGTGCCTGTGTGTGCGTGTGCATGTGCGTGTGTGCGTGCGTGTGCATGTGCATGTGCCTATGTTTGCGTGTGCATGTTCGTGTGCGTGTGAGTATGTGTGTGTGTGCGCATGCGTGTATGTGTGTGGATGTGCGTGTGCATCTGTGTAATGTGTGAGTGCCTTTATGTGTGTTTGACTGTGTGTGTGTGTGTGCGTGTGCGTGTGCGTTTGCGCATGACAATGTGTCCAAGTGTGCATGTCCGTGTGCATGTGCGTGTACGTTGTGGATTGCAAAGTGCAAATTGTCCATGTGCGTGAGTGTGTGTGTGCGTGTGCGTGTGCGTGTGCGTGTTTGTGCATTTTTGCGTGTCAGTGATATCGTGCGTGTGTGCGTGTGCGCGTGTTAATCAAACCTGTGTGAGTGCCATGTCCATGTGTTTTGTGACATGTGTATTTGTGTAGCGTGTGTGACATGTGTGTGTGCGTGCACTGTGTGCGTGTGTCCCCCATTTGCGTGTGTGTGTGTGTGTGTGAACTGTGTGCGTGTGCATGTCACCATATGCGTGTTTGTGTGCAGTGTGCGTGTGTGTGTTTTCTTGTGAGCCATGTGCATGTGTATGTGCATGTGCATGTTTATGTGCATGTGTGTGTGCATGTGCGTGTGCGTGTGCATGTGTGTGTGCGAGTGCTGTGTATTGCATGTGTGTGCAATGAGTGTGTGTGTGCGTGTCCAGTGTGCATTCGCATGCACACGTGTACCAAGTGTGCCCAACTGTGCTTGTGCGAATGTGTGCGTGTGACTTGTGTGTGTGTGCGTGTGTTTGCGTGTGTGTGTGCATGTGTGTGTGCGCGTCTCTGTGTGTGTGTGTGTGTGCGTGTGCGTGTGTGTGTGTGCGTGCGTGTGCATGTGCATGTGCATGTGCGTGTGTGTGCGCGTGTGCATGTACATGTGCGTGTACATCTGTCTATGTGATACACGCGCATGTCACATCTGCATGTGCATGTGTGCGTGCGCGTGTGCGTTGCATGTATGTGCACGTGCGCGTGTGCATGTACGTGTGCGTGTGCGTGTACGTGTTCGTGTGTGTGGGCGTGGGTGTGTTCGTGTGCGTGGGCATGGGCGTGTTGTTCTGTGCGTGGGCGATGGAGCAATCGTCTACATGTGCATGTGCGTGTGCGAGTGCGTGTTCGCGTGCGTATGTGTGCATTTGCATGTGCGATCTGATGTGCTTGTGCGTGTCCGTGTGTAATTGTGCGTGTGCCATGTGTGTACTGTGCATGTGCGTGTGCATGTGCGTGTGCATGTGTGCGTGTGCGTGTGCATGTGCATGTGCGTGTGTGTGTGTGCCTGTATGTGCGTGTGTGTGTGTGTGTGTGTGTGCGTGTGCGTGTGCTTGTGTGTGCGCATGCGCATGCATGTGCGTGTGCGTGATGCATGTGTGTGTGTGTACGTGTGTGAGTGTGAGCATTCGTTGTGTGTGCGTGTGTGGTGTGTGTGCATGTGCGTGTGTATGGACGTGTGCGTCTGTGTGTGTGTGTGTGTGTGTGTGCGTGTGCATGTGCGTGTGCGTGTGCAGCATGTGTGTGTTTGAGTGCACGTGCGCATGTGTGTGGTGTGTGTACGTGTGCGTTGTGCATGTGTGTGCGCGTGTCGCATGTGCGTGTGTGTGTGTGTGTGAGTGAGTGCATGTGTGTGTGTGTGTGTGTGAGTGCATGTGTGTGTGCGTGTGCATGTGCATGTGCCTGTGTGTGAGTGTGCGTGTGCATGTGTGTGCATGTGCATGTTATTGTGCCTGTGCCTGTGCCTGTGCATGTGTGTGTATGTGTGTGCGCATGCCTATGTGTGCGTGCATGTGAGTGTGCGTACGTGCACGTGCGTGTGCGTGTGGATGTGCATGTGCGTTGTGCGTGTGCATGTGTACTCATGTGCATGTGCGTGTGCGTGTGTCCGTATGCGCGTGTGCGTGTGCGCTTGTGAGTGCGTGCGTGTGCGTGTGCGTGTGCGTGTGCGTGTGCGTGTGTGTGCGTGTGCATGCGTGTGCATGTGCGTGTGCATGTGCGTGTGTGTGTTGTGCATGTGTTGTGTGTCGTGTGTACGTGTGTGTGAGTGTGCTTTACGTGTGTGTGTGTGTGCGTGCATTTGCGTTCATGCATGTGCGTGTGTGTGTGTGTGTGCGACGCGCGTGTGTCCATGTGTGTTTGCATGTGAGTGTGCCTGGTATGTGTTGTGTGTGTGCGTGTGTGAGTATGTGCATGTGCATGTGTGCATGTGCGTGTGCGTGTACATGTGTGTGTGTTTGTGCATGTGCCTGTGCGT
>CM034156.1:208817937-208825437 GCA_019776745.2 Taxus chinensis | reverse complement strand
TGTGTGCGTGTGCATGTGCGTATACATGTGTGTGCATGTGCACATGCATGTGCATGTGCGTGTGTGTGTGTGCGTGTGTGTGGGCGTGCATGTATTTGTGTGTGTGGATGTACATATGCGTGCGTGTGTGTGTGTGTGTAAGTGCATGTGTGTGTGTGTGTGTGTGTGCATGTGCGTGTGCGTGTGCGTGTGCGTGTGCATCTGTGTGAGTGCGCATGCACGTCTACATGTGTGTGTGTGCGTGTACATGCGCATGTGTGTGTGCGTACACATGCGCGTGTGCGTGTGCATGCATGTGCGCGTGTGCATGTGTGTGCATGTGCTTGTGCGTGTGCGTGTGCGTGTGTAATTGTGCGTGTGCGTGTGCGTATGCATGTGTGTGCGTGTGCACGTGCGTGTGCATGTGTGTGTGTGTACGTGTGCGTGGGCATGCATATGTTTGTGCGTGTGCATGTACATATGTGTGTGTGTGTGTGTGCGTGTATGCGTGTGCGCGTGCGTGTGTGTGTGTGCGTGTGCATGTGCATGTGCGTGTGCTTCTGCATGTGTGTGTGTGTGTGCGTGCGTGTGCTCGTGTGCGTGTGTGTGTGCATGCTCGTGTGTGTGTGCGTATGTGCGTGCGTGTGTGTGTGTGTGTGCTTGTGAGTGTGGGTGTGTGTGTGTGCATGGGCATGTGTGTGTGCGTATTCGTGTACGTGTGCGTGCTCGTGTGCGTGTGCACGTGAGTGCGTGGGCGTGACCAAGTGTATTTATGTATGTGTGTGTGTTTGTACGCACGTGTTTTTTTGTGCCCGTGTGTGTGTGTGTGTGTGTGTGTGTGTGTGTGTGTGTGTGTGTGTGTGTGTGTGTGTGTGTGCGTGTGTGTGTGCGTGTGTGTGTGTGTGTGTGTTTGCATTTGTGCGCGCGCGTGTGTGTGTCTGTGCGTGTGTGTGCGCGCACTTGTGTGTGTATGCGTGTGTGTGTATGTGTTTGTGCATACACGTGTGTTCGTGTCTGTTTGCATGCGCATTTGTGTGACGGTATGCTTATGTGTGTGCATGTGCGTGTGTGAGTATGTGCATGTGCATGCGCGCATGCGCGTGCATGTGCGTGTGCATGTGCGTAGGTGTGTGCATGTGCATGTGCGTGTGAATGTTCATTCATTTGCGCATGCTTGTGTGTGTGCGTGTGCGTGCATGTTTGCGTTCACGTGTGTGTATATGCCTGTGTATGCGTATGTCTCCGTGTGTGTGGGCGTTGTTATCCAAATGTGCCCCCTGCTCATTTTGTGGCTAACTCCCTTTCATTCTTTCCTTCTATTGTGCCTCAGTCATAAATTTTTACTTTTTAGGCACTCAAAACCTTCTAGAAATGACACCATTGGATAGAGCTCTTTCTTAACTTTCCAGAAAGGTAAAGTTTTCCTCCTAACTCCATGTATTTTTCAAGTTATGGCTCGGCAGAGTTTTTGTGGGAAATTTTCCCTTGCAAGGCCCGCAGCCAATCAGGAGCTACCACGCGTCCAAGGGTGAAAAAAACACCAAGCGACCCAAAGGAAAAAATGGTCAGGAAGGGCCCACGCCCAATCAGAACATGCCATGTGGCACCTGAAGTGGTGGAGCACGGGGAAAATTTGAAAAATGTTCCAAAGAACAAATGGGTAAAAATTCAAACTTTTTGCCTGTCGATCCGATTTTGGCGTGTTTTTGCCCTAAATCTTCAAATGGCCATAACTTTTGATCCAAAGCTCGGATTTTCACGTTCTTTATATCAATGGAAAGCTGGTGAAATTATCTACAAGATTCCATGGTAAATTTTGAATTTTGGTTCAGTTTTTAGGGAGAAAATAAAAAACTATTCTGGTACGCGCCCATGGACAGAACTGACGTTTCAACAACCAATTTTAATGTAAAATGGGTCGCATTCTTCTCCAGCATGGTCAAAAATGTCGAGGGATGGGTCTATCAAGTCACCCATGCTGGTTTTAATGCATTTTGGTCAATGAGGAATGGCACCCATGTTTTTTCACGTTTTCTCTCTCCTGGGTTCGACCCATGCACTGTAAAAGCCAGATTTGGTTCATTTTTCAAAGTGGAACACCTTTTTTACACAGCAAGCTTCTGTTTTCACTTTCAACAAGTGATTTTGGCAAGTATCAAACCTTCCAGGGATTGTAATAGGTTTTTCTACCTCTTTGGTGTTGGAATACAAGGATTTTGATGTTGAAAATCACAATGCAGGCTCTGTGAATGCTTTCAGTCCTTTGTATGTTGTTTGCTTCATTTCAAACCCTTGTTTACAGCTTATCAACCTGTGCATGATGTTTTATGTTGCAATTTCTTATTTGTGTCAATTTGCATGAGCAAGAAGTGCTCACCACTCCTTTGGTGTATCACCCTTATCAGTTTAGTTTTAATTTTTGCATTTCTTATCCCTGTCTCCTTGCAAATTAAGATAAAATTAGGATCTGAACCTCTGTAGCTGTGCAAATAATAGATCTAATCAGAGGAGTTTGAGGAACCAACCTCTAATTTGGAGATTCCTCTCTCATCTTGCAAGTCCCACACTTGGAGAGAGATTTCAATGTAGTGCAATCACACTGGATGCCCTAAACATCAACTTAGAACCTTGATTTGCATCCAGGGGTGCTGTTGATTTGCAACAACAGGCGTGTGCATGTGCATGTTCGTGTGTATGCTTCTGTGTTTGTGTGTACGTCTGCATGTGCATCTGTGTGTGCGTCTGCGTCTTTGTGCGCGTGTGTGTTTGTGCGCATGTGTGTGTGTCTGTTCACGCACGTGTGTGTGCGCGTATGCATGTGTGTGTGGGTGTGGGTGTGCATGTGCGTGTGTGTGTGCGTGCATGTGCATGTGCGTGTGCGTGTGCATGTGCGTGTGTGTGTGCATGTGTATGTGAATGTGTGTGTGTGTGTGCGTGTGCATGTGAGTGTGCATGTGAGTGTGCATCTGTGTGAGGGCGCATACACGTCTGCATGTGTGTTTGCGTGCACGTGCGGGCATATGTGTGCGTGCACGTGCGCATGCGCATATGCGTGTGCGTGCATGCGCGTGTGCATGCGTGTGCGTGTGTGTGTGCATGTGCATGTGCGCGCGTGTGTGTGTATGCATGTGTGTGCATGTGCACGTGCGTGTGCATGTGTGTGCGTGTGCGTGTGCATGTGCATGCATATGTTTGTGTGTGTGCATGTACATATGGGTGTGTGTGTGTGTGTACATGTGCAAGTGCATGTGCATGTGTGTGTGCGTGTGCATTTGCATATGCGTGTGCATGTGCATCTGTGTGAGTGCGCATGCACGTCTACATGTGTGTGTGTGTGTGCACGTGCGCATGTGTGTGTGTGCACGTGTGCGTGTGCGTGTGCATGCATGTGCGCGTGTACATGTGCGTGCATGTGTGTGTGAGTGTGCGTGTGCGTGTGTAATTGTGCATGTGTGTATGTGTGTGTGTCTGTGTGTGTATGCGTGTGCGTGTGTGTATGCATGTGTGTGTGTGTGTGCGCGCATGCGCATGCGTGTGCGTGTGTGTATGCATATGTGTGTGTGTGTGCATATGCATGTGTGTGTGTGCGTGTGCGTGTGCGAGGGCATTCATATGTTTGTGCGTGTGCATGTACAAATGCATGTGTGTGTGTGTGCACGTATGCGTGTGCGCGTGCGTGTGCATGGTTGTGTGTGTGTGCATGTATATGTGCATGTACGTGCGCGTGTGCGTGTGCGTGGGCATGGCCGTGGGCGCGGGTGTGGGTGTGTGCGTGTGTGTGTACATGTGTTTATGTGCGTACATGCATGCGGGTGTGCGTGTGTGTGTGCATGTGCGTGTGCGCGTATGCGTGCGTTTATGAGTGCACGTGTGTATGCGCTTGTGCGTGTGCACGCGCGCGCGCGCGTGTGTGTGTATTTGCGCATGCGTGTGAGTGTGTGTGCATGAGTTCGTGGGTGTGAGCGCGCGACGAATGTGTAGGGCAAAACAGGGCCAAATCGGCGCTTGTGCGTGTGCAAAAATGTGTGTTTGCACCTGTGTTTGCGTTTGCGTGTGTGTGTGTGTGTGCCACTGTGTGTGCGTGTGCATTTGTCCACGCATGTGTGTTTGTGCCCGTGTGTGTGTGTCTGTTCACATGTGTGTGTGCGTGTGCATGTGTGTGTGGGTGTGCGTGTGTGCAAGAGTGAGTGTGTGTGTGTGTGTGTGTGTGTGTGTGTGCATGTGCAAGATGTTGTGTGTGTGCGCGTGTGCATGTGCATGTGTGTGTGTGTGCTTGTGCGTGTGCATGTGCGTGTATATATGCATGTGTGTGTGCGCGTGTGCGTGTGCGTATACGTGTTTTTGTGTACGTACATGCGTGTGTGTGTGCGTGTGCATGGGCGTGGCCGTGTGCGTGTACGTGTGCGTATGCGTGGGCGTGTGTGCGTGTGCATGTGCTTGTGCGTTTACGTGTGCGTGTGTTTGTGCTTGTGTGTGTGCATGAGTGTGTGTGCATGAGTATGTGTGTGCGCGCGTGATTATTTATGTGTTTACGTGTGCTTGTGCATGTGTGTGCACACACCTTTGTGTTTGTGTTTGCATGTGTGTTTGTGTGAGGGTATGCTTGTGTGTGTGTGTGCGTGTGTGTGGACGTGTGTGTGTGCATTTGCATGGGCATGCATGTGCTTGTGCGTGTGCGTGTGCATATGTCTGTGTGTGTGCATATGCATATGCATGTGCGTGTGCGTGTGCGTGTGCATGTGCATGTGTGTGTGTGTGTGTGTGTGTGTGCGTGTGCGTGTGCACCTGTGTGTGCGTGTGCATGTGCGTGTGTGTGTGTGCGCGTGTGCGTGTGCGTGTGTGTGTGCATGTGCGTGTGCATGTGCGTGTGCGTGGGCATGGGCGTGGGCGTGGGTGTGAGAGAGAGAGTGTGTGTGTGTACGTATGTTTGTGTGTGTTGGAGTGTGCGTGTGCGTGTGCGTGCCCGTATGCGTGGGCGTGTGTGCGTGTGCATGTTCGTGTGCTTGTGCTTGTGCGTGTGCGTGACTCTGTGTGTGTGTGTTTGTGTGCGTGTGTGTGTTTGCATGTATTTGTACGTGTGTGTGCATGCACGTTTGTGTGTGTGTGTGTGTGTGTATTTGTTTGAGGATATGCTTATGTGTGTGCGTGTGCGTGTCAATGTGTTTTTACATGTGCATTTGTTTGCGGATATGCTTATGTGTGCGTGTGTGCGTGTGCGTGCGTGTGCTCGAGTGTGTGTGCGCGTGCGTGTGTGTGCATGCTCCTGTGCGTGTGCATGTGTGTGTGTGTGTGTGCGTGTGTGTGTGTGTGTGTGTACGTGCGTGCGTGTAAGCTTGTGAGTGTGGGTGTGCATGTGTGCATGGGCGTGTGTGTGTGCATGTTCGTGTACGTGTGCGTGGTCGTGTGCATGTGCGTGTGCACGTGAGTATGCGTGTGGGTGTGCGTGTACACGTGAGTGCGTGGGTGTGACCAAGTGTATTTGTGTGTGTGTGTTCATTTGTGCAAGCGTGTGTGTGTGTGTGTGTGTGTGAGTACATGTGCGTGTGCGTGTGCATGTGCGTGTGTGTGTGCGTATGCATGTGTGTGCGTGTGCACGTGCGTGTTCATGTGCGTGTGTGTGTGCGTGTGCGTGTGTGTGGGCGTGCATATGTTTGTGTGTGTGCATGTACATATGCGTGTGTGTGTGTGTGTGCATGTGCGTGTGTGTGTGTGTGTGCGTGTGCGTGTGTGTTTGCATGTGTGTGTGTGTGTGCGTGTGCATCTATGTGAGTGCGCATGCACGTCTACATGTGTGTGTTCGTGCACGTGCGCATGTGTGTGTGGGTGCACGTGCGCGTGTGCATGTGCATGCATGTGCGTGTGCGCGTGTGTATGCATGTGTGTGTGCATGTGCGTGTGTGTGTGTAATTGTGCGTGTGCATGTGTGTGCGTGTGTGTGTATGCGTGTACATGTGCGTATGCATGCGTGTGCGTGTGTGTGTGTGTGCTCATGCGTGTGCGTGTGCATATGCATGTGTGTGTGCACGTGCGTGTGCATGTACGTGTGCATGTACGTGTGTGTGCATGTGTGTGTGCGTGGGCGTGCATATGTTTGTGCATGTGCATGTACATATGCATGTGTGTGTGTGCGCGTGCGTGTGCATGTGTGTGTACATGTGTGTGTGCGTGTGCGTGGGCATGGCTGTGGGCGCGGGTGTGTGCATGTGCGTGTGTGTGTACATGTGTTTATGTGCGTACATGCATGTGTGTGTGTGCGTGTGCGTGTGCGTGGGCGTGTGCATGTGTGCGTATGCGTGCATGTATGTGTGCGCGTGTGCTTGCACTTGTGCATGTTTGTGTGCGTGTGTGTGTGTGTGTGTGTGTGTGCGCGCGCGCGCGCGCGCGCGTGAGTGTGTGTGTGTGTGTTTGCGCATGCGTGTGAGTGTGTGTGCATGAGTTCGTGGGCGTGAGCGTGTGTGTGTGTGCATGTGTTTGTGTGTGTGTGTTTGCGTGTGCGTGTGCATGTGCGTATGTGTGTGCGTGTGCGCTTGTCCGCGCATGTGTGTTTGTGCCCATGTGCGTGTGCATGTGTGTGTGGGTGTGCGTGTGCGCGAGAGTGAGTATGTGTGCGTGTGTGTGTGTGCATGTGCTTGTGTGTGCGCGCATGTGCATGATGTGTGTGTGTGTGTGTGTGTGTGTGTGTGTGTGTGTGGGTGCGCGTGTGCGTGTGCATGTGCGTGTATATATGCATGTGTGTGTGTGCGTGTGTGTGTGCATGTGCGTGTGCGTGTGCGTGTGCTTGTGCGTGTGCGTGTGCGTGCACGTCCGCATATGCGCGTACGTGCACGTGCGTGTGTGTGTGCGTGCATGCATGTGCCCGTGTGCGTGTGCATGTGCATGTACGTGTGCGTGTGTAATTGTGCGCGTGCGTGCGTGTCTCTCTATGTGTGTATGCATGTGCATGTGCGTGTGCATGTCTGTGTGCGTGTGCGCGTGCGTGTGCGTATGCATGCGTGTACGTGTGCATGTGCCTGTGTGTGCGCGTGTGCGTGTGCGTGGGCGTGCATGTGCTTGTGCGTGTGCATGTCCATATTTTTGTGTGTGTGTGTGTGCGTGTTCGTGTGCGTGTGCGTATACATGTTTTTGTGTGTGTACATGCATGTGTGCGTGCGTGTGCATGGGCATGGCTGTGTGCATGTACGTGCGCGTGCGCGTATGCGTGGGCGTGTGTGCGTGTGCATGTGTGTGGGCGTGTGCTTGTACATGCTCGTGCACGTATGCGTGGGCGTGTGTGCGTGTGCATGTGCATGTGTGTGTGCGTGCGCTTGTGCTTGTGCGTGGGCGTGTGCATGAGTGTGTGTGTGTGTGTGTGCGCACGTGATTGTGTATGTGTTTGCATGTGCTTGTGTGTGTGTGTGCATGTGTGTGTTTGCATGCGCGTTTGTGTAAGGGTATGCTTATGTGTGTGTGTGTGCGTGCGTGCGCATGTGTGTGTGTGTGTGTTGTGCGTGTGTGTGGACGTGTGTGTGCGTGTTTGCATGG
>CM034156.1:208765437-208812937 GCA_019776745.2 Taxus chinensis | reverse complement strand
CTTGGATCCAATGAATGCCAATGCATTATCTGAGATTATTGTAGCAGGTATGCCAAATCTGGTTACTATGCCCTCATAGAAGTCTAAGATGCTAGACTCATTTGCCTCTTTGAGCGCTACTGCTTCAGTCCACTTGGTGAAGTAGTCTGTGGCTGTCAAAATCCATTTGTGCCCTTGGCTTGAATTGGGATTAATGACTCCAATGAAGTCCAAACCCCATTGCATGAATGGCTGGTCAACTGAGATTGGATGCAATGGAAGGGCAGCAAGTCTCTCTTTTCCTGTGAAGAATGCACAATTCTTACACCTCTTGATCCATGCAAAGCAATCACTGAAAATCTTGGGCCAATAATAACCAGCCTTCATAATTTTTAGAGCTGTCACTCTCGGTGCAAAATGACCACCAGCTGGTCCACCATGGAACTCTTCCAACACCCTATGAATCTGATTTGTGCTAATGCATCTCAGCAGCACTCCATTCACATCTTTCTTGAACAAAACTCCATCAACAATGGCATATGGGACAGCCTGCAATCTGAAGTATCTTCTTTGGGTCTTGTTCATCTCCGGAGGGCATAGGCCTGTGCTTAGGAAGTGCATTATACCTTGGGTCCAGCAAGGAGTGGGGACAACATTATTTTCTTCTTGAGTGCCACTTGGCTCATGGCTGTCTTGAACTGTCAAAACAGCCTCTTCTTCATTGCATACTTCTTTTTGCTTCCCCAAAATCAGCTGCTCACACAATCCTTTTCCTCTTACCAGCTTGGTGACCTTGATCTCAATGTCATACTCCATGACACGAGTGATCCAACCTGCCCTTTTCTCATTCAAATCTTTGTTGAGGAGGAAGTCTTTAACCCCAGCATGAGAGACCAGCAACTGGACCTTGTTGTTTGAGACTAAATGCTTGAATTTCTTCAAGCTTCTGATTACTGCAAGTACATGCTTCTCAATAAAAGAATACCTCACCTCATAGTCATCTAGGCTCTGGCTGAAGAAAGCAATTGGCTGCTCATCGTTGTCCTTGTTCTGCTGTACCAAAATGGCAGAAATAGTATCATTACCTCCAAATGCATAGAGGATGAAATCCTTGGAGAAGTCCGGGTTGATGAGGGTTGGTGCTTGAGAGATGGCTTCTTTGATTGCTTCAAAACTCTCCTTGCCTTCTGCTGTCCACTTGAAAGCCATGCTTTTCTTTAACATTTTGGTGATAGGTTTGACAAGGGCTGCAAAATCTGGGACAAACCTCCGAACAAAGTTTATCCTCCCCAAGAAACTCTGAAGGGCTTTCTTGTGGCTTGGCAATGGTAGTGCTCTTATGGCTTCAACCCTCTCTGGATCAATTGCTAATCCTTCTTTGGAGACAATATGGCCAAGGAGCTTTCCTTCATGTGCAAGAAAGATACACTTCTTAGGATTCAAAGACACTCCAAATCTCCTGCACCTCGTGAAGACTTGTCTCAAATGAGAGAGGTGGTCTGCTGCATTCTTTGAAAAAATAGTGATATCATCAAGGTATATCAGCACCATGTTGTTAATCAAACCTTTGAACGCCATGTCCATTGCTCTTTGGAAGGTAGCACCAGCGTTGGACAACCCAAATGGCATTTTCCTGTATGCATAAGTTCCCCATTTGGTTGTGAAGGCTGTCTTGAACTGGTCTTCTTCCTTCACCATAATCTGATTGTAGCCTGAGTAGCCATCAAGTAGTGAAAACCTCTCGGAGCCAGCCACAACTTGCAAGATTTGCTCCATGGAAGGGAGTGGGTAATGGTCCTTGAGAGATGCTCTATTCAAGTCTCTGAAGTCAACACACAATCTGATCTCTCCACTCTTCTTTCTGACTGGAACCAAGTTGGCAACCCAACTAGAATGCTTGATTGGGAATATGATCCTTGACTCAATCAGCTTGTTCAATTCTTTCCTCATGAGAGGCTCCATATGTGGATTGACTGGTCTTTGTTTCTACCTGACAGGGCTTAGTATTTGGATCCAATTCAATGGTATGCTGAGCTAAGTTGGGATTGAAACCTTTCAAGTCTTCATAGCTCCAAGCAAACACATCAGGGAACTCTTGACACAGCTGCATGAACTCATACCTTTCTTGTTCAGTTGTCATCTTTCCAATTTGCAATGGTTTGTTCTCTTCCACCAAGATGGATACTGAATCCTCTCTCTTGACCTGAATGTTTGCTTTCTCCTTCCTAAACTGATCATTGGGATTAAAAATGGACTCCAAAGTGATAAGTCCCTTGGGAAGCTTGTTAGTTCTCAGCTGTACCACTTGGTCACCATACTGTTGTTCCAATTTTTCTTGATTCTTAGCTGAGAACTCAGCTTCTTCTTGCAAGAAATGGATGATTTGCTGGTCATTCTCAAACACTTGCCAACTTACATTGTTATCCGGCACTGAAGGCCTCACAATCACGTGGATGTTTGGCTGTACCTTGTCTTGTTGAATGCTTTCCACAATGTCAAAGGCTGCCCCTACTGCTGCAAGCCTGTCAGCAGCTTGGTTTTCTTTCCTAGGAATGGATTTGATGCCAAAACCCTCAAAATCTTCCATGAGGTCCCATACCCTATTCTTGTAGCACTTGAGTAGATCATTCTTGGCAGCATGTTGTCCCTTGACCTGATTTACAATCAATTCACTGTCACCAAAGACTTGCAAGTTCTTTATTCCTCTCTTTATTGCCCAATGCATCCCTTGCACCAAGGCTTCATATTCAGTAGTGTTATTGGAGCATGCAAACTGAAATCTAAAAGTTGAATAGTACTTTACTCCTTGAGGTGAAACAAGCATGGCTCCACCTCCTGCACCTTGTCTACTCCTTGATCCATCAAAAAACAGCTGCCATACCTCATTGTCATCCTTATAGTTTGGCTTGGTGATGCTAGGGATGGGCTGATCTTCTTCATGTATGCAATAGACCCCTAGCTCAGATTCTTCTACTTCTTGATAAGGATCAAAAGCATGTACCTTGTTTTCCCATTCATCAAGAGTTAGATCCGGGATGCTTCCAACCTTGGTGTCAGCTTCATCAGTGCTTGGGTGATCTTCTTGATCAAATGCTGAACAATTGGCATTGATCTGACTTGGAGTGTAGGGCTCAATGTGGAAGTTTGCAATAGGTTCAGACCTGATTGTAGCTTTAGTTCCATACCTCGTTCTGAACAACATGTGTGACCAATCAGTAGACAAATATCCTCCAATCTTGGCTGTGAAGTCCCTTGACAAGCATAGGGCAAAGAGTGGTGGAAGGTCTATAACTGATACATCTTGTAAAACAACAACATTTGGACATGCATGCAAGGTAAGACTCAAGTTTCTAATCACTGACCAACTGTTGTTACTGCTGTCCCATCCAGCTTACACTACCCCTTTGGATATGGTTTCATACTGGAGCCCTAGCTGAATCAGCTATTTGTTTAGGCATCACTGAGCTACTTGCCCCGGAATCTATCATGCAATTGTGCACTAACTGATTTCCAATGATTAATGAAACATAGAAAGGAGGGGGCTTCAAAATTTTACCTTGCTGTCCTCCATGATTCCCTTCAGGCTGGGCAGCATTTGTGAGCACTTTCTCTTGCATCTGAACTTGCTGATTCGAAGTTGGCCAGTCCTTCATGGCAGCTTGTAGCAAATCTCTTTGGCCTGGGATAGATAGGGATTCCCACATTGATATATTTACATTTGTCTTCTTCATCTGATCAATGATATTGAATGGTGATGGAGGATCTCTTTGCTGTCCCTTAGAAGGAAAGGAACATTCACTCCTTGCATGTGGGTAGCAACAATTGGTATTTGAGTTAGTCTAGGAGTTGTTCTTGGTCTGCCCTTGTGCATTTGAAATTGATTTTGCTTGAAGTAACCATTTGTGGAGCCATGAAGGTTGGAGTAGTGGCATGGAGCTAATGGTTGAACTCTTGACCCAAACTTCCCTCTTTTTGAACCTTGTGTTGAATCCAACACCTTGGACACTGGATTTGATTCCCACCAAAATGCCATCAAAATCTGTGCAAGAGTGAAACCAGCAGCACCAAAACTGGTGTACAAACTGAAAATCATACATGCTCCAAATGGAACATGCAGTTGGCTGTTTCACAAGCACTTCCTTCTACCCTGAAAGCAAACCTACCTACTTGTCACCATCTAATGCTGGAAGAAAAGGTGAGCTAAATGAACCCTACAACTAGTTGTGAAAAATAGCTTCCTTTCTTCAAAATTGGAAGCCATGTAAATGATTTGGAGCTGAGTATGGCTGATTGGATGAATGGAAAATCAACAACAATCTGGTCTTCTACCCAAATATAGCATTAGGATGTCATAGGGCTAAAATGGTCAAATGGCAATAGGCCTCTGTTTGAGTTGCTCTGCATTTGGATTGGAGAGGTATTTGACCAGCTGGTATGGCTTAGAACTGTTAGCAACTCATCCTCATGCTTAAGAAGGTCTAAAACCATGGGATTGGTTGTGGCTTCTCCTTTGGCTCCAATGAAGCCAAATACCTGATTAGGCAAGGTCTGATCCGTTGAGTATGCCCATAATTTTGATTTTCAACTCCAAGAATGGAGTTCTCTTATAGACCTTGAATGGATGGTGTGGAAGCAATGGTAGAACCCTTCTGCCCTTTCTCTTCCTCCAATGAAGGACATGAAAGATTAAAATCTTCCAATCTTGGTTCCAAAGAGCTTCTATAAGATGCAGGCTGCTGTAAATGAATACTCTCCTCCATGACAGCAGGCTCTTGTGTTTGGAAGATGGATGATGAAAGAGAAAATGGTGGAAACTCAACCGGTTCTTCTTCATCAAAACAATCCTCCAAATCAGACAAGTAAACTGCCTCATTGCTTTCCTGCTGCAAATGTTCAACCTCTCCCATGGTGTTCTCTTGATCTACAACTTGATCACCATGGTTTCTTTCATCCTCCAGCATTGAGTTTAAGGGATCAAACTCTTCTTCAGTACTAGAACTTGAGAGAGATGAAGTAGAGAGAAGAACTAAAGGTTCTTCTATAACCTGCTTTGTGCTCAAAGCCTTTGGATCTGCACTTTTCTCCCCCAAAGCTGGAATGGACTCCTCTTCTTTTGGATTTGGAGCAGCTTCTCCTTCCTCTTGCTGTCTTTCATGACTGATTTTTGCAATTTGAATTGGATCAGCATTTCCTTCAAATAGGGTGCCAACATGGACACTATATTCTGAACAAATTGATTGTTGATCTGCAGCTCCTTTTTGCTCTTCTTCTGCTGCAACAAAATCAGTCTTGACCACCATTTGTTCTGTAACTCCAACATCTTCTGAAGGTTTCATTAGCAAAGGGATCTTCTTCATCCTAAATTTAAGAGCCCAACTCTTCAAAATTTGAATTTCTTCATCCTTGTTTGGCTTCTCTTTTTGTTGTCCTTCATGACTGATTTTTGCAATTTTTTGTGGTGGTGGAGGAGGTAAAAACCTCTTGTTTCTTTGGAGGAGAGGGTGTTTCATTTAGCTCTTGTGGAGGGGATGACTATTTGGAAGGGAAAAGGATAGAATAATTGAGATGAGGTGGAAGACTAGGGGGTGGAGAAATGGATTCAACACTTGGGACAATAGATAGAGAGTTTAAAACTTGACAATGCTGAGATAAAACAAATTGGGAAAGAGGAAAAGAAAAGGCATGAGATGGTGTGCTTACCCGTTGACAAGGTTTCTAAATACTCCTCTCATACACCTCTATTCCTTCAATCCACTTTGCAAGCAATGGCAGCATTGCAATCATGAAGTCAAGCTTCTCTTGAGGGTTGTAATGCCTTGGGAAAGGTCCCACCCATGGACAGGGTGCTCCACAACTGATTCCAAATGCTTTCATTTGTGCTTGAGCCCTAGATTGCACCATGTTTACCTCCATCTTTTGGATTTTCTCCAACAGACCAGCATCTTGCATCTGATTGTCTTCATTGTATGCACACCCTTTCTCTTGGAAAGCTCCATAGCCAAACTGATTTTGGCATTGCTGCTCATATGGGTATGTATGCTGATTTTAAATTTGTTCAAAATGTTGATTTGGAGGATTTAAAAAACATGTTGGAGGTGGGAAACATTTCTGCTGTTGTAAATGTGAGTTCCATGATGGAAATGAAGTCATGATTGCACAACTTCATGGAATGGAAAAGAATGAAAGAGATGGAAAGAATAATGGATGGAAATGGATGAAAAACGTGTCTGCAAATTCAGAAATGGGTTGCTGATCAGATGGAGTCACCAGATGTGTTTGCAAGAGCCTCCAAAGGCTGAAATCTTCACAGGAACACACCAACCTGCAAAAGATGAAGTGGAAGACCTCTAAGGTCCCACTAGATGTGCCAAAATTGTTGTTGCAAATAAGTAGCACCCCTGGATGCAAATCAGGTTTCTAAGTTGATGTTTCAGGCATCCAGTGTGATTGCACAACATTGAAACGTCTCTCCAAGTGTGGGACTTGTAAAATGAGAGAGGAATATCCAGATTAGAGGCTGGTTCCTCAAACTCCTATGATCAGATCTATTATTTTCACAACTGCAGAGGTTTAGATCCTAATTTATCTTAATTTGCAAGGAGACAGGGATAAGAAATGTAAAAATTAAAACTAAACTGATAAGGGTGATACACCAAAGGAGTGGTGAGCACTTCTTGCTCATGCAAATTGACACAAATCAGAAATTGCAACATAAAACATCATGCACAAGTTGATAAGCTATAAACAAGGGTTTGAAATGAAGCAAACAACACATACAAAGGACTGAAAGCATTCAAAAAGCCTGCATTGTGATTTTCAACATCAAAATCCTTGTATTCCAACACAAAAGAGGTAGAAAAACCTGTTATAATCCCTGGAAGGTCTGATACTTGCCAAAATCACTTGTTGAAAGAGAAAATAGAAGCTTGCTGTGTAAAAAAGTGTTCACCCCTTTGAAAAATGAGCCAAATCTGGCTTTTACAATGCATGGGTCGAGCCCAGGAGAGAGAAAACATGTAAAAACATGGGAGCCATTCCCGATTGACCAAAATGCATTAAAACATCATGGAGGTCCTTACAAACCCATGCCTTGACATTTTTGACCATGTTGGAGAAGAATGTGACCCATTTTGCATTAAAATTGGTTGTTGAAACGTCAGTTCTGTCCATGGGCGCGTACCAGAAGTGTTTTTTGATTTTCTCCCTCCAAATTGAACCAAAATTCAAAATTGACCATGGAATCTTGTAGAGAATTTCACCAGCTTTCCTTTGATATAAAGAACGTGAAAATCTGAGCTCTAGATCGAAAGTTATGGCCGTTTGAAGATTTATAACAAAAACAGGCCCAAAACGGATCGACGGGAAAATTTTTCGAATTTTACCTATTTTTTGCATTTGGAAAAAAATTTCAAAAATCCCCGCGCTCCACCACTTAGATGCCATGTGGCATGATGTGATTGGCCGCGGGCTCATCCTTGAAATTTTTCTTAATTTTATTTGTGTGTCATATATAACCTTTTTGTTTAAATTAGGTGTTCAGGTACTTCTTCAAGATATGCTACTGTGACATCTCTACTTTTCTGGAAAGTGTGCATTGAAATCTCCATCTCATTCACAATGATATTAAGATGGTCGTTGATATTGAATTTCAAATAGCTTTTTTGATCCTTTATATCTTTTAAAATTTTCCAACTAGTGAAATCTTGTCCTTTAAAACTTTCTTTAGAGTTATGTAACATATTAAGAGATAGACATACATGTTTTCTCAACCTTATGAAGTCAGAAATATATATGGATATTTCTTGAGCATGTTTAATTAAGAAATTAATTTTCTTCAACATAGAAATAATACCTCATAGTGTCAATAATGTTTCCAAATATTTTAAACATCACAAAAAATATTTCACTTTGTTAACTTCCCTATGATATTTAAACATGAAACATGCTAAAGATGAATATTCTTCAAAAATAATGAATGTATACTCATACATGGGAATCCATCTTGTATCGACATATTTAAGGATATTTTTACCATCAATAACTCCAATTACAAATTTATGAAACTCTAAATATATTTTTAGACTACTCTCTATGTAAGCATACAGGTCACATATGAGCTCTTCCACTTTAGTGAAATTTTCAAATGTGTTAACATTTTTGTATGTAAAGTTCATTCTATGAGCCATGCCATGAATTCGAATCATATATATGGAAAATTTTTTGTTTGTAAGTGTATACAAAGTCCACTCCTATGACCCTATATTACTAATGCACCATCAGTACCAACACACACTAACTTAGTAGAAATTTCATAGTCATCCATCCCAGCTAAATTCCTTGAAAATTAGAAATAACCAATTCACAAAGGTTTTCAACATTATAATTTTCAACCATTTGAGTAATAGATAACAAATGAGTTTTCCTTGAATGATACTCAAAAGTGTAGATGTGTATGCAAACCCATGATGTGTTGTCATTTGTTGTGATGTCATCAATGGACAGTGAGATAAACATTTCCTTTTATTTTTTCTTTCAAATCTTCCATTTCAATTATTGCTAGAAACTTTTCCATTTCCCAAGCACAACTCTTCGATGAATGTGATTGTGGAATGTTGAGAAATCCATTATATTGAAAAAAAACCTTATAATATGAAAAATAGGAAATTGGTCTGCCATTTTAAAGAATGTGGAATATAGTAAAGAACTGTACATTTTTGTCTTGTAGATTGGTATTCACAACTTTTTGAAATTGTGCATTAATTGTTCCCCCTTTCTCAATAAGTTGGTTTTGACATTTCTATTCATTTTCATACTCGGCTGCATGTCTTACATGTAAGTAATATTTTGTAGTTTTCCATTTATGTGTCTTTTATTTTTTCCATCTTTTTCCGTGACTGTCACATATAGTTTTCAAAAATATTTCTTAATTGTTTCCAACTTCAGTTGTAATATGCGGTCTTTTTAAAAAGTTTCCAACTACATTTTGTACATCTACATTCTATTGGAGTATCACTACAATTCTCTAGCTATATAGGTTCAATGCATGAATATTTAGATGCCCAGTCTACCTTATATGACCTACCAATTGTTCTACTAGTTTTCTTTCTTTGCATAGATTTCTATTTAGAATTTTTAACTTGAGTCTCTATTTCATGAGATTGAGAATTAGAAATATCTTGTACTAGTTTAATCTCATCATTAGGAATGTCTTCCATTGGAGGAATTTTAGGGTAATGAGGATTATCTTCTAGCTTTGAAATGTCATCATCAATAATATCTTCATGTGTGACATGTTATTATGATTAAATGTTCCATGTTGTGAGTGTGGTAACATGTTATTTTGATTAATTGTTCCATGTGGTGTGTCTAGTGACATATTCTTCTCATTGATTGTTTCATGTGGAATACAATTATCAGTGGGGGTTTCTACATTAAAAAGAGACAAACGTTTGACTGTAATCTTGAAACCTTAAATTAAACTAACAAATGCATTAAAAATAATCTCTTACCTATGTTTGAAGTGGATGCAAGTTGTGTGCATGATTTTTTGGTTTCCTGAAATAATTAAATATATTGCTTTCCTTTTTAATTAATCTTTGTTCTTGTTATTATTAGAAAATTCCATTTTACCTAAGACCAATATATATTTATTTAGGTATGTAATCGTGGATGATCCACATGTAAACTATAAAATGAGCTACAGATTTGTACCAAATGCTACTGAGTGATAACACACACACACACACACACACACACACACACACACACACACACACGCTACCGGATAGTAGCATATATTCATGTTACTGGCCGCTAGCATATACACTACCTACAACCTTATAAGAAAGGCTGAAGTATATATGCTATCGACCGGTAGCATATTATATAAAAAATTGAATAGTTAAAATTTACATCATCAGGGGTCCTATATACTATCGTAGAGTAGCGAATTGTGAGTTAATGTTTAATATCAGAATTATAATCTGAATATATATATATATATATATATATGTGAATGTGACAACTTTCTCTTTCATGGTAAAGGTGAATTTAATATAAACAATCGGCTATTAATTTAAATTCCTAGTGAACCAACCCAAAAAATCAATTATACCCATAAAATTTAGGAGAAATAACAAGCTTCTAACCCGTAATAAATTTCTAAAACCAAGTTTTGTAATCCATAATATTTGTGGATTAACTAAGATTTTCCACTAAAAGTTTACCTGCATCTTGATATACAATTATATTAAGCCATTTAATCCTTGTTTTCACATGGCCATTTTCCTTGTTTTCACATGTAAAAATATATCAGTGGTTAGAGTTTTCCTTGTGGATGTGTATTTGACATCACACCTTCAAAATTTCATGTTCTTAACACTATTATGTACATATTTTTTCTATCGAGCATATTTTTCTCTTCATGTTCATCCTTCTATACATAACTATGCTTAGATAAAAAAATGTTGTAGATGAGGAAACCACTAGAAATAATGCAACAGATTTTTCATCCAAAGGTGAACAATAGAGATGGGAAGCGCCTTCCCAAGGGAGAACACTACTACCCATGCCAAAGGGGGAAATCCTCAAGTCAATTATGTAACATACCACACTAAGTTTGATGTTTCCTTTTCTCAAGCATTGGTTTTATGTAATTACATCATATTAAGGTCTTTGATTATTTCTTAAAAGTAGTGGAGGTCATTGAAACAACTGGTGAAATCCTATTCAAGTTAGGGAACCTAAAACAACATTATAAATTACATGAGCAACAACAACGTAATGAAAATGATACTTATCCAAAGGGAATGAAAATTGAAAAAATCCAAGCTCTTGTTTCTAATATGGGAGAGGTCAAGTGCTTTCCCAAAGGAAAACATGATGACCCACACTAAAGGCATAATCCTAAATTCGATTACGTGGCACATCACAACAAGTTTGTTACATACTTTTTTGCAAGATTTGGATCATTGTCATTATATTATGTCAATGTCTTTACTTCTATCATGATTAATTTTACATAGCATTGGTTTTATACCAGCCTTATAGGGGTGTTCTTGTGATATATCTAGGTTACTTTAATGGTTTGATTTCCCCATGTTCATGCTTCTACATATTCTTACCACTTAGTGCTTGAATTCCCTCACAACTCTGATATTTCATATTTCATTACAAACCTTTTTTTACCTCATGCATCCTCATTTATAGGAATACTTCAAAAAAAAAACTTAAAAGCCTACATAACTCAAAATACCTAATCTAACATACAAAGTGTCCATATGGGGATGATGTGAGAATAAATGGTTATATAGAGGAACATTATTAATAACTTAAAGGTGGTTATCAAGTAATTGGAAACTCGAAAAACAAAACATGAAGAGAAAAATGAAGAGTAAACCCATCCATATGACAGTAAAAGAGCCAAAGGAGCACCAAGTTAGGAAAGATAATAGAATGCTCATTCCAAAGTGGAAGGAGGGAAAAGAGTCATGAACTTATGACTAGGAATATGAATACTAAAGTGCAACATTTTAAACCCATGGGATGTGAAATTATGGGATCTATTAGCTTCATGTGACACCAACTTGGCCACTTGAGAGGTAATAATTCATGTAAGAAGAGATCATGCTTCAACATTCCAACATGAACAGAATCTCCTTCCTCCAGTGACATATGATAATTATAAAATATAAAATACTCTTTTCTATATTTTTTTATTATTGGTAAATAGTTTTTTTTAAAGGGACTATACCCTTGTACAGAAAGGCTCAAAAGCCAGGATAGAATCATGAAAGCCCAATAGTAGAAAATAGTTTTCTTAGAAAAGTACCAACACCCAACATCAATCCAACAAAAAAACAGCTGAAAACAACAACCAGTCTACAACAGCACCGCAGCACCATGGCAGATCCAAAAACTACTGTTTGGCAAAGATAAGGAACAATGTAGAATATCCGAACATCAAAAGAGAAACAAATCATCAAGGTAGAGAAGTGGCATTCTTTAAAATAAATTTTTTCTTTTTATGAATAGTTACCCAACCTGATGATGCCTCCATGAATGGAGGGTTAGAAAAAGAAGTATTTTCCATAGTTGCAATAATTCCAACTGAAACAACATCATTGTTTTCTTGAGATAAATTTATTTATTTTTCCTTGCTGTCAACAACTAAATGAGATAAATTAGTTGAATTTTATTTGCTATCGGTAATAGGATTTTATGATAAAGGCGTTTCAGGGACTAAATTAGATTTAGCCTTTGCATTTGAATTTGATTGTAGGTCCTCTTTTTCATCGAAAACCAAGTGTTCCGGGAGGGCATCTTTCCACCAGCTGCGTTTCTCATGTTGGTGCTTTGCCATCCCACAAGCAATAGAGGTATGACATAAACAGAAACACCTTCTGCATTGAAATGGAAGACCTTCGTAATCTAAAGGTTGCGACCAAGTTCTGCTTTGCACCCTATTATCCAAAATGTGCCCCTGCTCATTTTTTGTGGCTAACTCCTCTCATTTTTTCCTCTCTTGTGCCTCATTCATAATATTTTTCTTTTCAGGCACTCAAAACCTTCTGGAAATGACACCATTGGATAGAGCTCTTTCTCAACTTTCCAGAAAGGTAAATTTTTCCTCCTAACTCCATGTATTTTTGAAGTTATGGCTCAGCGGAGGTTTTTGGAAAAAAATTCCCTTGAAAGGCCTGCAGCCAATGAGATTCCACCATGTGGCACCTAGAGTGGCGGAGTGCGGGGAAATTTTGGAAAATTTTCCAAATGACCAAAAAGGTGCAAAAATTCAAATTTTTGCCCGCCAACCCGATTTGGCCCTGTTTTTCCCTAAAACTTCAAATGGCCATATCTTTCGATCTAGAGCTCGGTTTTTCACGTTATTTATATCAATGGAAAGTTGGTGAAATTCTCTACAAGATTTTGGGGTCATTTTTGCATTTTTATGGAGTTTAAGAAGAGAAAATAAAAAAACTCCTCTGGCACATGGTCATGGACAGAAATGACGTTTCAACCATTGTTTTTAATGAAGAATGGCTCACATTCTCTCCCAGCATGGATAAAAATGTTAGGGGATGGGTCTGTAAAGATGCCCATACTGTTTTGAATGTGTTTTGGTCAATGGTTGAATCCCTTCCACATTTTCCCATGTTTCTCTCTCCTGGGCTTGTCCCTTGCACTGTAAAAGCCAAATTTGGCTCATTTTCAAAGGGTGGAACATTCTTTGTGTATTGCAGGTCCCCTTTCTCACCTTGGAAGTGATTTTGGTGGAATATCAGACCTTTTCTAAGAGTTGCAACTTTATTTTTCCTCTCAGGTGTTGTAGTGCAAGTGATTTTGATGATTAAAATAACAATATAGCCTCTGTGATTAGTTTTCATCCTCTACCTGTGTTGTTTGGTTAATTTCTGATCCTTCATTACAATTATCAGTTTGTGCATGAGGTTCTTGTTGTTGCAAATCAGCAGCACCCTTGGATGCAAATCAGGTTTCTAAGTTGATTCTAAAGCATCCACTGTGATTGCACAACATGGAAACCTCTCTCCAAGTGTGGGACTTGTGAAAATGAGAGAGGAATCTCCAGATTAAAGGCTGGTTCCTCAAACTCCTCTGATTTATATCTATATTTTACACAACTACAGAGGTTCTAATCCTAATTCTACCCTAGATTGCAAGGAGATAGGGATAAAAATGCAAAAATAAAACTAAACTAAAGATGGTGATGCACCAAAAGGAGTGGTGAAACATTTCTTGCCATATAAATAGACATAAATTCATGAAATGCAACAAGGGAAAACATACACAAGCTGATAGATGTAATTAGAGGTCTTGAAATGAAGTAAAACAATACAAATAGAGGACTGAAAGCATTCACAGAGTTTGCACTGTCAATTTCATGAAAAAATCTCCTGCATTCCACCATCAAAGAGGTATAAACCTATTACAAACTGTGAAAAAGGTCTGATTCTTATAACTATCACTTGCTGGAGGTGAAAGAAGAAGTTTTCAATGCCAAAAAGTGTTCCACCCTCAAGAAATGAGCCAAATCTGGCTTTTACAATGCATGGGTCGAGCCCAGGAGAGAGAAAATGTAAAAAACGTGGGAGCCCATTCCTCATTGATGGAAAATGCATTAAAACAGCATGGAGGACCTTACAAACCCATACCCTATCATTTTTGACCATGCGTTGGCTGTAACACCTTGGGAAACTGCCTGATTTATGCCACAAAAATCTTCTTCTTGCCAATTTACCAACGTGGTGTCATTTGGGGCTGATTGTTGTTGGAATGTTTCTTGTTGTTGGTTGTTTCCTTGACTACCCTCACCCTCCACACCAGTAGTTGTCACCATTAATGCTTGATTCAAATCACCATTGAACCATAAGGATGACAATGAGGTATGACAACTGTTTTTTGATGGATCAAGGAGTAGACAAGGTGCAGGAGGTGGAGCTATGCTTGTTTCACCTCAAGGAGTAAATTACTATTTAGCTTTTAGATTTCAGTTTGCATGCTCCAATAACACTGCTGAATATGAAGCCTTGGTGCAAGGGATGCATTGGGCAATCAAGAAGAAAATAAAGAACTTGCAATTCTTTGGTGATAGTGAATTGATTGTAAATCAGGTCAAGGGACAACATGCTACCAAGAATGATCTACTCAAGTGCTACAAGAACAGGGTATGGGACCTCATGGAAGATTTTGAGGGTTTTGGCATCAAATCCATTCCTAGGAAAGAGAATCAAGCTACTGACAGGCTTGCAGTAGTAGGGGCAGCCTTTGACATTGTGGAAAGCATTCAAAAAGACAAGGTACAACCAAACATCCATGTGATTGTGAGGCCTTAGTGTCGGATAACAATGTCAGTTGGCAAGTATTTGAAAATGACCAGCAAATCATCCATTTATTGCAAGAAGAAGCTGAGTTCTCAGCTAAGAATCAAGAAAAAATGGAACAGCAGTATGGTGACCAAGTGGTACAGCTGAGAACTAACAAGCTGCCCAAGGGACTTATCACTTTGGAGTCCATTTTTAATCCCAATGATCAGTTTAGGAAAGAGAAAGCAAACATTCAGGTCAAGAGAGAAGATTTAGTATCCATCTTGGTGGAAGAGAACAAACCATTACAAATTGGTTTCCATCGTAAATATGACAACTGTTAGCTTTGAAGGGAAGGGGGGAAGGCAATGCAATAAGGAAGGAAGATGGGAAGGAGGCTCACTGGCTATGCTGGTTTGGAGCTATGAAGATTTGAGAGGTTTCAATCCCAGACTATAGGTTACGAGGTGCAATATTCATATGAAGTTGGATCACTAGAGGATACTATGCCTGTTCAGGCAGAATACAAAGACCAGTCAATCCAGAGTATGTGTAATTTCTCATGTTTGAAACAAATTGGACTTGTTTTCTTAAATTCAAGAATCTGATGTACTTACCTAAATGTAAGCACCACAAGTTGAGTTAACAAAGAAAAAAATGACGGTTCCATGAAAAAGATGAAAGTAATGGAAAGATCAGATTGACGTGATGACCTCAGTAGACTGAACTAGCAGACATGCGGATTAAGGACCATTACCCACGCCGCTTGCTTCATGGATAAAATCTTACAAGTTATGGCTAGGGCCCCTTTTCAGGTTTTAAGTACTTGATTAGTTACTAGGGAAACAAACAGATTATGGTGATGGAAGAAGACCATATATCAATTGACAGCCCCTCCAACCAATTGGTCATATGAGTAACATATAAATTCCATCCAAGGGCATGATGCCATCTTGGCATACCCCTTGATCCAATTTTCTGTATTACCTTCCATATGTCCAATGGACATGGCGTTCACAGGTATGCTTTGACTATGTAGGCTCCCCTGATTTACCACAATAATATCTACAAATTGGGTGACAATCCAGCTAGTACCAGCCTCTCTTAACATATGAGATATGTCCTAACGAGGTGTTCTAAATTTGGAGTAACAAAGACACATTTCTTAATGATGAGGGATATCCTTCAATTGCCGACATGAAGTCAAAGCATCCTTGCCTCAAACTGTCACCAATGAAGTCTTTTACCATTGACCCATATATAGTCTGAAGTCATCTAGAGTACTACCATTGCCAAGAAATTTAAGAAAGCCCTTCAGAGTGCTCTTAGGAAGGATAAAATTTGTTTGGAACAGTTTGTCCCAGATTTTGCAACCCTTGTCAAACCATGTAGCACCAAAATTCCCCATTAAAGAAGAGCATGGTCTTTTAAGTGGACAGTAGAAGGCAAGGAGAGTTTTGAAGCAATCAAAGAAGCCATCTCTCAAGCACCAACTCTCATCAACCTGGACTTCTCCAAGGATTTCATCCTCTATGCATTTGGAGGTCGATGACACTATTTCTGCCATTTAGGTACAGCAGAACAACAGATAATGATGAGCAGCCAGTTGCCTTCTTCAGCTAGAGTCTAGATGACCATGAGGTGAGGTACATTCTTTTATTGAGAAGCATGTGCTATGCAGTAATTAGAATCTTGAAGAAATTCAAGCATTTAATATCAAACAATAAGGTCCAGTTGCTGGTCTCACATGCTGGATGTTAAGGACTTCCTCCTCAACAAGGATTTGAATGAGAAAAGGGTAGGTTGGATCACCCGTGTCATGGAATATGACATTGAGATCAAAATCACCAAGCTGGTACGAGGAGAAAGGACCTATGTGAGAAGCTGGTTTTGGGGAAAGCAAAAAGAAGTATGCAACTGAAGCTTCCTTAGGTTGTTTCTGACTAGTCCAAGATTAGCCATGAGCCAAGTGGCAATCAAGGTAGAAGACAATGTTGCCCCCACTCCTATGCTAGACCCAAGGTATCTATGCACTTCCTAGGCACAGGCCTATGCCCTCCATAGATGAACAAGACCCAAAGAAGACACTTCAAATTGCAGGCTGTCCCATATGCCATTGTTGATGGAGTTTTGTTCAAGAAAGATGTGAATGGAGTGTTGCTAAGATGTATTAGCACAAATCAGATTCATAGGGTGTTGGAAGAATTCCATGGTGGACCAACTGGTGGTCATTTTGCACCAAGAGTGACAGCTCTAAAAATCATGAAGGCTGGTTATTATTGGCCTAAAATTTTCAGTGATTGCTATGCATGGATTAAGAGGTGTAAGAATTGTGCATTCTTCACAGGAAAAGAGAGACTTGCTGCCCTTCCATTGCATCCAATCTCAGTTGACCAGCCATTCATGCAATGGGGTTTAGACTTCATTGGAGTCATTAATCCCAATTCAAGTCAAGGGCACAAATGGATTTTGATAGCCACAGATTACTTCACCAAATGGACTGAAGCAGTAGCACTCAAAGAAGTAAATGAGTCCAGCATCTTAGACTCTTATGAGGGGATAGCAACCAGATTTGGTATACCTACTACAATAATGTCAGATAATGCATTGGAATTCATTGGATCCAAGGTGACTGAGTCGGCTGTCAAGAATGTTATTGTACCTAAGCACTTCATCAAACTATTACCCTCAAGGTAATGGCCTAGCCGAGTCTACAAACAAGAACTTGTTGAGGATCATTAGGAGGACTCTTGATGAGAATCAGAGGTCTTGGCATACCCAACTGAAATCAGCCTTATGGGCTGATAGGATAACTCCCAAGAGATCCACAGGTAACTCTCCATTCAAACTTGTCTATGGAAGAGAGGCAATCTTTCCCATGTCACTTGAGTTACCAACATTGGAACTCATGAAGCAATCGTGGAGTTGCTAGAGTTTGAGCCCATGGAGGTGAGATATGCAGAGTTGATGGAGCTGCAGGAGGTTAGAAATCAGGCATCCCAAGTAATGGAAAAGGACCAATCTTTGATCAAAAAGACCATTGATAGGAAGGCCAAGGATAGATCTTTTCAGGTTGGAGATCTAGTGTTGAAATGGGATGTGGATAGAGCAAAACCGGGAAGGCATTCAAAATTTGATGCCATTTGGAGTGGCCCATACATGGTCACGAAGTGCAAGAACAACAATGCTTTCCGATTGGCCTCATTAGATGGTGAAGAACTGCAGATTCCAGTCAATGGAATCTATCTCAAGTGTTGCTTCTAGAGGGAAATTTACCACCTTGTAAATATTAGATTAGATTTTCATTCCTCCAAGTGCTTGTGCACATTGTTTTGCTGTAGGTTAGTTTTGTTTTCCCTAAGTGCTTTGGCACAACTTACTATCCATGGAGATATTTTGCAGTCCTTGCTTCCATCAGGTGATATTCCATCTTCCTCCTTGCACATTCTAAGTCAATTGAGGTTCTAAACAGAATATTTGATGACTTCATGCCCAATGGACTGCTTAAGGCAACTGGTATTTTCATCTAGCAGGCAGATGACCCCTCTGAGTCACCAAAATTGTTATCCAAAATGGTGCCCCAACTCATTTTTGTGGCTAACTCCTTGTATTCTTGCCTCTCTTGTGCCTCAGTCTACATTTTTTTATTTTCTGGCACTCAAGGCTTTCTGGAAATTGCACCATCAGATAGAGCTCTCTCTCAGCTTTCCAGAAAGGTAAAGTTTTCCTCCTAACTCCTTATATTTATCAAGTTATGGCTCGGCGGAGTTTTTGTGGAAAATTTTCCCATTTTAGGCCCGCAGCCAATAGGAAGCTGCCACGTGGTAGAGGAGTTCGGGGGTCGGAGGTAAATTTGAATTTTTTCCAAGTATTTTGGTCGAAGGTTCAAATGGAAATTTTTTCCCGCGGACCAATCAGGTTGTGACACGTGTCACAAGGGGGGGCGGAATGAAAAAATTTGCTAAGTATTTGCCAAATTTTCCAAAGTGGAAGAATGGAATGGAGGGCCCGCGCCCCTTGTCAGCCATTCAAAAGCCGACACATGTCTCGACCGGGCAGGGCACGGGGGAAAAATGAAATTTTTTCCAAAGTCTAAAAATGTCAAAATTTCAAAGGAAAACCCGCGAGAGGTGAAGGAGAGAGAATTCCAGAATGAATTAGAGCTTGCCACGTGGCATCCGACCAGTGGAGTGCAGGGAATTTTTGAAAAATTTTCCAAAGACAAAAAAGAGGTAAAATTTAAATTTTTTTCCCGCCGATCCATTTTTGGGCCGTTTTTGCCCTAAATCTTCAAACGATCATATCTTTTGATCCAGAGCTCGGATTTTCACGTTCTTAATATCATTGGAAATATGTTAAAATTATCTACATTATTCCATGGTCAATTTCTAATTTTGGTTCAGTTTGGAGAGAGAAAATTCAAAAATGGTTCTGGTACGTGTCCATGGCCAGAAATGACATTTCAACAGCCAAATTTAATACAAAATGGGTCGCATTCTTCTTCAGCATGGTAAAAAATGATAAGGTATGGGTTTGTAAGGTCCTCCATGTTGTTTTAATGCATTTTCCATCAATGAGGAATGGGCTCCCACATTTTTTTTACATTTTCTCTCTCCTGGGCTCGACCCATGTATTGTAAAAGCCAGATTTGAATCATTTCTTGAGTGTGGAACACTTTTTGGCATTGAAAACTTCTTCTTTCACCTCCAGCAAGTGATAGTTGTAAGAATCAGACCTTTTTCATAGTTTGTAATAGGTTTATACCTCTTTGATGGTGGAATGCAGGAGATTTTTTCTTGAAATTGATAGTGTAAACTCTGTGAATGCTTTCAGTCCTCTGTATTGTTTTACTTCATTTCAAGACCTCTAATTACATCTATCAACTTGTGTATGTTTTCCCTTGTTGCATTTCATGAATTTGTGTCTATTTATATGGCAAGAAATGTTTCACCACTCCTTTTGGTGCATCACCATCTTTAGTTTAGTTTCATTTTTGCATTTTTATCCCTGTCTGCTTGCAATCTAGGGTAGAATTAGGATTAGAACCTCTGTAGTTGTGTAAAATATAGATATAAATCAGAGGAGTTTGAGGAACCAGCCTCTAATCTAGAGATTCCTCTCTCATTTTCATAAGTCCCACACTTGGAGAGAGGTTTCCATGTTGTGCAATCACACTGGATGCTCTAGAATCAACTTAGAAACCTGCTTTGCATCCAACGGTGCTGCTGATTTGCAACAACAGTTCTTTGTTACATTTTTATGGACTGTGTCAATCTACAGAAGTAAAAAATGCTCACCACTCCTTTGGTGCATCACCTATTAGCATAAGTTTTAGCTTTTTTACATTCTCTATCTCTGTCTCCTTTGGAATTTAGGGCAGGGTTAGGAATATAGACCTCTGCAACTTGTAAGTGATAAATCTGACCAGAGGAATTGAGGAACCAACCTCTAAACTGGAGATTCCTTTCTCATTTTGCAAGTCCCACTCTTAGGGAAAGGATTCAATGTTGTGCAATCACACTGGATGCTAGTATGATCAAACTAGAAATATGATCAACATCCAGGGGGTGCTGCTGATTTGCCACAACAGTTTTGGCACGCCCGGTGGGACCTTAGAGGTCTTCATCTTCATTGCGAAAAATTGATGTGTATTTGTTACAAGTTTCTTTCTGTAAAAGAGCTATAAATTACACATCTGGTGACTCCAAGGAAGAAGAATCAGCTGGTTTTAGCAATGCAGATCTGAAAACTCATGAGAAGAATCAACACAAGATCAAGAGATGGAGAGGAAGAGGTGATGTTTGAATATCTGCAATTATCTCCAAGAATAAGGTAAAGTGGGAGGAGAATCCAAAGGTCTCCATTTCCACCAAATAGAACTCTCTCAACTCCTCCACCTGGTAGGCATTTCATTCAATCAACAAGGGTTCTAAGGCCAATCAGAATGGCACAAAACAACCCCTATGTCAATTTCACTGGCAATAGCCCACTTGCTCTCAATGCACAAAATCCAATCCCAGTTGCAGCATTGAAGAACATTCCATACTTCACTGGAGAAAATCAGACCTCACCTGGTGATCATGTTAAGGATATTGCTAACATTTGTGCAATCCATGAGATCAATGAGATGCAAGTTGCTATCAAACTGTTGGCATCTTCATTCAAAGGGAAATCTTTGCAATGGTTCAGGAGTCTTGCCTCAGGTTCTATTCAAAATTGGAATCAGCTATGTATAGCCCTCCATGAGTAGTTTGGGGAAAAGGGAGACAAATTGTCCCTTTTGGAGCAGCTAACAACTATCAAAAGAGCTCCCAATGAGCAGCTGACTGATTTTAATTTTAGATTTCAAAGGACTTGGGAGAGAATTCCAGTGGTAGTCAGGCCAACAGTAGAAGGTGCTTTTCTTTATTACCTTAAAGCTTTGAATTCTTATATTTCTATGTTAATTTAGTCCATGGGAGGCACAACTATCCCCATTGCTTATAGCATTGCCATTAGAGCTGAAAATTGTTTGATTCAAGTTGACAAGCTAGCTCCTAGGCCTCCAATGCCATTATTTCCAATTTTAGAGATCCCAAGTACTAGCCAAGTGCCTAATTTAGCTTCTATTCCCACTCCCAGAAATCAGAATTCAAGTGAAGCTTCCACTTCATCTTCTAGTGCCTAAAATGAACTTCAAGAAGTCATGAAGCAATTGCAAAATCTAGGTTTTTGAGAGGGTTACACTCAAAAGGCAGCAAGCTCAAGGTTTTAGAACTTCCTTCCAGCCTCAAGCTCAGCCTAACAGGTAGCCATATCAACCCCAAAGACCACCCAATCTAGTTGCAAACCTAAATCAAGCAAGGCCTCCTACCAACAGACCATTTCAGCCCTATAATCCCAATGCTACATCTGCCGCTAAAGCATTAGTGCCAGTACAAAATAATATGGCTCAAGAGTATGATTGGTGTTTCCCATGCAATGAATCTCATAACCAGTCCATGTGCTTCAATGGTGCCTTGAATCAAACATTAATGGTGACAACAAATGGTGTGGAGGGTGAAGGTAGTCAAAGAAATGACCAGCAACAAGAAACATTCCAGCAGCAATTAGCTCCAAATGATACCACACTTGTAAACTGACAGGCATAATATTTTTGTGGCATGAACCAGACAGTTTCCCAAAGTGTTGTAGCCAACACAGGTTCAAAGAGGAGAAATTTGGGTGAAGAAAAGCCATTGGCCCCAAGTAATTCATGACCTTCTGTCACTCCACAAACTATTGGCAAGCAAAATGTAATCCCAAGCACACAAGGACTGCTTAAAACAGTTCCTAGGCCAACTCAAATGCCAGTTGTTGCTGCCCATATACAAGGGATGAATGTGCAGGCCAAGGGACAACAAAAGGATACTTCATCCCCATTCAATATCATTGATCAAATGAAGAAGACAAATGTAAACATATCAATGTGGGAATCACTATCTATCCCAGGCCAAAGAGATTTGCTACAAGCTGCCATGAAGGACTGGTCAACTTCAAATCAGCAAGTCCAAATGCAAGAGAAGGTGCTCACAAATGTTACCCAGCCTGAGGGGAATCATGGAGGACAACAAGGTACGATGTTGAAGCCCCTTCCATTCTATGTTTCATTGATCATTGGGAACCAATTAGTACATAATTGCATGATTGATTATGGGGCAAGTAGTTCAGTAATGCCCAAGCAAATAACTGATCAGTTGGGAATTCAGTTTGAAACATATCCAAATGGGTGGTACAATTGGATGGGACAACAATAACAACAGTTGGAGTGATTAAAAACTTGATTCTTACTTTGCATGCCTGTCCCAACATGGTTGTTTTGCAAGATGTCTCAGTAATAGACCTACCACCACTCTTTGCCCTATATTTGTCAAGGGATTTCACAACTAAGATTGGAGGTTACTTGTTTGTTGATTGGTCACACATGCTGTTCAGAACAAGATATGGAACCAAAGCCACAATCAGGTCTGAACCTATTGTAAACTTTCACATTGAGCCTTACACTCCAAGTCAGATTAATGCCAATTGTTCAGCGTTTGATCAAGAAGATCATCCAAGCACTGATGAAGCTGACACTAAGGTTGGAAGCATCCCAGATATAACTCTTGATGAATGGGCAAGCAAGGTGCATGATTTTGATCCTTATCAAGAAATAGAAGAATCTGAGCTGGGAGTCTATTGCATACATGAAGAAAATCAGCCTAGTCCTAGCATCACCAAGCCAAACCATAAAGATGACAATGAGGTATGGTAGTTGTTTTTTGATGGATCAAGGAGTAGACAAGGTGCAGGAGGGGGATCCATGTTGGTTTCACCTCAAGGAGTTAAGTATTATTCAGCTTTTAGATTTCAGTTTGCATGCTCTAATAACACTGCTGAATATGAAGCCTTGGTACAAGGACTGCATTGGGCAATCAAGAGAGGAATAAAGAACTTGCAAGTCTTTGGTGATAGTTAGTTGATTGTCAACCAAGTCAAGGGGCAGCATGCTGTCAAGAATGATATACTCAAGTGCTACAAGAATAGGGTGTGGGACCTCATTGAATATTTTGAGGGTTTTGACATCAAATCCATTCCTAAGAAAGAGAACCAAGCCGTTGATAGGATTGCAGCAGTTGGGTCAGCCTTTGACGTTGTGGAGAGCATTCAAAAAGACAAGGTACAGCCAAAAATCCATGTGATTGTGAGGCCTTCAGTGCCAGATAACAATGTAAGTTGGTAAGTTTTTGAAAATGATCAGTAAATCATCCATTTCTTGTAAGAAGAGACTGAATTCTCAGCCAAAAATTAGGAAAAGTTAGAGCAACAGTATGGTGACCAAGTGGTGCAGCTGAGAAACAACAAACTACCAAAGGGACTTATTACTTTGGAGTCCATTTTCAATCCTAATGATCAGTTTAGGAAGGAGAAAGCAAACATCCAAGTGAAGGGAGAAGATTCAGTGTCCATCTCAGCAGAAAGAGGCAAATTACTCCAAATTGGTAAGATGACAACTGAGCAAGAAAGGTATGAGTTCATACAACTTTGTCAAGAATTCCCTGATGTGTTTTCTTGGATCTATGAAGATTTGAAAGGTTTCAATCCCGAGTTAGCTCAACACACCATTGAATTGGATCCAAATACTAAGCCCATCAGGAAGAAACAAAGGCCAGTCAACCCCCACATGGAGCCTCTCATGAGAAAAGAATTGAATAAGTTGATAGAATCAAGAATCATATTCCCTATCAAGCAGTCTAGTTGGGTTGCCAACTTGGTTCCTGTCAGAAAAAAGAGTGGGGAAATTAGATTGTGTGTTGACTTCAGAGATTTGAATAGAGCATCTCTCAAGGATCATTATCCACTTCCTTCCATGGAGTAGATTTTACAAGTTGTTGCTGGCTCTGAGAGGTTTTCACTACTTGATGGCTATTCAGGGTATAATCAGATTATGGTGAAGGAAGAAGATCAGTTCAAGACAGCATTTACAACTAAATAGGGAACTTATGCATACAGGAAAATGCCATTTGGGTTGTCCAACGCTGGAGCTACCTTCCAAAGAGCAATGGATATGGCGTTTAAAGGTTTGATTAACAACATTGTATTAATATATCTTGATGATATCACTGATTTTTCAAAAAATACAGCAGACCACCTCTTTCATTTGAGACAAGTGTTCCAAAGGTGTAGAAGATTTGGAGTCTCCTTGAATCCTAAAAAGTGTGTTTTTCTAGCCCATGAAGGAAAGCTCCTTGGCCACATTGTCTCCAAAGAAGGATTAGCAATTTATCTGGAAAGAGTTGAAGCCATAAGAGCACTGCCATTGCCAAGCCACAAAAAGGCCCTTCAAAGTTTATTGGGAAGAATAAATTTTGTTCGGAGGTTTGTCCCAAATTTTGTAGCCCTTGTCAGACCTATCTGTTGTTGCAAATCAACAACTCCCCTGGATGCAAATCAGGTTTCTAAGTTGATGTTTCAGGAACCCAGTGTGATTGCACAACATTAAAACCTCTCTCCAAGTGTGGGACTTATAAAATGAGAGAGAAATCTCCAGATTAGAGGCTGGTTCCTCAAACTCCTCTGATCAGATTTGTTATTTGCACAATTGTAGATGTTTAAATCCTAATCCTACTCTAAATTCCAAGGAGACAGAGATAGAAAGTGTAAAAATTGAAACTAAACTAATAGGTGATACACCAAAGGAGTGGTGAACACTTCTTGTTCATGCAAATTGACACAATTTCATGAAATGAAACATGAAACATCATACACAGGCTGATAAGATGTAATTAGAGGTCTGAAATGAAATAAGACAATACAAACAAAGGACTGAAAATTGATCACAGAGTCTGCACTGTCATTTTCACTGTCAAAATCCTTGCATTTGCAACATCAAAGAGGCAAAAACCTGTTACAATCATGAAGAAGGTATGATACTTGCAAAAATCACTTGTTGAAGGTGAAAGAAGAAGCTTGTTGTCTAAAAAAAGTTCAACCCTCAAAAAATGAGCCAAATCTGGCTTTTACAATGCATGGGTCGAGCCTAGGAGAGAGAAAACATGTAAAAAATGTGGGAGCCATTCCCCATTGAATGAAGATGCATTAAAACAACATGGGCATCCTTACAGACCCATGCCCTGACATTTTTGGCCATGCTGAAGAAGAATGCGACCCATTTTGCATTAAAACTGGTTGTTGAAACGTCATTTCTGGCCATTACCACGTGCCAGAGACATTTCTTGATTTTATCTCTCCAAACTGAACCAAAATTCAAAATTTGACCCCAAAATAATTTAGAGAATTTCACCAGCTTTCCATTGATATAAAGAACATGAAAATCCGAGCTCTGGATCGAAAGATATGGCGATTTGAAAATTTAGGGCAAAAACAGGCCAAAATCGGATCGGCGGGCAAAAAGTTTGAATTTTTACCCATTTGGTCTTTGGAATTTTTTTTCAAATTTTCACCGTGCTCCGCTACTCTAGGTGCCACGTGGCACGTTCTGATTGGCTGTGGGCCCTCTAAGGGAAAATTTCCCACAAAAACTCCGCCGAGCCATAACTTGAAAAATATGAGGAGTTAGGAGGAAAACTTTACCTTTCTGGAAAGATGAGAAAGAGCTCTATCCAATGGTGCCATTTCCAGAAGGTTTTGAGTGCCTGAAAAACAAAATATTCTGACTGAGGCACAAGAGAAGGAAAGATGTAAAGGAGTTAGCCACAAAATGAGCAGGGGGCACATTTGGGATAACAATTTTGGTGACTCAGAGGGGTCATCTACCTGCTGGATGAAGTTACCAGTTGCTTGAAGCAATCCATTGGGCATGGAGTCACTTGATTGTCTGTTTAATACCCCAACTGACTAGAATGTTGTAAAGAACAACATGGAAAATCACCTGATGGAGCAAGGCCTGCAAACACATTCCCAGGAACAATAAGCTATGCCAAAGCACTGAGGGAAAGCAAAACAACCTACAACAAAACAATGTGCACAAGCACTTGGAGGAATGAAAACCTAAGCTAATATTTACAAGGTGGAGAATTTCCCTCTAGTAGCAATGCTTTAGATAGATTCCATTGACTGGAATCTGTAGTTCTTCGCCATCCAATGAAGATAATTGGAAGGCATTGTTGTCCTTACACTTTGTGACCATGTATGGGCCACTCCAAATGGCATCAAATTTTGAATGCCTTCCCGGTTTTTCTCTATTTGCATCCTATTTTAACACTAGATCTCCAACTTAGAAAGATCTACTCTTGGCCTTCCTATCAAAGGTCTTCTTGATCAAAGCTTGATCCTTCTCCATTGCTTGGGATGTCTGATCTCTGATCTCTTGGAGCTCCATCAACTCTGCATATCTCACCTCTATGGGCCCAAACTCTAGCAACTCTAACTACTTCATGAGTTCCAATGTTGGCAACTCAAGTGACATGGGAAAGATTTCCTCTCTTCCATAAACAAGCCTGAATGGAGAGTTACCTGTGGATCTCTTGGGAGTTACCCTATCAGCCCTTAAGGCTGATTTCAGTTTGGTATGCCAAGACCTCTGATTCTCATCAAGAGTCCTCCTAATGATCCACAACAGGTTCTTGTTTGTAGATTCAGCCTAGCCATTACCCTAAGGGTAGTAGTTTGATGAAGTACTTAGGTAGATCCCGTTCTTGACAGCCCACTCAATCACCTTGGATCCAATGAATGCTAATGCATTATCTGAGATTATTGTAGTAGGTATGCCAAATCTGGTTACTATCCCCTCATAGTAGTCTAAGATGCTAGACTCATTTGCTACCTTGAGTGCTACTGCTTCAGTCCACTTGGTGAAGTAGTCTGTGGCTGTCAAAATCCACTTATTGCCTTGGATTGAATTGAGATTAATGACTCCAATGAAGTTCAAACCCCATTGCATGAATGGCTGGTCAACTGAAATTGGATGCAATGGAAGGGTAGCAAGCCTCTCTTTACCTGTGAAGAATGCATAATTCTTGCACCTTTTGACCCACGCAAAGCAATCACTAAAAATCTTGGGCCAATAATAACCAGCCTTCATGATTTTTAGAGCTGTCACTCTTGGTGCAAAATGACCACCAACTGGTCCACCATGGAACTCTTCCAACACCCTATGAATCTAATTTGTGCTAATGCATCTCACAAGCACTCCATTCACATCTTTCTTGAACAAAACACCGTCTACTATGGCATACGGGACAACCTGCAATCTGAAGTGTCTTCTTTGGGTTTTGTTCATCTCTAGAGGGCATAGGCCTGTGCTTAGGAAATGCATTATACCTTGAGTCTAGTAAGGAGTGGGGACAACATTATCCTCTTCTTGATTGCTACCTTGCACATGGCTGTCTTGAACTGTCAAAACAGCCTCTTCTTTATTGCATACTCCTTTTTGCTTGCCCAGAATCAGCTACTCACACAATCCTTTTCCTCTTACCAGCTTGGTGACCTTGATCTCAATGTCATACTCCATGACATGAGTGATCCAACCTACCCTTTTCTCATTCAAATCCTTGTTGAGGAGGAATTCATTTACTCCCGCATGAGAGACCAACAACTGAACCTTGTTGTTTGAGACTAGATGCTTGAATTTCTTCAAGCTTCTAATTACTGCAAGTACATGCTTCTCAATAAAAGAATATCTCACCTCATAGTCATCTAGGCTTTGGCTGAAGAAAGTAATTGGCTGCTCATCATTGTCCTTGTTCTACTGTACCAAAATGGCAGAAATAGTATCATTACCTCCAAATGCATAGAGGATGAAATCCTTGGAGAAATTCGGGTTGATGAGAGTTGGTGCTTGGGAGATGGCTTCTTTGATTACTTAAAAACTCTCCTTACCTTCTGCTATCCACTTGAAATCTGTGCTTTTCTTTAACATTTTTGTGATAGGTTTGACAAGGGCTGCAAAATCTGGGACAAACCTCCGAACAAAATTTATTCTCCCTAAGAAACTCTGAAGCACTTCTTGTGGCTTGGCAATGGTAGTGCTCTTATGGATTCAACCCTCTCTGGATCAATTGTTAATCCTTCTTTGGAGACAATATGGCCAAGGAGATTTCCTTCATGTGCTAGGAAGATACACTTCTTAGGATTCAAAGACACTCCAAATCTCCTGCACCTTTGGAAGACTTGTCTCAAATGAGAGAGGTGGTCTGCTACATTCTTTGAAAAAACAGTGATATCATCAAGGTATATCAGCACCACATTGTTAATCAAACCTTTGAACGCCATGTCCATTGCTCTTTGGAAGGTAGCTCTAGTGTTGGACAGCCCAAATGGAATTTTCCTGTATGCATAAGTTCCCCATTTGGTTGTGAAGGCTGTCTTGAACTGATCTTCTTCCTTCACCATAATCTGATTGTAGCCCGAGTAGCCATCAAGTAGTGAAAATCTCTCAGAGCCAGCCACAACTTGTAAAATTTTCTCCATAGAAGGGAGTGGGTAATGGTCCTTGAGACATGCTCTATTCAATTCTCTGAAGTCAACACACAATCTGATCTCTCCGCTCTTCTTTCTAACTGGAACTAAGTTGGCAACCCAACTAGAATTCTTGATTGGGAATATGATTCTTAATTTTATCAACTTATTCAATTCTTTTCTCATGAGAGGATACATATGTGGGTTGACTGGCCTTTGTTTTTTCCTGATGGGCTTAGTATTTGGATCCAATTCAATGGTGTGTTGAGCTAACTCAGGATTGAAACCTTTCAAATCTTCATAGCTCCAAGCAAACACATCAGGGAATTCTTGACGAAGTTGTATGAACTCATACCTTTCTTGGTCAGTTGTCATCTTACCAATTTGGAGTGATTTACCTCTTTCTACTGAGATGGACATTGAATCTTCTCCCTTCCTTGGATGTTTGCTTTCTCCTTCCTAAACTAATCATTAGGATTGAAAATGGACTCCAAAGTAATAAGTCCCTTTGGTAGTTTGTTGGTTCTCAGCTGTACCACTTGGTCACCATAGCTGCTCAACTTTTCCTAATTTTTAGCTGAGAATTCAGCACTTCTTGCAAGAAATGGATGATTTTCTGATCATCTCAAACTTTCTTGCCAACTTACAGTTTTGGCACTGAAGGCCTACAATCACATGGATATTTGGTTTACCTTGTCCTTTTGAATGCTCTCCACAACGCAAAGGTTGCCCCAACTGCTGCAATCCTGTCAGCGGGTTGGTTCTCTTTCCTAGAAATGGATTTGATGCCAAAACTCTCAAAATATTCAATGAGGTCCCACACCCTGTTCTTGTAGCTCATTTTTTTGTGGCTAACTCCTTGTGTTCTTGCCTCTCTTGTGACTCAGTCCATTTTTTTGATTTTAAGGCACTCAAGGCTTTCTGGAAATGGCACCATCAGATAGATCTCTCTCTCAGCTTTCCAGAAAGGTAAAGTTTGCCTCCTAACTCCTTATATTTTTCAAGTTATGGCTCGGCACAAGGGGAAGTGGAAAAATTTCCCATTTGTGGCCCACAGCCAATGAGAAGGCCACGTGGCAGAGAAGTTCGGGGGTCAGAGTGCAAATTTTAGAGATAAAAAGGTTGCCACGTGGCATCTGACAGAGCTTGCCAGTGGAGCGGGGGAATTTTTGAAATTTTTTCCAAAGACAAAAAAAAAGTTAAAATTTGAAATTTTTTTTCCTGCCGATCCGTTTTTGGGCCGTTTTTTGCCCTAAATATTCAAATGATCATATCTTTTGATCTAGAGCTCGGATTTTCACATTCTTTATATCATTGGAAAGATGTTAAAATTATCTACATGATTCCATGGTCAATTTATAATTTTGGTTCAGTTTGAAGAGAGAAAATTCAAAAACAGTTCTGGTACGTGTCCATGGCCAGAAATGACATTTCAACAACCAAATTTAATACAGAATGGGTCGCATTCTTCTCCAATATGGTCAAAAATGATAGGGTATGGGTTTGTAAGGTCCTCCATGCTATTTTAATGCATTTTCTATCAATGAGGGATGGTTCCCATGCATTTTTCACATTTTCTCTCTCCTGGGCTCGACCCATGTACTGTAAAAGCCAGATTTGGCTCATTTCTTCATGGTTGAACACTTTTTGGCATAGAAAACTTCTTCTTTCACCTCCAGCAAGTGATAGTTGTAAGAATCAAACCTTTTTCAAGTATTGTAGCAGGTTTATACCTCTTTGAGGGTGGAATGCAAGAGATTTTTACATGGAATTGACAGTGCAAACTCTGTGAATGCTTTCAGTCCTCTGTTTGTATTGTTTTACTTCATTTTAAGACCTCTAATTACATCTATCAGCTTGTGTATGTTTTCCCTTGTTGCATTTCATGAATTTGTGTCTATTTACATGGAAAAAAATGTTTCACCACTCCTTTTGGTGCATCACCATCTTTAGTTTAGTTTCATTTTTGCATTTTTATCCATGTCTCCTTGCAATTTAGAGTAGGATTAGGATCTGAACCTCTGTAGTTGTGTAAAATATAGATCTAAATCAGAGGAGTTTGAGGAACCAGCCTCTAATCTAGAGATTCCTCTCTCATTTTCACAAGTCCCACACTTGGAGAGAGGTTTCCATGTTGTGCAATCACACTGGATGCCTAAAACATCAATTCAGAACCTTGATTTGCATCCAGGGGTGCTGCTGATTTGCAACAACAGTTTTGGCACACCTGGTGGGACCTTAGAGGTCTCATTTTTATTGCAGCAAAGTTGATGTGCATCTACTACAATTTTCTTGCTTGAAAAGAGCTATAATTTGCATATCTGGTGACTCCAAGGGGAAGAATCAACTGGTTTCAGCAGTGCAGGCCTGAAAACTCATGAGAAGAATCACTACAAGGTCAAGAGCTAGAGAAGAAGAGGTGCTGTTTGAATATCTGCAGTTATCTCCAAGAGTAAGGCAAAGTGGGAGGAGAATCCAAAGGTCTCCATCTCCACCAAACAGAACTCTCTCAACTCCTCCACCTGGTAGGCCTTTCATTCAGTCAACAAGGGTTTTAAGACCAATTAGAATGGCACAAAACAACCCCTATGTCAACTTCACAGGAAGCAGCCCACTTGCCCTCAATGCACAACATCCAATTCCAATTACAGCCTTGAAGAACATTCCCTACTTCACTGGAGAAAATCAGACTACTCCAGGTGATCATGTTAAAGACATTGCCAATCTTTGTGCAATTCATGAAATCAATGAGATGCAAGTGGCTGTCAAATTGTTGGCATCTTCATTCAAGGGGAAAGCATTGCAATGGTTTAGAATCCTTGGAGCTGGTTCTATCAAAAATTAGAATCAGCTATGTATAGCACTTCATGAGTAATTTGGAGAGAAGGGAGACAACTTGTCTCTTTTGGAGCAGCTGACAACCATCAAGAGAGCTCCCAATGAGCAGCTGACTGATTTCAACTTCAGATTTCAAAAGACTTGGGAGAGAATTTCAGTGGCAGTCAGACCAACAGTAGAAGGTGCTTTTCTCTACTATCTCAAATCTCTAAATTCTGATATTTCTATGTTGATTCAGTCCATGGGAGGCATAACTATCCCTATGGCTTATAGCATTGCCATTAGGGCTGAAAATTGTTTGATCCAAGCTGGTAAACTAGCCCCTAGACCTCCCATGCCATTGTTTCCAAGTTTAGAGAGTCCAAATACCAATCAAGCACCTAATTTGGCTCCTTCTCCGACTCCTAGAAATTAGAGTTCAAATGAAGCTTCTACTTCATCTCCAAGTGCCCCAAATGAGCTTCAAGAAGTCATGAAGCAATTGCAAAACCTAGGCAATGAGCTGGTTACTCTCAAGAGGCAGAAGCCCAAGGTTTTAGACCTTCTTACCAGCCCCAAGCTCAGCCCAATAGGCAGCCATACCAACCACAAAGACCACCTAATCCAGCTAAAAATATGAATCAAACAAGGCCTCCTGCCAATAGACCATTTCAGCCCTACAATCCAAATGTCATATCTGCCTCTAAGGCATTGGTGCCAACACAAAACAACATTGCTCAGGAGTATGACTGGTGTTTTCCATGTGATGAACCTCATAACCAATCCATGTGCTTCAATGGTGCTTTGAATCAAGCATTAATGGTGACAACTACTGGTGTGGAGGGTGAGGGCAGTCAAGGAAACAACCAACAACAAGAAATATTCCAACAGCAATCAGCCCCAAATGACACCACGTTGGTAAATTGGCAAGAAGAGGATTTTTGTGGCATGAATCAGGTAGTTTCCCAAGGTGTTGCAGCCAACACAAGGTCAAAAAGAAGGAATTTGGGTGAAGAACAGCCATTAGCTCCAACCAATCCACAACCTTCCATGGCTCCACAAATGGTTGGCAAGCAAAATCCAATTTCAAATGCACAAGGGCAGCCAAGAACAGCTCCTAGACCAACTCAAATACCAGTTATTGCTGCCCACGTGCAAGGAGTGAATGTACAAGCAAAGGGACAACAAAGAGATCCTTCATCACCATTCAGTATCATTGATCAGATGAAGAAGACAAATGTTAATATATCAATGTGGGAATCCCTATCTATCCCAGGCCAAAGAGACTTGTTACAAGCTGCCATGAAGGACTGGCCAACTTCGAATCAACAAGTTCAGATGCAAGAGAAAGTGCTCACAAATGCTGCCCAGCCTGAGGGAAATCATGGAGGACAACAAGGTAAAATGTTGAAGCCCCCTCCTTTCTATGTTTCATTAATCATTGGAAATCAGTTAGTGCACAATTGCATGATAGATTCCAGGGCAAGTAGCTCAGTGATGCCTAAACAAATAGCTGATCAACTAGGGCTCCAGTATGAAACCATATCCAAAGGGGTAGTGCAGCTGGATGGGACAGCAGTAACAACAGTTGGGGTGATTAGAAACTTGAGTCTTACCTTGCATGCATGTCTAAATGTTGTTATTTCACAAGATATATCAGTCATAGACCTTCCACCACTCTTTTCCCTATGCTTGTCAAGGGACTTCACAGCCAAGATTGGGGGATATTTGTCTGTTGATTGGTCACACATGCTATTCAGAACGAGGTATGGAACTAAGGCTACAATCAGGTCTGAACCTATTGCAAACTTCCACATTGAGCCTTACACTCCAAGTCAGATCAACACCAATTGTTCAGCATTTGATCAAGAAGACCACCCAAGCACCGATGAAGCTGACACCAAGGTTGGGAGCATCCTGGATCTAACTCTTGATGAATGGGCAAACAAGGTACATGCTTTTGATCCTTATCAAGAAGTAGAAGAATCTGAGCTAGGGGTCTATTGTATACATGAAGAAAATCAGCCTATTCCTAACATCACCAAGCCAAACCACAAGGATGACAATGAGGTATGGCAGCTCTTTTTTGATGGATCAAGAAGTAGAAAAGGTGTAGGAGGTGGAGCCATGCTTGTTTCACCTCAAGGAGTAAGGTACTATTCAGCTTTTATATTTCAGTTTGCATGCTCCAATAACACTGCTGAATATGAAGCCTTAGTGCAAGGGATGCATTGGACAATCAAGAAGAAAATAAAGAACTTGCATGTCTTTGGTGACAATGAATTGATTGTAAATCAGGTCAAGGGACAACATGCTGCCAAGAATGATCTACTCAGGTGCTACAAGAACAAGGTGTGGGACCTCATGGAAGATTTTAAGGGTTTTGGCATCAAATCCATTCCTAGGAAAGAGAATCAAGCTGCTGACAGGCTTGCAGTAGTAGGGGCAGCCTTTGACATTGTGGAAAGCATTCAACAAGACAAGGTACAACCAAGCATCCACGTGATTATGAGGCCTTCAGTGCTAGACAACAATGTCAGTTGGACAGTGTTTGAGAATGACTAGCAAATCATCCATTTCTTGCAAGAAGAAGCCAAGTTCTCAGCTAAGAATGAAGAATAATTGGAACAACAGTATGGTGACCAAGTGGTACAACTGAGAACTAACAAGTTTCCCAAGGGACTTATCACTTTGGAGTCCATTTTTAATCCCAATGATCAGTTTAGAAAGGAGAAAGTAAACATTCAGGTCAAGAGAGAGGATTCAGTATCCATCTTGGTAGAAGAGAACAAACCATTGCAAATTAGAAAGATGACAATTGATCAAGAAAGGTATGAGTTCGTATAGCTGTGTCAAGAGTTCCCTGATGTGTTTGCATGGAGCTATGAAGATTTGAAAGGTTTCAATCCCAACTTAGCTCAACATACCATTGAATTGGATCTAAATACTAAGCCTGTCAGACAGAAACAAAGACCAGTAAATCCACACATGGAGCCTCTCATGAGGAAAGAATCGGACAAGCTGATTGAGTCAAGAATAATATTCCCAATCAAGCATTCTAGTTGGGTTGCCAACTTGGTTCCAGTCAGAAAGAAGAGTGGAGAGATCAGATTGTGTGTTGATTTCAGAGACTTAAATAGAGCATCTCTTAAGGACCATTACCCACTCCCTTCCATGGAGAAAATCTTTCAAGTTTTGGGTGGCTCTGAGACTTTTTCACTACTTGATGGCTACTCCGGCTACAATTAGATTATGGTGAAGGAAGAAGACCAGTTCAAGACAGCCTTCACTACCAAATGGGGTACTTTTGTATACAGGAAGATGCCATTTTGGTTATCCAATGCTGGTGCTACCTTCCAAAGAGAAATGGACATGGCATTCAAAGGTTTGATTAACAACGTGGTGCTGATTTACCTTGATGATATCACTATTTTTTCCAAAAATGCAGCAGAGCACCTCTCTCTTTTGAGACAAGTTTTCACGAGGTGTAGGAAATTTGGAGTGTCTTTGAATCCTAAGAAGTGTATCTTTCTTGCACATGAAGGAAATCTCCTTGGCCATATTGTCTCCAAAGAAGGATTAGCAATTGATCCAGAGAGAGTCGAAGCCATAAGAGCACTACCATTGCCAAGCCACACGAAAGCCCTTCAGAGTTTCTTGGGGAGGATAAACTTTGTTCGGAGGTTTGTCCCAAATTTTACATCCCTTGTCAAGCCCATCACCAAAATGTTAAAGAAGAGCATGGCTTTCAAGTGGACTGCAGAAGGCAAGGAGATTTTTGAAGCAATCAAAGAAGCCATCTCTCAATCACTAACTCTCATCAACCCGGACTTCTCCAAGGATTTCATCCTCTATGCATTTGGAGGTAATGACACTATTTCTACCATTTTGGTACAACAGAACAAGGAAAACGATGAGCATCCAATTGCTTTCTTCAGCTAAAGCCTAGATGACTATAAGGTGATGTATTATTTTATTGAGAAGCATGTGCTGGTAGTAATCAGAAGCTTGAAGAAATTCAAGCATTTAGTCTCAAACAACAAGGTCCAGTTTCTGGTCTCACATGCTGGGGTTAAGGACTTCCTCCTCAACAAAGATTTGAACGAGAAAAGGGCAGGTTGGATCACCCGTGTCATGGAGTATGACATTGAGATCAAAATCACCAAGCTGGTAAGAGGAAAAGGATTGTGTGAGCAGCTGGTTTTGGGGAAGCAAAAAGAAGCATGCAATGAAGGAGAGGTTGTTTTGGACAGTTCAAGATAGCCATGAGCCATGTGGCACTCAAGAAGAAGACAATGCTGCCCCCACTCCCTGCTAGACCCAAGGTATAATACACTTCCTAAGCACAGGTCTATACCCTCCGGAGATGAACAAGACCCAAAGAAGACACTTTAGATTGTAGGCTGTCCCATATGCCATTGTTAATGGAGTTTTGTTTAAGAAAGATGTGAATGGAGTGCTGCTGAGATGCATTAGCACAAATCAGATTCATAGGGTGTTGGAAGAGTTCCATGGTGGACCAGCTGGTGGTCATTTTGCACCAAGAGTGACAGCTCTAAAAATCATGAAGGCTGGTTATTATTGGCCTAAAATTTTCAGTGATTGCTATGCATGGATTAAGAGGTGTAAGAATTGTGCATTCTTCACAGGAAAAGAGAGACTTGCTGCCCTTCCATTGCATCCAATCTCAGTTGACCAGCCATTCATGCAATGGGGTTTGGACTTCATTGGAGTCATTAATCCCAATTCAAGTCAAGGGCACAAATAGATTTTGACAACCATGGACTACTTCACCAAATGGACTGAAGCAGAAGCACTCAAAGAAGCAAATGAGTCCAGCATCTTAGACTTTTATGAGGGGATAGCGACCAGATTTGGTATACCTGCTACAATAATCTCAGATAATGCATTGACATTCATTGGATCCAAGGTGACTGAGTGGGTTGTCAAGAACGAGATATACCTAAGCACTTCATCAAACTATTACCCTCAAGGTAATGGCCAGGCCAAGTCTACAAACAAGAACTTGTTGAGGATCATTAGGAGGACTCTTGATGAGAATCAGAGGTCTTGGCATACCAAACTGAAATCAGCCTTATGGGCTGATAGGATAACTCCCAAGAGATCCATAGGTAACTCTCCATTCAAGCTTGTTTATGGAAGAGAGGCAATCTTGCCCATGTCACTTGAGTTGCCAACATTGGAACTCATGAAGCAATTAGAGTTGCTAGAGTTTGAGCCCATGGAGGTGAGATATGCAAATTTGATGGAGCTGCAGGAGGTCAGAAATTAGGTATCCCAAGCAATGGAAAAGGAGCAAGCTTTGATCAAAAAGACCTTTGATAGGAAGGCCAAGGATAGATCTTTTCAGGTTGGAAATCTAGTGTTGAAATGGGATGTGGATAGAGAAAAACCGGGAAGGCATTCAAAATTTGATGCCATTTGGAGTGGCCCATACATGGTCACGAAGTGCAAGAACAACAATGCTTTCTAATTGGCCTCATTGGATGGTGAATAACTGCAGATTCCAGTCAATGGAATCTATCTCAAGCGTTGGTTCTAGAGGGAAATTTACCACCTTGTAAATATTAGATTAGATTTTCATTCCTCCAAGTGCTTTGCACATTGTTTTGCTGTAGGTTAGTTTTGCTTTCCCTAACTGCTTTGGCACAGCTTGCTGTCCCTGGAGATGTTTTGCAGTCCTTGTTTCCATCATGTGATATTCCATCTTCCTCCTTGCACATTCTAAGTCAATTGGGGTTCTAAATAGAATATTTGATGGCTTCATGCCCAATGGACTACTTTAAGCTACTGGTAATTTCATCTAGCAGGCAGATGACCCCTCTGAGTCGCCAAAATTGTTATCCAAAATGTGCCCCAGCTCATTTTTTGTGCCTAACTCCTTGTGTTCTTGCCTCTCTTGTGCCTCAGTCCACATTTTTTGATTTTAAGTCACTCAAGGATTTCTAGAAATGGAACCATCAGATAGAGCTCTCTCTCAGCTTTCCAGAAAGGTAAAGTTTGCCTCCTAACTCCTTATATTTTTCAAGTTATGGCTCGGTGGAGTTTTTGTGGAAAATTTTCCCATTCGAGACCCGCAGCCAATAGGAAGCTGCCACGTGGCAGAGGAGTTCGGCGGTCGGAGACAAATTTGAAAATTTTCCAAAAGAGTATAAAAAGGTCGATTTTCAAAGGAAACCCCGTGGAAAAGAGAAGGAGAGAGAATTCCAAAGTGAATCAGAGTTTGCCACGTGGCATCCGACCAACGAAGCGTGGGGAATTTTTGAAAAATTTTCCAAAGACAAAAAAGAGGTAAAATTTGAAATTTTTTCCCACCGATCCATTTTTGGGCCATTTTTCAGGGTTCATTTTAAGAGACCTCTTGGAAATCGGAGGTGGAGAATACCTGGTGAATATCCCCGAAACCGGTTTCGCGGGAAGGCAAATTTTTTGGGGGTTATATGAAAAAATCTTTGTGTCTGAGGTCTTTCTCACGTGTCAACTATGCACTTGGAGAGAGAAAATTCAAAAATAGTTTTGGTACGTGTCCATGGTCAGAAATGACATTTCAACAACCAAATTTAATACAAAATGGGTCGCATTCTTCTCCAGCATGGTCAAAAATGATAGGGTATGGGTTTGTAAGGTCCTCCATGTTGTTTTAATGCATTTTCCATCAATGAGGAATGGGCTCCCATGTTTTTTACGTTATCTCTCTCCTAGGCTCGACCTATGCATTGTAAAAGCCAGATTTGGCTCATTTCTTGAGGGTTGAACACTTTTTGGCATTGAAAACTTCTTCTTTCACTTCCAGCAAGTGATAGTTGTAAGAATCAGACCTTTTTCACAGTTTATAACAGGTACTATATACCTCTTTGATGGTGGAATAGCACACCGACCCGATTTTTACATGGAATTCGACAGTGCAAACTTTCATAAAATGAAATGCTTTCAGTCCATATTACGAATATTCGCCGCTATTGTTTTACTTGCCGTTTTAAGACCTCTAAATCTTCAAACAATCATATCATCTTGATGTAGAGCTTATATTTTCACGTTCTTTATATCATTGGAAAGATGTTAAAATTCTCTACATGATTCCATGGTCAATTTCTAATTTTTCACCATTCATTTTGGAGAGAGAAAATTCAAAAATAGTTTTGGTACGTGTCTATGGTCAGAAATGACATTTTCAACAACCAAATTTAATACAAAATGGGTCGCATTCTTCTCCAGCATGGTAAAAAATGATAGGGTATGGGTTTGTAAGGTCCCTCCATGTTGTTTTAATGCATTTTCCATCAATGAGGAATGGGCTCCCACTATTTTTTACGTTTTCTCTCTCCTAGGCTCGACCTATGCACTGTAAAAGCCAGATTTGGCTCATTTCTTGATGGTTGAACACTTTTTGGCATAGAAAACTTCTTCTTTCACATCCAGCAAGTGATAGTTGTAAGAATCAGACCTTTTTCAAGTATTCATAACAGGGTTTATACCTCTTTGATGGTGGAATGCAAGAGATTTTTACATGGAATTGACAGTGCAAACTCTGTGAATGCTTTCAGTCCTTTGTTTGTATTGTTTTACTTCATTTTAAGACCTCTAATTACATCTATCATCTTGTGTATGTTTTCCCTTGTTGCATTTCATGAATTTGTGTCTATTTTCATGGCAAAAATTGTTTCACCACTCCTTTTGGTGCATCACCATCTTTAGTTTAGTTTCATTTTTACATTTTTATCCGCTGTCTCCTTGCAATCTAGGGTAGGATTAGGATCTAGAACCTTTGCAGTTGTGCAAAATATAGATCTAAATCAGAGGAGTTTGAGGAACTAGCCTCTATTCTGGAGATTCCTCTCTCATTTTCACAAGTCCCACACTTGGAGAGAGGTTTCACATGTTGTGCAATCACACTGGATGCCACTAAACATCAATTGCAGAACCTTGATTTACATCCAGGGGTGCTGCTGATTTGTCAACAACAGGGCCAAAATTGGCAAAAATCTTGCCCTTCTGGAACACTTAGCAAAATCTCATGCGCCTCCCCTTGTGATGTGTCAGCAACCTGATTGGTGTGGGCATCTGCTGCAATTTTTTTCTTTGAACCTTTGAAAAAATACTTGGATATCATCAAGATTTGCCTCCGATATCCTCTGCACCATGTTGTTAGCTCCAATTGGCTGTCGAACACCATCAATTGAGAAAATTTTGGAGCAGTCCGCTGAGCCATAATGTTGAAAACCCATAAGGAGTTAGGAGAATCTTTACTTGTATGGTCAAAGATGAGAGAGAGCTCTAGTTGTGAAGGTGCTGTTTGAACTGATCTTGCATTGCCTTAAAATCCAAAAATGTGGACTGAGGCACAAGTGACGCAAGAACACAAGGAGTTAGCCACAAAAAAATGAGTCTGGGGCCATCTTGGAGCAATGATACAACTTCTTTCAAAGACACTCCAGCAATCTCTTGCACCTTTGTAAAACTTGTCTCAAATAGAAGGAAGTGGTCTGCTGCATTCTTTGACCAATTAGAGATGGCATCAAGATATATCAACTCTGTATGTTAATCAAACCTTCAACACCATGTCCATTGCTCTTTGGAATCTCCAATGTTCAACCCAAATGCACATTTTCTTGTATCCATAAGTTCCCCATTTAGTTGTGAAGGTTGTCTTGAACTGATCATTCTTCCTTACTAATCTGATTGGCTGAGTACCCAAAGCAATAAAACCTTTCGGAGCTCAACAACTTGTAAAATGTGATCCATGAAGGAATACATGGTCCTTGAGAGATGCTCTATGTGCAAATTCATGAAATCAACGCACAATCTGATCAACTTTCTTTCAAATTAAGTTGGCAACTTCAACTAGAATGCTTGATTGAGAATATGCTTCTTGACAATCAACTTGTTCAATTCCTTCCTCATGAGGGTTCCGTGTGTGGATTGACTAGCCTTTGTCTCTGCCTGATGGGCTTAGTATTTGGATCCAAGTCAATCGTGTGCTAAGCTAACTTAGGATTGAAACCTTTCAAATCTTCGTAGCTCCAAGCAAACACATCAGGGAACTCTTGACACAGCTGTATGAATTCATACCTCTCTTGTTTAGTTGTCATCTTTCCAATTTGCAATGGTTTGTTCTCTTCCACCAAGATGGATACTGAATCTTCTCTGTTGACCTGAATGTTTGCTTTCTCTTTCCTAAACTGATCATTGGGATTGAAAATGGACTCCAAAGTGATAAGTCCCTTGGGCAGCTTGTTAGTTCTCAGCTGTACCACTTGGTCACCATACTGCTGTTCCATTTTTTCCTAATTTTTAGCTGAGAACTCAGCTTCTTCTTGTAAGAAATGGATGATTTACTTGTCATTCTCAAACACTTGCCAACTTACATAGTTATCCGGTATTGAAGGCCTCACAATCACATGGATGTTTGGTTGTACCTTGTCTTTTTGAATGCTTTCCACAATATCAAAGGCTGCCCCAACTGCTGCAAGCTTGTCAGCAGCTTGGTTTTCTTTTCTAGGAATGGATTTTATGCTAAAGCCCTCAAAATCTTCAATGAGGTCCCACACCCTGTTCTTGTAGCACTTGAGCAGATTATTCTTGACAGCATGCTGCCCCTTAACTTGGTTTACAATCAATTCACTGTCACCAAAGACTTGCAAGTTCTTTATTCCTCTCTTTATTGCCCAATGCATCCCTTGCACCAAGGCTTCATATTTAGTAGTGTTATTAGAGCATGCAAACTGAAATCTAAAAGCTGAATAGTACTTTACTCCTTGAGGTGAAATAAGCATAGCTCCACCTCCTGCACCTTGTCTACTCCTTGATCCATCAAAAAAAAACTACCATAACTCATTATCATCCTTGTGGTTTGGCTTGGTGATGCTAGGAATGGGCTGATCTTCTTGATGTATACAATAGACCCCTAGCTCAGATTCTTCTACTTCTTGATATGGATCAAAAGTATGCACCTTGTTTGCCCATTCATCAAGAGTTAGATCCGGGATGCTTCCAACCTTGGTGACAGCTTCATCAGTGCTTGGGTGATCTTCTTGATCAAATGCCGAACAGTTGGCATTGATCTGACTTGGAGTGTAGGGCTCAATGTGGAAGTTTGCAATAGGTTCAGACCTGATTGTAGCTTTGGTTCCATACCTCGTTCTGAATAGCATGTGTGACCAATCAGCAGACAAATATACTCCAATCTTGGCTGTGAAATCTCTTGACAAACATAGGGCAAAGAGTGGTGGAAGGTCTATAACTGATACATCTTGTAAAACAACAACATTTGGACATGCATGCAAGGTAAGACTCAAGTTTCTAATCACCCCAACTGTTGTTACTGCTGTCCCATCCAACTGCACTACCCCTTTGGATATGGTTTCATATTGAAGTCCTAGCTGATCAGCTATTTGCTTGGGCATCACTGAGCTACTTGCCCTGGAATCAATCATGCAATTGTGCACCAATTGGTTTCCAATGATTAATGAAACATAAAAAGGAGGGGGCTTCAACATTTTACCTTGTTGTCCTCCATGATTCCCTTCAGGCTGGGCAGCATTTGTGAGCACCTTCTCTTGCATTTGGACTTGCTGATTGGAAGTTGGCTAGTCCTTTATGGCAGCTTGTAGCAAATCTCTCTGGCCTGGGATAGATAGGGATTCCCACATTGATAGATTTACATTTGTCTTCTTCATCTGATCAATGATACTAAATGGTGATGAAGGATCTCTTTATTGTCCTTTGGTTTGCATATTCATTCCTTGCATGTGGGCAGCAACAACTGGTATTTGAGTTGGTCTAAGAGCTGTTCTTGGCTGCCCTTGTGCATTTACAACTGGATTTTGTTTGCCAACCATTTGTGGAGTCATAAAAGGTTGTGGATTGGTTGGAGCTAATGGCTGTTCTTCACCCAAATTCCTTCTTTTTGACCTTGTGTTGGTTGTAACACCTTGAGAGACTGTTTGATTTATGCCACAAAAATCCTCTGCCTGCCAGTTCACAAGTGTGGTGTCATTTGGAGCTGATTGCTGTTAGAATGTTTCTTGTTGTTGGTTGTTTCTTTGATTGCCCTCACCCTCCACACCAGTAGTTGTCACCATTAATGCTTGATTTAAGGCACCATTGAAGCACATAGATTGGTTGTGAGGTTCATTGCATGGAAAACACCAATCATACTTCTGAGCAATGTTGTTTTGTGTTGGCACCAATGCCTTAGAGGAAGATATAACATTTGGATAATAGGGCTGAAATGGTCTGTTGGCAGGAGGCCTTGCTTGATTTAGATTTGCAGCTGGATTGGGTTTTCTATGAGGTTGATATGGCAGCCTGTTAGGCTAAGCTTGAGGCTGGAAGGAACGTCTAAAACTTTGGGCTTGTTGCCTCTTGAGAGTAACCAGCTCATTACCTAAATTTTGTAATTGCTTCATGACTTCTTGAAGCTCATTTGGGGCACTTGGAGATGAAGTAGAAGCTTCATTTGAACTCTGATTTCTAGGAGTGGGAGAAGGAGCTTAATTAGGTGCTTGATTAGTGTTTGGGCTCTCTAAACTTGGAAACAATGGCATGGGAGGTCTAGGGGCTAGTTTGTCCAGCTTGGATCAAACAATTTTCAGCCCTAATGGCAATGTTATAAGCCATAGGGATAGTTATGCCTCCCATGGACTGAATCAACATAGAAATATCAGAATTTAGAGCTTTGAGATAGTAAAGAAAAGCACCTTCTACTATTGGCCTGACTGCGACTGGAATTCTCTCCCAAGTCCTTTGAAATCTGAAATTAAAATTAGTCAGCTGCTCATTGGGAACTCTTTTGATAGTTGTCAGCTGCTCCAAAAGGGACAAGTTGTCTCCCTTTTCCCCAAACTACTCATGGAGGGCTATACATAGCTGATTCCCATTTTGAATAGAACCTGAGACAAGACTCCTGAACCATTGCAAAGCTTTCCCTTTGAATGAAGATGCCAGCAGTTTGATAGCAACTTGCATCTCATTGATCTCATGGATTGCACAAATGTTAGCAATATCCTTAACATGATCACCAGGTGAGGTCTGATTTTCTCTAGTGAAGTATGGAATGTTCTTCAATGCTGCAACTGGGATTGGATTTTGTGCATTGAGAGCAAGTGGGCTGCTGCCAATGAAATTGACATAGGGGTTGTTTTGTGCCATTTTAATCGGTCTTAGAACCCTTGTTGACTGAATGAAAGGCCTACCAGGTGGAGGAGTTGAGAGAGTTCTGTTTGGTGGAGATGGAGACCTTTGGATTCTCCTCCCACTTTGCCTTATTCTTGGAGATAACTGCAGATATTCAAACAACACCTCTTCCTCTCCAACTCTTGACCTTGTGTTGATTCTTCTCATGAGTTTTCAGGTCTGCACTACTAAAACCAGCTGATTCTTCCCCTTGGAGTTGCTAGATGTGTAATTTATAGCTCTTTTAAGAAAGAAAATTGCAGCAGATGCACATCAACTTTGCTGCAATGAAAATGAGACCTCTAAGGTCCCATCGGGCGTGCCAAAACTGTTGTTGCAAATCAGTAGCACCCTTGGATGCAATTCAAGTTTCTAAGGTGATGTTTCAGGCATTCAGTGTGATTGCACAACATTGAAACCTCTCTCCAAGTGTGGGACTTGTAAAATGAGAGAGGAATCTCCAGATTAGAGGCTGGTTCCTCAAACTCCTCTGATCAGATCTGTTATTTGCACAATTGTAGAGGTTTGAATCCTAATCCTACTCTAAATTCCAAGGAGACAGAGATAGAAAGTATAAAAATTGAAACTAAACTAATAGGTGATACACCAAAGGAGTGGTGAACACTTCCTGTTCATGCAAATTGACAAAATTTCATAAAATGCAACATGAAACATCATACACAGGCTGATAAGATGTAATTAGAGGTCTGAAATGAAGCAAGACAATACAAACAAAGGACTGAAAATTGATCACAGAGTCTGCACTGTCATTTTTCACTATCAAAATCCTTGCATTTGCAACATCAAAGAGGTAGATACCTGTTACAATCATGAAGAAGGTCTGATACTTACAAAAATCACTTGTTGAAGGTGAAAGAAGAAGCTTGCTATCCAGAAAAAATGTTCAACCTCAAAAAATGAGCTAAATCTGGCTTTTACAATGCATGGGTCGAGCCCAGGAGAGAGAAAATGTGTAAAAAACATGGAAGCCATTCCCCATTAAATGAAGATGTATTAAAATAGCATGGGCGTCCTTATAGACCCATGCCCTGACATTTTTGGCCATGCTGAAGAAGAATGCGACCCATTTTGCATTAAAACTAGTTGTTAAAACGTTATTTCTGGCCATTACCCACGTGCCAGAGGAGTTTCTTGATTTTATCTCTCCAAACAAAATCAAAATTGACCCTGGAATCATGTAGATAATTTTCACCAGCTTTCCATTGATATAAAGAACGCGAAAATCCGAACTCTGGATCGAAAGATATGGCGATTTGAAACTCTGGGCAAAAATAGGCCAAAATGGGATCGGCGGGCAAAAGTTTGAATTTTTACCCATTTGGTCTTTGGAAAAATTTTCAAATTTTCCCCGCGCTCCGCCACTCCAGGTGCCACATGGCACGCTTCCTATTGGCCGCGGGCCTCCTAAGGGAAAATTTCCCACAAAAACTCCGCTGAGCCATAACTTGAAAAATATGAGGAGTTAGGAGGAAAACTTTACCTTTCTGGAAAGCTGAGAGAGAGCTCTATCCAATGGTGCCATTTTTAGAAAGATTTGAGTGCCTAAAAATAAAAAATGGAGACTGAGGCACAAGAGAGGTAATCCTAACACAAGAAATTCGCCACAAAAATGAGCAGGGGCACATTTTGATAACAATACAACACATGTTCACGCACATGCACACGCACACGCACACGCAGCACGTGGATGCACACTTCACATGCACACACGCACACACACGCACACGCACACGCACATGCACACATGACACACGTACATACACAAGCACACACACGTACACACGCACATTGCACAGGCACATGCACATGCGACAATACACACATACACTGATACAATGGTCACATAGGAACACACTTGCACACATACACACTGTCAACACGTTGCATGCACACGCACGCACGCAATCACACATGCACACATCATGCACATGCACATGATACGTGCAAATGCACTTGTTGCATGTGCACGCACATGACACGCACACTACCCAAAAAAATGTTCACACGCAAAAGCAAAAGCACATGCACATGCACACACACACATGGGTCGACACGCACAAGCCAGAACACGCACACAGACATGTTGGAGCTCAAACACACATTGCACATAAACACGCACACAAACATGCACTGGGTGCACACGGACACATGCACACCCACTCGCATGCACACGCGCACACGCGCACGCGCCATGCACATGCACACACACATGTGCACGTGCACATGCACACGCCACACACATGCACAGGTGCAAGCGCACACGCACACGTCCATACACACATGCGTGTGCTCAACATGCACACTCACACATAGCACATGCACACGCACATGCTCACACACACACTCACGCACATAGCACACGCACACGGACACTCACACGCACACGCTCTTATGCACACGCACATGCAAACGCACATACACACACAAGCACACGTGCACGCCCATGCACACACGCTTATGCGTGCAAACACACGCATACCCACACACACCAAGCACACACACATGCACACGCACATGCCCAAGCACACGCCCACGCACACGCACACGCAGATGCTTAAACAAACATGCACATAAACAAACACACGTAGACTCACACGCACACCCACTCGCACATGCACACACACATGCACATACACACACACAAGCAACTGGTACAAGCCACATGCACACGCAAAAACCCACATGCACACGCACACAACACACACACGCACACATGCACATGCTCACACACGTGCACGCACATGCGCACACTCACACACACACACAAGCACACACTACACACACGCGCACACGCAAATGCACAAACACACATGAACACATGCATGCACACACAGACACACATGCACGCACACATATACGCACACACACACGTACACACATACACATGCACACGCACACGCACACGCACACCCACACCCACACCCACACCCACACGTACACATGCAGACGCACACTCGCACACACACACACACACGCGCACCGCACACGCCCACGAACACATGCACAAGACCACATGCACATGCACACGGAACACACATAAACACGCACACCCCAAATGCACACGCTCACACGCAAACGCACATAGAACACACACATGCCCTCGCACACAGATGCAAATGCACATGCACACGCACACTCCCATGACACACACACGACATAGATGCACACACACACGCAAAGGAATTTAGATACATACACAGGCACATGCACACATCGCACGCCACACTGCAACATGCACACATGGACACGCACACTCACGCACACGCACACACACTCACACATACACACACACACGCCCACGCCTACGGACACGCACATGCACATGCCCATGCACACGGACATGGACACGCACACAAAAACACACACGCAGACACTGCACACGGCAGTATGCACATGAACACGCACATAGATGCATATGACAGACATACGCACACGCACAAGCACACATGCATCACACACATGCACATGCACATGTGCACGCCGCACACGCGACATACACAGGCACACGCATGAGTGTACACGTTACACAAACCCACACACACACATATGCAAACGTGCACACACACTTACAAGCGTGTACGCCCATGCAGAGGCACACGCATAGGCACATGCACACGTACACACACATGGACACACAGTGCCCACGCATAACGCACACGCATACGCACACACATATGCATAGGCACAAGAGACAGGACACATGCACACGCGACATGCACAAACCATGCAGTAGGGGGCACATTTGCACA
>CM034156.1:208742937-208760437 GCA_019776745.2 Taxus chinensis | reverse complement strand
CAAACTCACATGCGTGCACACACACACACACACACGCATGCACACTCACACATGAGGACACGCACACAGACATGCACATGCCCACGCAAATGTGCACGTGCACGCACACACACACGCACACACACACGCGCATGCACACACGAATGTGCGCTCACACACATGCAAATGCACACACAAACACAAACACACACGTGCATGCACACACACACATGCGCGCGCGCACACACGCACACGTACACACACGTATAATCACACGTGCGCGCACAAATGCACACGCACACATACACACACATGCTTCCGCCCACACACTCATGCACACACACTCATACGCGCGCATGCACGCACACGCGCACACACACACACACACACGCCCACACACACACACACACGCACACACACACACATGCACACGCATGCACACACACACGCACACGCGCATGTACACATGCCCATGTATACACGTGCAAGCATGCCCCCACGCGTGCATGCCCACTCTCACTCACATGCACACGCACATGTAGAAGCACACGCACATGCCCACACACATGCCCACGCACACGCACATGGACATACACACACACACTCCCATGCACATTCACGCACATGCACACGCACACGCACACCGCGCACACACACACACTGCACACCCATGTACACGTACACATGCACATGCACATGCACACGCACACATAACGAGACACATAAGCACACGCATGCGCGCACATGCACATGCAACACATACACTGTGCACACACACAAACACATCGTGCACGCGTGCACGTAGCACGCACACACGCATACACACATGCATACACACACGCACATCGCTCACATAGCACACGCACACACACACATGCACATGCACACACGGGCATAAACACACAAGCACACACAAACGCACACGCACATAGACACACACACACATTTGCTCACGCCCAAGCTCTCATGCACACAAACTCACACGCACACACACACACACACACATGCACACGTTGACACTGCACGCACACACACATGCGCACCACGCGCACACGCTCACATGCACACGCGCGCGCACACAAATAGAGCACACACACACACACACATGCACACGCACACATAGACACACACACGCGCACACGCACACACGTACACGCACACGCACACACACATGCACACACGCATGCACGCACACACAACATGCGCTCTCACGCACGCACACATGCACCCACAAACACACATGCGCACTAGCATGCACACCCACACACGTACATGCGCACAACACATGCACATGCACGCGCACAAATGCACATGTACACATACACACACACATGTGCACGCCCACGCACACACACACACACGCTCACACACATATGCACGCACTCACACGCACACGCACACACACACGCACACGCACACATAGACACACGCACACACACACGCACATGCACACGCCGACGCTTATGCACACGCACACGCACACGCGCATCCATAATTACACACACACGCACACGCACACGGCCATGCCCATGCACACGCACAAGTGCCCACACCTACGCACACGTGACACTGCACACACACTACACATGCACACGCCCACACCCACACACACATGTACATGCACACGCCACACCCACGCCTACACGCAAATGCACACGTTCATGCCTACACAACAGAGACACGCCATGCACTCGTACACACATGCCAACGCACACACACGTGTCCGATGCACACACACACGCACTCATTCAGACACACGCAATGCACGTGCACATAAGCACACGCACAGGCATAGACGCACACGCACATGCACATGCACATGCACACGCCGCACATCCACGCACACACACACGCACACGGCACGCTCACCGCACACACACATAGACAGGCATGCCATGCACACGCACATACACACGCACGGCAACATACACACTCAGACGCATGCACACACAGGCACGTGCACACACACGCACATACGCACGCGCATGCACACACACACACGCATGCACACGCACACGCACAGGCACACGCACACGCACATGCACATGCACAGGCACAGGCACACGCACATGTACATGCACACGCACACGCACACACACATGCACATGCACACACTTATGCACATGCACACGCACATGCACATGCATAGACACACGCACATGCGCACACACACACATGCACACACATGCACACACACACACATAAGCACACACTCACACAAATGCACATGCAAACACACACGGACACATGTGCGTGCACACACACACACACACACACGTGCACAGCATACAGGCACACACACAAACACACGTCATACTCACACACACATAGCACGCACATGCACACGCACAGTTTCAACACACACGCACACGCACACGCCCATGCACACACGCACACACGCACGCACACACACATGTGCACACATGCACACACGCACACGCACCATCCACATGCACACACACACGCACACACACACACACATACACCCCCGCACGCACACATGGGCACATGCACATGATACACACACACACACACACACACACACACACAGCACACGCACACGCACGCATGCACGCACCGCATGCACGCACAATCACACACACGCACAAGGACACAAACACGCACACTCAGAAGCACACTCACATGCTGACACACAGCACACGCACACGCATATGTGCACACACACACATATGCGTACGCACACCCAGCACATGCACGCACACACACGCGCGTGCGTGCGCGCGCAGCGCGCTGACACGCACATGCACACAGGCACATGTGCACTGCACATGCGCACACACACACGCACACGCACACGCACACGCACAGTGCACATGCACACGCAAGCACACACGCACACGCACACGTACATGCGCACATACACACGCACGCACATGCACACACACACGAAAACGTGCACACGCGCGCGCGCACACACACACACACACGCACGTGCATGCATATACACATGCACACACACAAGCGCACACACACGCACGTGCACATGCACACCCACACAAGCACAGGCCATGCACACACACGCACATGCACACACACACACGCACGCACAAATAGCGGCACACACACGCACACACACGGACTCACATGCACACATAGACGCACACACACAAATGCACACACACACACACACATGCACACTCACACACACAACACACACGCACACCGCACACATGGGCACACGTGCGCACGGATAGGCAAACACACACACGTGCTCGTGCACACGGGCATGCACACGCACACGCACACACATGCACACGCACACGCACACCCACACACACAGATCGCACACACACATGCGCACGTGCACACACACATGGACACATGCACACACACACACACACGCACGCACACATAGAGGCACAAGCACACGCACACACACACTCAGACACACACGCACGCACACACAGTTTCACGCTACACACACACGCACATGCACACTCACACACACACAGCACAGTGCACACGCACACGCACAAGCACACACACATGCACATGCGCACGCACACACGTGTTCATACACACACTCATGCGCACACACACACGCACACACACGCACACACACACACACACGCACACACACACAGACACACTCACATGCACACGCACACGTACACACACACGCACACGCACATTCACACACACACGCACACATGTGACACAAACATGTTCACACTGCACGCATCACGCACATGCTCTCACGCACACACACTCACAACGCATACGCTCACACATGCACACCGCACATGCACATGCACACACACACACACACACACACGCCACGCTTACGCACGCACGACACACACACACACATGGCATAGCACGCATGCACGCACACTCACACGCACATGCATATGCACACGCACGTGCCACATGTGCACGAACATGCACACGGTCACACACACGCACAAGCACACAAACACATGCACTCACACACGCACATGTACACGCACCACGCCACACGCACACATGCACATGCACACACGCACACGCACATGCACGCATAGCACACTGCAAACACACACGCACACGAACACCGCACATGCACATGCGTGCACACCACACGCACACACACACACACATGTGCAAACACACTTTCAAGCACACGCACACGCACACGCACACACACATGCACATACACACACCTACATGACACACACACCCACACGCACGCACGGACGTACACACACTCACGCACGCGCACACGCAGATGCACACACACACACACACACACTCACAGGCACACGCACACGCACACGCACACACACATGCACACACACGCACGCACACGCGCACATGCACACGCACACGCACAAGCGCACACACAATATACACGCACATGAACACACGCACACGCACACGCACATGCGCACACGCATGCCCACGCACACGCCCACGCTGCACGCACACGCACACGCACACAGCCCACGCACACGCACACACACACACACGCACCACGCACAAGCACACGCACAAGCACACACGCACACGCAATCTCACGCACATGCACACACACATGCACATGCACACCGCACATGCACACTCGCACACACACACGCACATGCACATGCGCACACAACATGTGCACGTTCACAGGCACATGCACACTCGCACGTGCACATAGCATGCACACGCACACAACACACATGCACACGCACTCACACAGATGCACATGCACACATGCACACGGACACACACATGCACACGCGCACACACACACACACAAACGCACACACACATGCACACACACGCACGCACGCACACTCACTCACGCGCACACACACACACCCACACACACATGCACACGCGCACACACACACACATATGCAAACAGACACACACACGTGCGCACAAAAAAACACTCGTGCACAAACGCACACGCACACACACACGCTCACACCCACGCACTCATGCAAACACACTCACACGCGCACGCACACACATGCAAGCATGCACGCACACACATGCAAGCATGCACGCACACACACACACACTCACACACACGCACACACACACAAACACACACACATACGAACACAAGCGCATACAGACGAATGATGATGCACATGCACACGCACATGCACACCCACACTGAGACGCACACACACACGCACATGCACACACACACAAAAACCTACACACACACACGCACACGCACACACACATGCACATGCACACACACATGTACATGCCCACGCAAATGCACATGCACACGCAAACACACTCAAAGATGGATGCACGCACACACACATGTAAACACACCCACATGTACACGCACACGCACACGCACATGCACACACACACGCCCATGCAAACACAGACATACACATTAATAGGCAAATACACATGCGTACACGCATGCGTACGCACACGCACACTCACATGCGTGCACACACACACACAATCATTTGCACACACATGCACACGCATACACACACGCACGTGCACGCGCACACACACACGCACACACACACATGCACACTCACACGTGCACGCATACGCACACGCACACACACACGCACACGTACACACATCAACATACCGTCACACAAACGCACATGCAAACATAAACACGCACACACACACAAATGTGTGCGCGCACACACACACACACGCATACACACATGTGCATGCACACACATGCACACACATGCACACACACACACACGCACACGCACTCACGCCCACACACACACACACACGCACAAACAGGCACAAACACACACGCGCATAGCAATGCACACGCACACACACACACACATTTACTCACGCCCATGCTCTCATGCACACAAACTCACACGTGCGCACACACACACACGCGCGCGCACGCACACTCACACACAAGGACACGCACACAGACATGCACACACCCACGTAAATGTGCAAGCACACGTACACGCACACGCACACGCACACATGAATGTGTGCTCACACACACGTAAACGCACACACAAACACAAACACACACGTGCGTGCACACACACACGCACGCACGCACACACACACGTACAATCACACGTGTGCGCACAAACGCACACGCACACATACACACACATGCACACGCACACGCAATCATGCACACACACTCACACACGCGCATGCGCACACACAAAAACACACAAACACACTCATGCACACACGCATGCACACGCATGCACACACAAACACACACGCGCATGTACACATGCCCACGCACACGTGTGTGCGCATGCCCACGCTTGCACACATGCACACGCACATACACAAGCACATGCACATGCACACACACATGCCCACGCACACACACACACCCACACACATGCCCACGTACATGCACACGTAAGTACACACACACTCCCATGCCCACGCCCACACCCACGCACACGCGTACACCCAAACTCATGCCCACACCCATGCCCATGCACATGCACATGCACACGCACACGCACACACATAAGCATACCCTCACACAAATGCACATGCAAACATACACATGCACACACACACAATCGTGCGCACGTGCGCGCGCGCGCACACACACACACGCACACACACGCATACACACATGTGTGTGCACACACACACACGCGCTCTCACGCCCACACACACACACACACATACATGCACACACGGGCACAAACACACAAGCGCGCACAAATGCACACGCACACACAAACACACACACACACACACACACACACACAAACACACACACACACACACACACACATTTGCTCATGCCCACGCTCTCATGCACACAAAATCACACGTGCGCACACACACACGCATGCACGCATGCTCACACACGAGGACATGCACATAGACATGCAAACGCCCATGCATATGCGCATGCACACGTACACACACATGCGGACATGCATGCGCACACACACATGCACACGCACACACACACGCACACACACTTGCACACATGAACGTGCGATCACACACATGCGTGGACACACACGTACACACACATGCGCACACGTGCTGGCGCAAACGTAAACGTACACACGCGGAAAATCACACGTGCGTGTACAAATGCACACGCACACATACACACACCCCCATGCCCACGCAGTCATGCACAAACACACACACACACACTCTCTCTCTCTCTCTCACACACACACACTCATGCGCACACGCATGTATATGCACACGAACATGAGCATGTACACATGCCCATGTATATGCATGCGCACGCCCACGCGCACACACATGCATAAGCACACACACATGCCCACACACATGCACACGCACACGCACACGCATGCCTGGACACACACACACACACATGTACACGCACACGCCCACGACCATGCCCATGCCCATGCCCACACTCACGCACACGTGCACGCCTAAACTCACGGCCACGCCCACACACACGCACACGCATATGCACACACACACGCACATGCACACGCACACGCAAATGCATACACATACACACACACCCATGCCCACGCCCATGTCGAAACCCATGCCCACACCCCACGCATACGCATACGCACACACACACGCACACGCACACGGACATGCACACGCACACGCACATGCACACGCACACGCACACGCACACAAACACATACACACATGCACATGCACACGCACACGCACACGCACACACATACGCACACAGACACACACAAGCACATTTATGAACACTCGCACACATGCATACATACATAGTCACACACGCACACGTGCACACACATGCACACGCACACTCACACGCACACGCGCACACACACACACACACACACACACGTAAACACACATGCACAAGCACACGCTCAGTTACACACACACACACACACACACATACACACACACCCGCGGACATGCACACGTGCATGCACACACACACGGGCACGCACAGTCACGTGCACACGCACACACACACACACACTTTCTCACGCCCACGCTCACATGCACACGCAAATGCTCAGGCTCACTTACAGGCACACACACATGCACACGCAAACGCTCAGGCTCACTTACAGGCACACACACATGCACACGCAAACGCTCAGGCTCACTTACAGGCACATACACATGCACACGCACATCCACACATTCACACACATACACACACACACATAAACGCACATGCTCACTTACACGCACACACACGCACACATGCACATGCACATGTGTTGTTGTAAATCAGCAGCACCCCTGGATGCAAATTAGGTTTCTAAGTTGATGTTTCAGGCATCTAGTGTGATTGCACAACATTAAAACCTCTCTCCAAGTGTGGGACTTGTAAAATGAGAGAGGAATCTCTAGATTAGAGGCCAGTTCCTCAACTCCTCTAATCAGATATTTCACTTGCATAATTGCAGAGGTTTAAACTCCTAAATCTACTCTAAATTCCAAGGAGACTAATAAGTGATGCACCAAAGGAGTGGTGAGCATTTTTTACTTTTGCAAATTAACACAGTTCATAAAATGCAACAAAAACAACATGCACAAATTGATAGCTATAATGAAGTGTTAGAAATTAGGCCAACAACACTAGCAGAGGATAAAAACTAATCACAGGGCCTGTATTGTTATTTTAACATAAAAAACACTTGTATTCAAACACCTGAAAGGCAAAAATACAGTTGTAGTTTCTAGAAAAGGTCTGTTATTCCACTAAATCACTTCCAAGGTGAAAAAGGGAGCTTGCCATACACAAAAAAGGTTCAACCCTTTGAAAAATGAGCCAAATATGGCTTTTACAGTGCAAGGGACGAGCCCAGGAGAGAGAAACATGGGAAAACGTGGAAGGGATTCAACCATTGACCAAAATACCATCAGAACAACATGGATGACCTAAAAAAACCCATTCCCTAACATTTTTAACCATGCTGGGAGAGAATGCGAGTCATTCTTCATTAAAATCGGTGGTTGAAACGTCATTTCTGTTCATGACCACGTGCCAGAAGCATTTTTTGATTTTCTATCTGTAAAATCTACTAAAATGCAAAATTGACCCTAGAATCTTGTATAGAATTTCACTAGCTTTCCATTGATATAAAGAACGTGAAAAATTGAGCTCTGGTTCGAAAGATATGGCGATTTGAAGTTTTAGGGAAAAACAGGGCCAAATCGGGTCGCTTTGATATTTTTGGCCTGGACACGTGGCGAGTTTTGATTGGCTGCGGGCCTTCTAGGGGAAAATTTCCCACAAAAACTCCACCGAGCCATAACTTGAAAAATACATGGAGTTAGGAGGAAAACTTTACCTTTCTAGAAAGTTGAGAAAGAGCTCTATCTAATGGTGCCATTTCCAGAAGGTTTTGAGTGCTTGAAAAGCAAAATTTTGTGACTGAGGCACAAGAGAGGGAAGAATGAGAGGAGTTAGCCACAAAATTAGTAGGGGGAAAATTTTGGATAGCAATTTTGGTGACTCAGAGGGGTCATCTGCCTGCTGGATGAAGTTACCAGTTGCCTGATGCATCATGGAGTCATGAGTTGTAGCCTGCAAACTGATCTGAACTTTGAAAACCTCCTCTCTGAGCCACTTTGAAACCCACTGAAATGGACTGTGTAAGAGAAGAACCAGCACCACAAAAACTATGTACAAAACTAAAGGGTCATACTGTTGTTGCAAATCAGCAGCACCCCTGGATGCAAATCAGGTTTCTAAGTTGATTCTAGAGCATGAAGTGTGATTACACAACATGGAAACCTCTCTCCAAGTGTGGGACTTGTGAAAATGAGAGAGGAATCTCCATATTAGAGGTTGGTAACTCAAACTCCTCTGATTTATATCTATATTTTGCATAACTACAGAGGTTCTAATCCTAATTCTACCCTAGATTGCAAGGAGACAGGGATAAAAATGTAAAAATGAAACTAAACTAAAGATGGTGATGCACCAAAAGGAGTGGTGAAACATTTCTTGCCATATAAATAGACACAAATTCATGAAATGCAATAAGGGAAAACATACACAAGCTAATAGATGTAATTAGAGGTCTTGAAATGAAGTAAAACAATACAAATAGAGGACTGAAAGCATTCACAAAGTTTGCACTGTCAATTTCATGAAAAAATCTCTTGCATTCCACCATCAAAGAGGTATAAACCTATTACAAACTATGAAAAAGGTCTGATTCTTACAACTATCACTTGCTGGAGGTGAAAGAAGAAGTTTTCTGTGTAAAAAAAGTGTTCCCCCTTTGAAAAATGAGCCAAATCTGGGTTTTGCAGTGCATGGGTCGAGCCCAGGAGAGAGAAAATGTGAAAAAACGTGGGAGCCATTCCCTATTGAACAAAATGCATTAAAAACAGCATGGAGGTCCTTACAAACCCATGCCCTGACATTTTTGACCATGTTGGAGAAGAATGCGACCCATTTTGCATTAAAATTGGTTGTTGAAACGTCAGTTCTGTCCATGGGTGCATACCAGAAACATTTTTTCATTTTATCCCTCCAAACTAAACCAAAATTCAAAATTGACCATGGAATCTTGTAGAGCATTTCACCATCTTTCCATTGATATAAAGAACATGAAAATCTGAGCTCTGGATCGAAAGATATGGCGATTTGAAGTTTTAGGGCAAAAATAGGCCAAAATCATATCGCTTTGATATTTTTGACCTGGACACATGGCGAGTTCTGATTAGCTACGGACCTTGCAAGGGAAAATTTCTCACAAAAACTCCGCCGAGCCATAACTTGAAAAATACGTGGAGTTAGGAGGAAATATTTACCTTTCTAGAAAGTTGAGAAGGAGCTCTATCCAATGGTGTCATTTCTAGAAGGTTTTGAGAGCCTAAAAAGTAAAAATTTATGATTGAGGCACAATAGAAGGAAAGAATGAAAGGGAGTTAGCCACAAAATGAGTAGAGGGCACATTTGGATAACACATACATGCTCCAAAATGGAACATGTAAAGTGTGCACAAGCACTTCTTTTACTGAAAGTAAAACTACCTATCCTACTCTAACTGGAAGCAAAAGTGGGCTAAACAAACCCTGCAACTAGTTGTGCAAAATACCTTCCTTTCTTCAAAATTGGCAACCATGCAACTGATTTGACATTGAACATGGCTGATTGGATGAATGGAAAATCAACAAGAAGCTGGTCTTCCACCCAAATCATCAAGGTATCAGGTGAAGGCAAATTCAATACCTCTTTTAGTTGTTCTGCATTTGGATTGGAGAGGTATGACAGCTGATCCTTGGTTCTTTGTAGCTCATCCTTATGCTTAGGAGTAAACATGACTGATTGTGACTTCTCCTTTGGTTCCAATGAAGCCAGATACCTGATTTGGCAAGGTATGGTCCTTTGAGTATACCCATTGCCCTGATTTTCAACTCCAAGAATGGAGTTCTCTTGTAAACCCTTTTGAATGGATTGTGCAGAAGCAAAGGTAGAACCTTTTTGCCCTTTCTCTTCCTCTAATGAAGGACATGAAAGATTAAAATCTTCCAATCTTGGTTCCAAAGAGCTGCTATAAGATGTAGGCTGCTGCAAATGGGTGCTCTCCTTCATGACAGTAGGCTCAAGTGTTTGGAACGTGGATGATGAAAGAGAGAATGGTAGGAACTCAATCGGTTCTTCTTCATCAAAACAGTCCTCCAAATCTGACAGATAAACTACCTCATTGTTGTCCTGCTGCAAATGCTCAACTTCCTCCACAGTATCCTATTGATCTGTAACTTGATCATCATGGTTTCTTTCATCCTCCAACCTTGAGTTTGAGGGATCAAACTCTTCTTTAGCACTAGAACTCGAGAGAGATGAAGTAGAAAGAAGAATTGAAGGTTCTTTTATAGCCTGCTTTGCGCTTAAAGCCCTTGGACTTGTAATTTTCTTCTCCACAACTAGAATGTGCTCCTCTTCTTTTAGATTTGGAGCAGCTTCTCCCTCTTCTACTACTTGAAGACAATCTTGTTCTTGATAGAACTCTTCCTCTAGCATGAACTTCGTTAAGTCAAACTCTTCGATCTGCTGCTCTAGAGGACAAGTTGGGACTATAGGATCTTCTTCAGAGCTTTCTTCCTCCATGGCTAATTGTGCAACTTGAATTGAATCAGAATTTCTTCAAATAAAATGCTAACATGGACACTACTTTCTGAGCAAACTTATTCCTGATCTGCTTCTTCTTTTTACTCTTCTCCTCCTGTAGCAAATTCAGTCCTAACCACCACTTGTTTTCCAACTCCAACCTCTTCTAAAGGCTTAACCATCAAGGGGGTCTTTGTCATCCCAAATTTAAGAGCCCAACTCTTGAGACTTCGAATTTCTTCTTCCTTGTTTGGATTTTCTTTTTTCTGTTGTTTTCCTTGACTAGAATTCTGATTTTTATCCTCCCAACATGGATTTGGGAATGCAAGAGGAGAAGTGGATTGTAACTCAATTGATTTTGCAATTTTTCGTGGTGGTGGAGGAGGTAGAAACTCTTGTTTCTTTGGAGGAGAGGGTATTTCTGTTAGCTTTTGTGGAGGGGATGAATGTTTGGAAGGAAAGGGGAAGGAAGAATTGAGATGTGGAGGAAGACTAGGGAATGGAGAAATAGAATTAACTCCTGGGGCAGCATTGACTGGATTTAGAATTTGAAATTCCAAATGAGATGATGCTGCTTGAGTAATGGGAAGAGAAAAACCAGAAGATGGTGTAGAACTTACCCATTGACAAGGTTGTTCAACACCAAGTGTATAGGCCTCTATTTCTGCTATCCATTGTGAAGTTGGGGCAGCATCTTCATCATGAAGTCCAGCTTCTCCTGAGGGCTGAATTGTCTTGGAAAAGGGCCTCCCCATGGACAAGGAGTCCTGCAACCAATTCTGAAAGATTTTATTTTAGCTGTTGCTCTTGATTGCACCATCTTCGCCTCCATCTTTGGGATTTGTTCCAGCAGATCTGCATTTTCTTCTTGACTTTCTTCACAACCAGCTTACCCTTGTGCTTGACATGCTTCATATCCAAACTAACTAAGGCACTGCTGCTCATATGGGTAGACATGCTGATTTTGAATTTGATCAAAATGCTGATTTGGAGGATTTGTAAAAAATGTTGGAGGTGTGATAAACTACTGTTGTAAATGTGAATTCCATGATGGAAATGAAGTCATGATTGCACAACTTCATGGAATGGAAAAGAATGAAAATGATGGAAAGAAGAATGGATGGAAATGAATGGAAAATAGGTCTGCAACTTAGAGAATGAGTTGTTTACCAAATGGAGTCACCATATGTGCTTTTGAAAGTGCCTCCAAAAGGTTGAATCTTTAACAGGAACACACCAACCTATCAAAGATAAAGTGGAAGACCTCTAAGGTCCCACCGGGCGTGCCAAAAATGTTGTTGCAAACCAGCAGCACCCCTGGATGCAAATTAGGTTTCTAAGTTGATGTTTCAGGCATCCAGTGTGATTGCACAACATTGAAACCTCTCTCCAAGTGTGAGACTTGTAAAATGAGAGAGGAATATCCAGATTAGAGGCTGGTTCCTCAACTCCTCTGATAAGCTATTTCACTTGCACAATTACAGAGGTTTAAACTCCTAAATCTACTCTAAATTCCAAGGAGACAGAGATAGAGAATGCAAAAAAAAAACAAAAAAAACTAATGCTAATAGGTGATGCACCAAAGGAGTGGTGAGCATTTTTAACTTCTGCAAATTGACATAGTTCATAAAATGCAACAAAAACAACATGCACAAACCGATAGCTGTAATGAAGTGTTAGAAATTAGGAAAACAACACCAGCAGAGGATTAAAACTAATCACAGGGCCTGTATTGTTATTTTAACATCAAAATCACTTGCATTCAAACATCTGAAAGGCAAAAATATAGTTGCAGTTTCTAGAAAAGGTCTGTTATTCCACTAAATCACTTCCAAGGTGAAAAAGGGAGCTTGCCATACACAGAAAATGTTCAACCCTTTGAAAAATGAGCCAAATCTGGCTTTTACAGTGCAAGGGACGAGCACAGGAGAGAGAAATGCAGGAAAACGTGGAAGGGATTCTACCATTGACCAAAATGCCATCAAAACAACATGGGAAAACTGACAGACCCATTCCTTAACATTTTTAACCATGCTGGGAGAGATTGCGAGCCATTCTTCATTAAAATTGGTGGTTGAAACATCATTTCTATTCATGACCACGTGCCAGATGCATTTTTTGATTTTATCTCTCCAAACTACACCAAAATGAAAAATTAACCCCAGAATCTTGTAAAGAATTTCACCAGCTTTCCATTGATATGAAGAACGTGAAAAACCGAGCTCTGGATCGAAAGATATGGTGATTTGAGTTTTTAGGGCAAAACAGGGCCAAATCGGGTCGCTTTGATATTTTTGGCCTGGACACGTGGCGAGTTCTGATTAGCTGCGGGCCTTCTAGGGGAAAATTTCCCACAAAAACTCCACCAAGCCATAACTTGAAAAATACATGGAGCTAGGATGAAAACTTTACCTTTCTGGAAAGCTGAGAAAGAGCTCTATCCAATGGTGCCATTTCCAGAAGGTTTTGAGTGCCTGAAAAGCAAAATTTTGTGATTGAGGCACAAGAGAGGGAAGAATGAGAGGAGTTAGCCACAAAATGAGCAGGGGACACATTTTGGATAACAACATACACACGCACATGGGAACACATAGACATGTGCGCACGCACATGCACACTCACACAAACACACACTTGCTCATGCCCACGTTCACATGCACACACAAACGCACAGGCTCACTTACACGCACACGCACACACACATCCACACATTCATGCACACACACACACACATGCACACGCACATGCACACACACACACACACACACACACACACACACACACACACACACACATATGCACACACACACACACTCGCTTACGCCCACTCTCTCATGCACACACACTCACACGCGCGCTCACACTCACACACGCACGCACACTCACTCACGCACAGACAGACACACACACGCACACGTGCATGCATATGCACACGCACACGCACATGCAAACTCACATGCACATGCACATGCACACGCCCACACACATGCACTCAGAGACGGATGCATGCACACACACACACATACACACACGTACACGCACACGCACATGCCCACGCACCTGCACATGCACACGCACACGCACTTAGAGACGGATGCATGCACACACACACATAAACACACATGCACACATGCATGCCCACGTCAATGCCCATGGCAACGCCCACGCACACACACACGCACGTACACGCACATGCATGCAAACACACACACACATGCACACACACATGCACACACACATGCACACGCCCACACACACGCACACAAACACACACATGCACACGCACACGCCCACACACACGGAGACATATGCATACACAGGCATATACACACACATACACACACGCGCACGCGCACGCACACTCACACTCACGCACACACACACACAGACATGTGCACTCGCACACACATGCACTTGCACATGCACAGGCACACGTACACGCACATGCACATGCACACACTTATGCACATGCACATGCACACACACACACATGTACACGCAAACACACACGCATACACACACATGTGCACTCACACACACAGACACACAAGCGCAAACGCACATACGCGCACGAACACACTCGTGCGCACAAATGCACACACACACACATGCTCATGCCCACGTGCACACACACACACGTGCATGCGCGCACAAATGGGCACAAACAAACACGAGCACACAAACGCACATGCACACACAAATACACTTGGTCATGCCCACGTACTCATGCACACATACTCACACGCACGCACAAACACACACATGCACGCACACTCACTCACGTGCACATGCACACCCACACTCACATGCACATGCACACACACACACACACACGCGCATAGACACAGACGCACATGCGCATAAACACATGCGTGCTTACAAACGCACACACGCACACACACACACACACACACTCACTCCCACACACTCAGGCACACACACTCACATGCGCACGCGCACACACACACGCACACACAGACACACACCCACACTCACAAGCACACACACGCACGCACATGCACATGCACACGAGCACGCACACACACATGCACATGCACAAGAACATGCACACACACACACAAGCACACACACATGCACACACACATGCACACGCACAAGCATACGCACACGCACACAAATACGCACACACACACACACGCACGCGTGCATGCACACACACACACACATAAGCATACCCTCACACAAAAAAACATGCAAAAACACACGCAAACTCACACACACATGCACAGGCCCATGCACATGCACATGCACACGCACTCAGAGACGGATGCATGCACACACACACACACACACACACACACGCACATGCACACGCACATGCACACGCCCACGCACCTGCACATACACACGCACACGCACTTAGAGACGGATGCATGCACACACACACGTAAACGCACATGCACACATACATGCCCACGCCAATGCCCATGCCGACGCCCACGCACATGCACATGCATGCAAACACACACACACAAGCACACACACACACACACACGCGCACGCACACACAAACACACACACACACACACACACACACGCACACAAACACACACACGCACATGCACATGCCCACACACACGAAGACATACGCATACACAAGCATATACACACACGTACACGCATGCGCACGTAGACACACACTCACACTCATGCACACTCACACTCACGCACACACACACACGGACATGTGCACTCGCACGCACACGCACTTGCACACGCACAGGCACACGTACATGCACATGCACCTGCACACACGCACATGCACACGCACACACACATGTACACGAAAACACACACGTATACACACACATGTGCATGCACACACACGCACACACACACAAAAACACACACATGCGCATGAACACACTCGCACACACAAATGCACACACACACACATGCTCACGCCCACGCACACACACGCGCGCGCACACACACAAATGGGAACAAACAAACACGAGCACAAAAACACACACGCACACACAAATACACTTGGTCACGCCCACGCACTCATGCACACACACTCACACGCGCGCACAAACACACACATGCACGCACACTCACTCACGTGCACATGCACACCCACACTCACACGCACACGTGCATAGACACAGAAGCACATGCGCATAAACACACGTGTGCTTACAAACGCACACACACGCGCACGCACACACACACACACACGCCCACACACTCAGGCACACACACTCACATGCGCACGCGCGCACACACACACATAGACACAAACCCACACTCACAAGCACACACACGCATGCACATGCACACACACACGAGCACGCACACACACATGCACAAGCACAAGAACACGCACATGCACATGCACACACACACGCACACGCACACATGCACACACACGAGCACACACACACACACGCACACACAGACGCACACGTGACACACACACACACACGTGCACACACACACACACGCACGCGTGCACACACACACACACACAAGCATACCCTCACACAAATG
>CM034156.1:208607937-208737937 GCA_019776745.2 Taxus chinensis | reverse complement strand
ATGCACAACACACATACACGCACACACATGCACACACACACACAAACACACACGCACACGCACACACACATGTAGACACACACACTACAAACACATACACACACATAACACACACGCACAAGCACACACCACACACAAACACATAGATAAACAAGCACATACACACACACACACGCACAAGCACACGCACACACACACACACACGCACACATGCACATGCATGTGCACACACACACTCACAAGACACACACACACACACACGCACACGCATGCACATGCACATGCACGCGTGCACAGCAACACACACACACACACACACACACACACACGCACACACACATACACACGCACATGTAGACACACACACACATGCACACGCACATGACCATACACGCACAACACACACGTACACACAGACGCAGACGCACACACACACACACACATGCACATATGCACACGCACCTACAAACACACATACACACGGATATGCACACTCACACGCATGATTGCACATGCACACGCAGACATGCACACACATGCACATACACACATACACGCACACGCAGACACGCAGACATGCACATGCACATGCACACGCACATGCACATGCAGACACACACACACACACACACACTATAGATGCACACGCACGCGCACACGTAAACGCACACACACATGCACACACCCACACATGCACAGATTTACCTGCACACACACACGAACCTGCATACGTACCTACAGACACACATGCACATGCACATGCACAAACACATAGAAAGGCACAAGCAAAAACACACACATGCACAAAGACGCAGACATGCACAGGTAGAAACACACGCACACGCACATGCACACGCAGACACACACGCAAGATGCACCTACATACGCACATGCACAAGCGTACACACACGCACACCCACACATGTACACGCACAAACACACACATGCACAAACAGACAGACAGGCACAAGCACCATGCACACACACACGCACAAGCACACGCTCACGCACACACTGTAATGACCACAAAACAGGCACACAAGACTACATAGGAAAACATAGAATTTTTTTTTTGACTTACTTGACACGTAACATGACACAACATGTCATCAACAAGGTTACATCTAACTCTGTGAACCACTTGATACAAGGATGACCACAAGGGCTACACCTAAACACTCACACCCATCAATGGACAATTACACTCTTTTCTTTGACACGTAGACACCACAAAAGACGCACACCACAACACATCGTCACACAAGACATCCCACAGTGAAAACATCCTTAAAAAAAAATTACTGATTTACTATAGACATCTTACAATTTTTTAACTTACGTTCTAGAAGGTTCATGTTATGATTCTTTTGTTGCAACATCAGCAACACCCCTGGATGAAATTAGGTTTCTAAGTTGATGTTTTAGGCATCCAGTGTGATTACACAACATTGAAAACTCACTCCAAGTGTGGGACTTGTAAAATGAGAGAGGAATCATTGCCAGATTAGAGGTTGGTTCACTCAAACTCCTCTGATCAGATCAGATCTTTATTTACACAATTGCAGAGGTTTAAACTCCTAAATCTACTCTAAATTCCAACACATGTACAAGGATAGAAAATGCAAAAAGAAAGAACTAAAACTAATGTTAATAGGTGATGCACCAAAGGAGTGGTGAGCATTTTTTACTTCTGTAAATTGACACAGTTCATAAAATGCAACAAAAACAACATGCACAAACTGATAGCTGTAATGAAGTGTTAGAAATTAGGCAAACAACACCAGCATAGGATAAAAACTAATCACAGGGCCTGTATTGTTATTTTAACATCAAAATCACTTGCATTCAAACACCTGAAAGGCAAAAAATATAGTTACAATTTCTAGAAAAGGTTTGTTATTCCACTAAATCACTTCCAAGGTGAAAAAGGGAGATTTCCATACACAAAAAATGTTCAACCTTTGAAAAATGAGCCAAATCTGGCTTTTACAGTGCAAGGGACGAGCCCAGGAGAGAGAAACATGGGAAAATGTGCAAGGGGTTCAACCATTGACCAAAATTCCATCAAAATAGCATGGGCAACCTGACAGACCCATTCCCTAACATTTTTAACCATGCTGGGAGAGAATGCGAGCCATTCTTCATTAAAATTGGTGGTTGAAACGTCATTTCTGTTCATGGCCACGTGCTAGAAGCATTTTTTTATTTTCTCTCTCCAAAATCCACCAAAATGCAAAATTAACCACAGAATCTTGTAGATAATTTCACCAGATTTCTATTGATATAAAGAACAAGAAAAACTGAGCTCTGGATCGAAAGATATGGCGATTTGAAGTTTTAGGGCAAAATGCAGCAGGGCTTCGGTTCACTTGGTGGGAAAAAATTTTGTCACGTGGCACATTGGTGATTGGCTGCGGGCCTTTCAGGGGAAAATTTCCCACAAAAACTTTACCGAGCCATAACTTGAAAAATACATGGAGTTAGGAGGAAAACTTTACCTTTCTAGAAAGCTGAGAAAGAGCTCTATTCAATGGTGTCATTTCCAGAAGGTTTTGAGTGCCTGAAAAGCAAAATATTGTGACTGAGGCACAATAGAGGGAAGAACCAGAGAAGTTAGCCACAAAATGAACAGGGGTGTATTGATTTTAGGATCAATTGGACCTTTAGGAAAATTGCAAGTCAAGGTTGGTCATCTCTTATCATCTGAAGTTCCAGTCAACAATCTGAGGCTAAATTCAATTTCCTTTAAAATTGTCTGCATTTTAGAGTGCAAGGTAATAGATCTCAGAGGACATTTGGTTCTTTGTAGCCTCCTCCTGGAGACTTCCTCACTCAATTTCCTCCTGACTGGTTCCAAGGAAGCAAGGTAGCCTGACAAGAAACTTGGAGCAAGGTTGCCTCAATGGTCCTGTTTGTTTCAAATCAGTAGCACCCCTGGATGCAAATCAATGGTTTCTGAAGTTGATGTTTTCTTAAGCATCCAGTGTGATTGCACAACATGGAAACTTCTCTCCAAGTGTGGGACTTGTGAAAATGAGAGAGGAATCTCCAAATTAGAGGCTATTCCTCAAACTCCTTTGATCCTATAGATTTACATCAACTGCAGAGGTTCAAATCCTAATTCTCTACCCTAGATTCTCCAAGGAGACAGGGATAAGGTTCAGTTTGGAGGTGAAACTAAACTGCAAAGATGGTGATGCACCAAAGGAGTGGTGAAACAACCAATTCTTGCTTCATGCAAATAGACACAAATTCAGAAATGCAACAAGGGAAAACATCACACAAGCTGATAAGATGTAATTAGAGGTCTTGAAATGAAGTAAACAATCAATCAGAGGACTGAAAGCATTCACAGAGTTTGCACTGTCAATTTCATGACAAAAATCTCTTGCATTCCAGAACCATGAAAGAGGTAGAAACCTGTTACAAGGTTTTGAAAGGTCTGAACACTTTCAACTATCACTTGCTGCAATTTTCATCCTTCAAACAGAAGTGTTGCTGTGTTGGAAAAAGAGCTGTTCCCCCCTTTGAAATATGAGCCAAATTTTTTTACAATGCTTGGGTCGAGCCCAGGAACTTTTCTAGAGAAAATGTGAAAAAATGGCTGGTGAATCTTCATTCCTTTGGTATTGACCTAGATGCTTGATTAAAAACAGCATGGGACTGTGTCCTTTCAGACCCATGCCCTGCCATTTTTGACCATGTTGAGAAGAATGCAGACCCATTTTCATTAAAATTGGTTGTTGAAATGTCAGTACTCTGTCCATGGGTGTATTACCAGATCAGTTGATATGTTTTTTTTTGCATTTTTATCCCTCCAAAACTAAACCAAAAATTCAAAATTGACCATGGAATCTTGTAGGAGAATTTCACCAGTTTCCATTGATATAAAGAACTGAGTTCCATCCATAGCTTTGGATCCGAAGAGCCCAACTATGGTGATTTGAAGTTCCATCACTTGGGCAGAAACAGGCCAAAATCGGATTGCTTTGATATTTTTGACCTGGACATTCGTGGCGATTCTGATTGGCTGCGGACCTTGCAAGGGAAAAGTTTTGGCCCACAAATCTAACTCTGCCAAGCCATAACTTGAAAAATACGTGGAGTTAGGAGGAAATCTTTACCTTTCTAGAAATCTGAGAAAGAACTCTATCCAATGGTGTCATTTCCAGAAGGTTTTGAGTGCCTTAAAAATTTATGACTGAGGCACAATAGATGGAAAGAATGATTAGCCACAAAATGAGTGGCAGGGCAATTACACTAGACTGCCATCTGGATCAACAACCCAAGGTATTCCAGCAGGTTCTGAAGTTTTGGAGGCAAAACTTGACACTTTGGCTGAGCAACAACAGATTTCTGACCTGTTTTTCATTCATTTCCATCCATTATTCTTTCCATCTCTTTCATTCTTTTCCATTCCATGAAGTTGTGCAATCATGACTTCATTTCCATCATGGAATTCACATTTACAACAACAGCAATGTTTCCCACCTCCAACATGTTTTTTAAATCCTCCAAATCAGCATTTTGAAAAAATTCAAAATCAGCATACATACCCATATGTGCCAAAGTCACTTTGGCAATGGAGCTTTCCAAGAGCAAGGGTGTGCATATAATGAAGACAATCAGATGCAAGATGCTGGTCTGTTGGAGAAAATCCAAAAGATGGAGGTAAACATGGTGCAATCCAGGGCTCAAGCACAAATGAAAGCATTTGGAATCGGTTGTGGAGCACCCTGTCCATGGGTGGGACCTTTCCCAAGGCATTACAGCCCTCAAGAGAAGCTTGACTTCATGATTGCAATGTTGCCATTGCTTGCAAAGTGGATTGAAGGAATAGAGGTGTATGAGAGGAGTATTCAGCAACCTTGTCAATGGGTAAGCACACCATCTCATGCCTTTTCTTTTCCTCTTTCCCAATCTGTTTTATCTCAGCAGTGTCAAGTTTTAAACTCTCCATCTGTTGTCCCAAGTGTTGAATCCATTTCTCCACCCCCTAGTCTTCCACCTCATCTCAATTCTTCTATCCTTTTCCCTTCCAAACAGTCATCCCCTCCACAAGAGCTAAATGAAACACCCTCTCCTCCAAAGAAACAAGAGGTTTTACCTCCTCCACCACCACAAAAAATTGTAAAAATCAGTCATGAAGGACAGCAAAAAGAGAAGCCAAACAAGGATGAAGAAATTCAAATTTTGAAGAGTTGGGCTCTTAAATTTGGGATGAAGAAGATCCCTTTGCTGATGAAACCTTCAGAAGAGGTTGGAGTTAAAGAACAAATGGTGGTCAGGACTGATTTTGTTGCAGCAGAAGAAGAGCAAAAAGGAGTTGCAGATCAGCAATCAATTTGTTCAGAATATAGTGTCCATGTTGGCACCCTATTTGAAGGAAATGCTGATCCAATTCAAATTAGCAAAAATCAAGGAGATCATGAGGGACAGCAAGAGGAAGGAGAAGCTGCTCCAAATCTACTCTAAAAGAAGAGGAGCACATTCTAGCTGTGGGGGAGAAAAGTGCAGATCCAAAGGCTTTGAGCACAAAGCAGGTTATAGAAGAACCTTCAGTTCTTCTCTCTACTTCATCTCTCTCAAGTTATAGTACTGAAGAAGAGTTTGATCCCTCAAACTCAATGTTGGAGGATGAAAGAAACCATGGTGATCAAGTTGTAGATCAAGAGAACACCATGGGAGAGGTTGAACATTTGCAGCAGGACAGCAATGAGGCAGTTTACCTGTCTGATTTGGAGGACTGTTTTGATGAAGAAGAACCGGTTGAGTTTCCACCATTCTCTCTTTCATCATCCATCTTCCAAACACAAGAGCCTACTGTCATGGAGGAGAGCATTCATTTGCAGCAGCCTGCATCTTATAGAAGCTCTTTGGAACCAAGATTGGAAGATTTTAATCTTTCATGTCCTTCATTGGAGGAAGAGAAAGGGTAGAAGGGTTCTACCATTGCTTCCACACCATCCATTCAAGGTCTACAAGAGAACTCCATTCTTGGAATTGAAAATCAGAATTATGGGCATACTCAACAGATCAGACCTTGCCCAATCAGGTATTTGGCTTCATTGGAGCCAAAGGAGAAGCCACAACCAGTCATGCTTGCTTCTAAGCATGAGGATGAGCTGTAAAGTTCCAAGGATCAGCTGTCATACCTCTCCAATCCAAATGCAGAGCAACTAAAAGAGGTATTGGATTTTTTTTTAGTTGACACCTTGCTAATTTGGGTAGAAGACCAGCTTCTTGTTGATTTTCCACTCATCCAATCAGCCATACTCAGCTCCAAATCATTTGCATGGCTACCAATTTTGAAGAAAGGAAGCTATTTTGCACAACCAGTTGTAGGGTTCGTTTAGCTTACCTTTGCTTCCAGTTAGAGTAGAGTAGGTAGGTTTTGCTTTCAGTAGAAGAAGTGCTTGTGCACACTCTGCATGTTCTCTCATTTGGAGCATGTATGATTTTCAGTTTGTACATAGTTTTGGTGCTGCTGGTTTCGCTCTTGCACAGTTCGTTTTGATGGCATTTTGGTGGGAACAACTCCATGTCCAGTGGGATTCAAGCGGTTCAGAGGGAAGTTTTCAAAGTTCAAATCAGTTTTCAGGCTACTACTTATGACTCCATGCCCAATGGATTGCTTCAGGCTACTGATAATTCATCCAGTAGGCAGATGACCCCTCTGAGTCACCAAAATTGTTATCCAAATGTGCCCCCTGCTCATTTTGTGGCTAACTCCCTTTCATTCTTTCCTTCTATTGTGCCTCAGTCATAAATTTTTACTTTTTAGGCACTCAAAACCTTCTGGAAATGGCACCATTGGATAGAGTTTTTTCTCAGCTTTCCAGAAAGGTAAATTTTTCCTCCTAACTCCACGTATTTTTCAAGTTATGGCTCAGCGGAGTTTTGGTGGGAAATTTTTCCCTAGAAGGCCCGCAGCCAATCAGGAGCTGCCACGTGTCCAAGGGCGAAAAAACACCAAGCGACCCGAAGGAAAAAATGGTCAGGAAGGGCCCGCGCCCAATCAAAACGTGCCATGTGGCACCTGGAGTGGCGGAGCATTGGGAAAATTTGAAAAATGTTCCAAAGACCAAACGGGTAAAAATTCAAACTTTTTGCCCGCCGATCCGATTTTGGCATGTTTTTGCCCTAAAACTTCAAATCGCCATATCTTTCGATCCAAAGCTCGGATTTTCGCGTTCTTTATATCAATGGAAAGCTGGTGAAATTCTCTACAAGATTCCATGGTCAATTTTGAATTTTGGTTCAGTTTGGAGGGAGAAAATCAAAAAACGCTTCTGGTACGCGCCCATGGACAGAACTGACATTTCAACAACCAATTTTAATGCAAAATGGGTCGCATTCTTCTCCAGCATGGTCAAAAATGTCAGGGCATGGGTTTGTAAGGACCTCCATGCTGTTTTTAATGCATTTTGGTCAATGGGGAATGGCTCCCACGTTTTTTCACGTTTTCTCTCTCCTGGGCTCGACCCATGCACTATAAAAGCCAGATTTGACTCATTTTTCAAAGGAGGAACACCTTTTTGCACAGCAAGCTTCTGTTTTCACCTTCAACAAGTGATTTTGGAAGTATCAGACCTTCCAAGGATTGTAACAGGTTTTTCTGCCTCTTTGGTGTTGGAATACAAGGATTTTGATGTTGAAAATCACAATGCAGGCTCTGTGAATGCTTTCAGTCCTTTGTATGTGTTGTTTGCTTCATTTCAAACTCTTGATTACAGCTTATCAACCTGTGCATGATGTTTTATGTTGCAATTTCTTATTTGTGTCAATTTGCATGAACAAGAAGTGCTCACCACTCCTTTGGTGTATCACCCTTATCAGTTTAGTTTTTGCATTTCTTATCCCTGTCTCCTTGCAAATTAGGATAAAATTAGGATCTGAACCTCTGCTGTTGTGCAAATAATAGATCTAATCAGAGGAGTTTGAGGAACCAGCCTCTAATCTGGAGATTCCTCTCTCATCTTGCAAGTCCCACACTTGGAGAGAGGTTTCAATGTTGTGCAATCACACTGGATGCCCTGAACATCAACTTAGAACCTTGATTTGCATCCAGGGGTGCTGCTGATTTGCAACAACAATAACCACAATAAAAAACAATGATCATGAGCAGAATAGATGTCTCATCAAAATATCGAAGTCCTATCTCCTATATGGCAGCCATCTTCCACGTCGGAATGGTGTGTGCTTCGGCCCAACAATAGTCAATAAGGCGAACATAACCATGGGAGTGATGTATATGTGACAAATCAGCAAACTGGATTTTGCCATGAGGGGGGTACCCATTCCAAGAGTCATCCCAGACTATGATATTCTATCCATTTCCAACCTTCCATGCAAGCCTAGTAAAGCTTGAAATTGGTTGTTTCGAAGAGATTCACTGAGGGTGCCTACAGTGGGACCTGATAAATATTTTTTGTGAGCTATGCTGCTCCAGATGAATTTGGTATTCCAGAATCTCCGTGCTAATTTTATTGTCATTAGCAAGTTGAATAAAGTTATATATCTTAAATTCAGCCCCCCTCTTCTTTTAGATTTACATTATTTTTTCCTATGCGACCAAAGGATATTTTAAGTTGTACTTGTTATCCTTTCCTCACCGCAGAAAATTCTGTTGGATGGCTTGTATACTAAGTGCTCATTGGTACGGGTGAATATGGAGCAAGAAGATACGGACTGTTTGCATTACTAACTGAAACAGATGGGTTCTTCCAGCTAACGACAGCCATGTGTTGGTCCGGTGTGATAAACTTGCTTTTATTTGCCCAATTGTCACACCCTATAAATAAATGTTGTTTTTTGTGTGGAGAGGGAAGCCCAAATATTTAATTGATAGACCCCCTTCCTTAATCCCAACCAATCAGGTATAGCCCTCTAACAAGGAGCTAGTCAATTGAGGAATACAATATGGGATTCTTTTCTATTGACCTGCTGTCCTAAAGCCATTTGGTAGGAGTTCAGAAATTGGTGTAGCTGGCTGATTACCTTTAAAAGGATGCTGGAAAATAAAAAATTCATTGAAAAAGTGAACATCTGCCTTCCACAGCTGGGTGCCAAATAATATGATTTTTGTTCTTGTCTCACCAATTTATCTAGTAAGTGTTTCACCATTACGATAAACAAGTACGATCTCAGAGGATCTCCTTGTCTCTGTCCTCTGGAAGCTGTGAATGGAATCCTTGTGTTTCCATTTATTAATATACAAAAATAGATGATTTCTGTTTTAAACTATTTATCCATTCGATTACTTGCTGATTAAATTCAAAACCCTGAAGAGTTCTTACTGTCGGAAACCGACTGCATCTGTTAAATGCTTTAGAGATCTCCAATTTAAACATGACATCAGGCCTTCTTTGGATTTTGAGAGGAAGCAGGATTTCACAAACAACCATGATATTATCTATTATTCGCCCCTATGGGACTAAAGCGGATTGGGTGCTTGAGATTAATTTTCCAAGCAATGGTTTTAACTTTTATCCTTGAAGCAATCAGATATAATCTTATATACCATGATGCATAATGCAATTGGTGTGTTACGCGGGGACACATCTCCTAGATTTAGGTGACGTCTTAGACGTCCCGAACATTTCGGGGACTTGTGGACTTGGAGGGGGCATCCCCTATTTTTTTTAAATCTTTCAAAAGTCTTCTGATGTTTTTACTTTTAAAAAGCAGTTGTTTTTACCAAGAACATTAAATTATAATATTGAAAGTACCTAAAATACATTAAATACAGTGTAATCCCTAAATTTCATTGAACAAAGTTAAAATAGTCAAATATTAGTTTCTACGTATTATTTTAATAGCCGCCCCTGTGACATCCCCAAAAATTTGGGAAATTTTTTGCCATCCCACCGCACCCGGAGAACTCCATTCTCCCAGACCCTGTCCCTAAGATTTAGGTAACTATGGTCTATAACGATCCATTTAGAAACAAGGACAAGTATTGTAGCGTTCAATTTCTTTGGCATCTATTTGTTTTTCCGAGATTCCTCAATAACAGCCATGAGGTCATTCTTTAGCAACTGAGAATAATGTTGGTAGAAAACAACAAGAAATCCATCTGGCTGAAAAGAAAAGATTAATTAGCTTGTGGTTGAACATTAATGCTTTCATTGTCACTGGAATTGAAGAGCTTAGGAATGTGACATAAGACTACTTGCTGGTCTTTCTGCCATTTGTCTAAAGCATGTATTTCAGACTTTCAGTTAAAACTTCATGAAAAGAACCCGTGGAAAAGGCTCTTTCTCAGGGGGAGTGGTGATAACAATCCCATCCTTCTTTCTGATTTTCTGAATAGAATTGATGTATTGTTTATTCAAAACGGATTTGTGAAAAAAAATTGGTGTTTTGGTCTCCCTGTGTTACCCACAGCTCTCTGGATCTCTCTCTCTCACAATAATTTTTGGGAACAACTCTTGTAAATTTGTAATGGCACGTTGCTGTATGAGAGTTTAGTCCAAAACAGTATTTCAGGTAGAAGGCCCCTTTCTCTGATGTCTTTTTGAACATTTGAAAGCTTGATAGAGATAGTAGAAGATTTTTGAAAAATATTACCAAACTCAATTCTGCTCCATTGTTTTAAATGGGTTTCCCAAAGGTCACATTTACCCATGAAATTATAAAGTTCATGGCTTTTTCTGGCAAGACCAAAATAATTTAGCCACATATACCCTTTTGAATCTGAATTGTGATCTGATTCTAAAAGAAGTCCTTCCTTGAACACATACTCATATTGGCCGATGATCAGATCATAGGTTGTCACTAAGCTTTGCTGCTTATTGCTTGGTACAAGAGATCCAACCTATGAGATGAAATCATGCGTATGTTTTTCTTCTATTACACCACGTATGGAGTCCTTGGGAGAACTTCCAATCGATCGAAGAGGTGGTTTTTCCATGTGCATGAGAGCTGCTGCAGCTCTACGGTTATATCTTATGCCTCCTTTCCTATTGCCATCACATTTGAAGTTAATGAATTCCCCCATAGGCAAAACGGAGGGTGGAGAGATAGAAGTATCTACGAAGACCCATGCTATGGTTCCCACATGGTGGAATGTATATATTGACAAGACAAAAGTAGAACTTGAATTCATGGGAATGGAAGATAGGAAAAATTGATAGGATGAAAGAGCATACCCAGTAGGGTCCCATTGGTTGAAGGTTATCATAAGGTAAAGTTTTTTGTTTTTTCTCTCTAAATGTTTCCCCCATTTTTGCAGTTCCCTACTTTTTCACACCCTACTGTTTCACACTTTACTTTTTAGCACCAGTCAAACTTTTTTCCCTTACATTTTTGGTCCTGGTTTTCTACTTCTTATTTTTCAGCACTGTTTTTTTGCCTCTTTGGTGTTGGAATGCAAGGATTTTGATGTTGAAAATCACAATACAGGCTCTGTGAATGCTTTCAGTCCTTTGTATGTGTTGTTTGTTTCATTTCAAAACCTTTGATTATAGCTTATCAACCTGTGTATGATGTTTTATGTTGCAATTTCTGATTTGTGTCTATTTGCATGAGCAAAAAGTGTTCACCACTCCTTTGGTGCATCACCATCATTAGTTTAGATTCAATTTTTGCATTTCTTATCCCTGTCTCCTTGTAAATTAGGATAAAATTAGGATTTGAACCTCTGCAGTTGTGTAAATAATAGATCTAATCAGAGGAGTTTGAGGAACCAGCCTCTAATCTGGAGATTCCTCTCTCATCTTGCAAGTCCCACACTTGGAGAGAGGTTTCAATGTTGTGCAATCACACTAGATGCCTGAAACATCAACTTAGAAACCTGATTTGCATCCAAGGGTGCTGCTGATTTGCAACAACAAGAACCTTATGCACAAACTGGTAATTGTAATGAAGGATCAGAAATTAACCAAACAACACAGGCAGAGGATGAAAACTAATCACAGAGGCTGTATTGTTATTTTAATCATCAAAATCACTTGCATTACAACACCTGAGAGGAAAAATAAAGTTGTAGCTCTTAGAAAAGGTATGATATTCCACCAAAATCACTTCTAAGGTGAGAAAGGGGACCTGCAATACACAAAAAATGTTCCACCCTTTGAAAATGAGCCAAATCTGGGTTTTACAGTGCAAGGGACGAGCCCAGGAGAAAGAAACGCGGGAAAATGTGGGAGAGATTCAATCATTAACCAAAATGCATTCAAAACATCATGGGCATCCTTATAGACCCATTCCCTAACATTTTTAACCAGGCTGGGACAGAATGCAAGCCATTCTTCATTAAAAATGGTTGTTGAAATGTCATTTCTGTTCATCACTACGTGCCAAAGATGTTTTTCAATTTTTTCTCTCCAAACTCCATAAAAATGCAAAATTGACCCTGGAATATTGTAGATAATTTTACCATCTTTCCATTGATATAAATAACGTGAAAAACTGAGCTTTGGATCGAAAGATATGGCCATTTGAAGTTTTAGGGCAAAACAGTGCCAAATCAGGTTAACGGGCAAAAAATTCAAATTTTTTCACCTTTTTGGTCATTTGGAAACTTTTCCAAAATTTCCCCATGCACTCTGCCACTCTAGGTGCCACGTGGCAGCATATTATTGGCCGTGGGCTTTTCAGGGGAAATTTTTTTCCAAAAAACTCCACCGAGCCATAACTTCAAAAATACATGGAGTTAGGAGGAAAACTTTACCTTTCTGAGAAAGTTGAGAAAGAGCTCTATCCAATGGTGTCATTTCTAGAAGGTTTTGAGTGCCTAAAAAGCAAAATATTATGACTGAGGAAAAAGAGAAGGAAAAAATGAGAGGGAGTTAGCCACAAAAAATGAGCAGGGGGCACATTTTGGATAATAGCTCTGGCGACTCCAACCAAGACATCTGCAATGCTGGATGAAGAGACTAGTTGCCTGAAGCTTTCCCCATTGGCCCCATGGAGCCCCAACCTGATATTGGAATGGATACCCCATGACTGATTACAACATTGCATGGAGGAACATGGCTTCTTCACTTGATGGAGCAAGGCATACAATTCACAAACACAGGAATAGCAAGCACAAAGCAAGAAGCACTGTAGTTCTTAACTACAACAACTCAATCTCCAAACAAAACAAAGTGCTCAAGTACTCCAAGCAATGAAAGCCTAAGCTAAGAGCAAGAACTATGGAGAATCTCCCTTTAGTAGCCTCCCAACTTGAATTTTGATGGCATTCCACTAACTGAGAAAACCACCAAGATCATAGTAATCCCATCAAACCTTATCCCAATCCTGGAACCCCTCCTTATCCCTCCTCCAAATTGTGATCCCTGTATGGGCTCACTCCAAAGTAGGAAATGCAAGAAATTTGAATGCCTTTCCTAGGTGGATCCCAAACCAACATTCCCATCCCAAGAACAAGATAACCAATTTGGTAAGGATCCCTTATCCCTGGCCTCTGATAACCTCATAGGTCTTCTTTACTCCACATCCTGATGCCTTCTAAGCATTGCTTGGGACCCTTGATCCCTCAAAAAAATTGGAGCAAACATCAATTTCACATATCTAACCTCCATGGGCTAAAAGAGGGAAAAACTCCAAGTAGTTTTAAAAGAGTGGGAGCCTACCTCTCCATAATGGAGACTTGTTTCCAAGAGACAATAGGTTCTTTGCCTCTCTCCCATAAACAAACTGTTGTTGCAAATCAGCAGCACCCCTGGATGCAAATCAAGTTTCTAAATTGATGTTTTAGGGCATCCAGTGTGATTGCACAACATTGAAACCTCTCTCCAAGTGTGGGACTAGTAAAAGATGAGAGAGGAATCTCCAAATTAGAGGCTGGTTCCTCAAACTCCTCTGATTAGATATATTATTTTCACAACTGCAGAGGTTCAGATCCTAATTTTATCCTAGATTTGCAAGGAGACAGGGATAAGAGATGCAAAAATTGAAACTAAACTAATAAGGGTGATACACCAAAGGAGTGGTGAACATTTTTTTTTTCATGCAAATTGACACAAATCAGAAATTGTAACATAAAACATCATGCATAGGTTGATAAGCTGTAATCAAAGGTCTGAAATGAAACAAATAACACATACAAAGGATTGAAAGCATTCACAGAGCCTGCATTATGATTTTAAACATCAAAATCCTTGTATTCCAACACCAAAGAGGTAGAAAGACCTGTTACAATCCCTGGAAGGTCTGATCCTTGCCAAAAATCACTTGTTTAAGGTGAAAACAAAAGCTTGACTATGCAAAAAAGGTGTTCATCCCTTTTAAAAATGAGCCAAATTTGGCTTTTACAGTGCATGGGTCGAGCCCAGGAGAGAGAAAACATGAAAACACATGGGAGCCATTCCTCATTGACCAAAATGCATTAAAAACAACATGGAGTGTCCTTACAAACCCATGCCCTGACATGTTTTTGACCATACTGGTGAAGAATGCGACCCGTTTTGCATTAAAATTGGTTGTTGAAACGTCAGTTTTGTCCATAGGCGCATGTACCAGAAGTGTTTTTTAATTTTTTTCCCTCCAAATTAAACTAAATTTCAAAATTGACCATGGAATCATGTAGAGAATTTTACCAGCTTTCCATTGATATAAAGAACGCAAAAATCTGAGCTCTGGATCGAAAGTTATGGTCGTTTGAAGATTTAGGGCAAAAACAGGCCCAAAATCGGATCGGCGGGCAAAAAGTTTGAATTTTTACCTGTTTTTGTCATTTGGAAAAAAATTTTCAAATTTTCCCCATGCTCTAGCCACCTCCTAGATGCCATGTGGCAGCATTATGATTAGCTATGGGTCCTCTAAGGGGAAAATTTCCCACAAAAACTTTGCCGAGCCATAACTTGAAAAATATGAGGAGTTAGGAGGAAAACTTTACCTTTCTGGAAAGCTGAGAGAGAGCTATATCCAATGGTGTCATTTCCAGAAGGATTTGAGTACCTGAAAATCAAAAAATGGAGACTGAGTCACAGGATAGGTAAGAACACAAGGAGTTAGCCATCAAAAATGAGTAGGGGCACATTTTTGATAACAATTTTGGCAACTCAGAGGGGTCATCTGCCTGCTAGATGAAAATACCAATTTCCTGAAGCAGTCCATTGGGCATGGAGTCATCAAATTTTCTGTTTGGAACCCCAACTGACTTAAAATGTTGCAAGGAGGAAGATGGAATATCACCTGATGGAAGCAAGGACTGTAAAACATCTCCAGGGACAGCAAGTTGTGCCAAAGCACTTAGGGAAAGCAAAACTAACCTACAGCAAAACAATGTACACACGCACTTGAAGGAATGGAAACCTAAGCTAATATTTACAAGGTGGATAATTTTCTCTTTACAAGCAATGCTTTAGATAGATTCCATTGACTAGAATCTGCAGTTATTCACCATCCAATGAAGCCAATTGGAAAGCATTGTTGTTCTTGTACTTCGTGACCATGTATGGGCCACTCCAAATGGCATCAAATTTTGAATGCCCTCCCAATTTTGCTCTATCTGCATCCCATTTTAACACTAGATCTCCAACCTAGAAAAATCTACTCTTGGCCTTCCTGTCAAAGGTCTTCTTGATCAAAGATTGATCCTTCTCCATTACTTGGGATGCCTGATATCTGATCTCTTGAAGCTCCATCAACTCTACATATCTCACCTCCATGGCCTCAAAATCCAACAGCTCCAACTACTTCATAAGTTCCAATGTTGGCAACTCAAGTGACATGGGCAAGATTGCTTCTCTTCCATAGACAAGCCTAAATGGAGAGTTACCCATGGATCTCTTGGGAGTTTATCCTATCAGCCCATAAGGCTGATTTCAGTTTGGTATGCCAAGACCTCTGATTCTCATCAAGAGTTCTCCTAATGATCCTCAACAAGTTCTTGTTTTTAGACTCAGCCTGGCCATTACCTTGAGGGTAATAGTTTGATGAAGTACTTAGGTAGATCCCATTCCTGACAGCCCACTCAGTCACCTTGGATCCAATAAATGCCAATGCATTATCTGATATTATTGTAGCAGGTATGCCAAATCTAGTTACTATACCCTCATAGAAGTCTAAGATGCTAGACTTATTTGCCTTTTTGAGCGCTACTTGCTTCAGTCCACTTGGTGAAGTAGTCTGTGGCTGTCAAAATACTATTTTTGCCCTTGGCTTGAATTGGGATTAATGACTCCAATGAAGTCCAAACCCCATTGCATTAATGGCTGGTCAACTGAAATTGGATGCAATGGAAGGGCAGCAAGCCTCTCTTTACCTATGAAGAATGCACAATTCTTGCACCTTTTGATCCACGCAAAGCAATTACTGAAATTCTTGGGCTAATAATAACCAACCTTCATAATTTTTAGAGCTATCACTCTTGGTGCAAAATGACCACCAGCTGGTCCACCATGGAACTCTTCCAACACCCTATGAATCGAATTTGTGCTAATGCATCTCACCAACACTCCATTCACATCTTTCTTGAACAAAACATCGTCTACTATGGCATATGGGACAGCCTGCAATCTAAAGTGTCTTCTTTGGGTTTTGTTCATCTCTGGAGGGCATAGGCTTGTGCTTAGGAAGTGCATTATACCTTGGGTCTAGCAAGGAGTGGGGACAGCATTATCCTCTTCTTGAGTGATACCTTGGCACATGGCTGTCTTGAACTGTCAAAAACAGCCTCTTCTTCATTGCATACTTCTTTTTGCTTCCCCAAAATCAGCTGCTCACACAATCCTTTTCCTCTTACCAGCTTGGTGACCTTGATCTCAATGTCATACTCCATGACATGAGTGATCCAACCTGCCCTTTTCTCATTCAAATCCTTGTTGAGGAGGAAGTCCTTTAACTCCTAGCATGAGAGACCAACAACTGAACCTTGTTGTTTGAGACTAGATGCTTGAATTTCTTCAAGCTTCTGATTACTGCAAGTACATGCTTCACAATAAAAGAATACCTCACCTCATAGTCATCTAGGCTCTAGCTGAAGAAAGTAATTGGCTGCTCATTGTTGTCCTTGTTCTGCTGTACCAAAATGGTAGAAATAGTATCATTACCTCCAAAGGCATAGAGGATGAAATCCTTGGAGAAGTCCGGCTTGATGAGAGTTGGTGCTTGAGAGATGGCTTCTTTGATTGCTTCAAAACTCTCCTTACCTTCTGCTGTCCACTTGAAAGCCATACTTTTCTTTAACATTTTGGTGATAGGTTTGACAAGGGCTGTAAAATCTAGGACAAACCTCTCGAACAAAGTTTATCCTCCCCAAGAAACTCTGAAGGGATTTCTTGTGGCTTGGAAATGGTAGTCCTCTTATGGCTTCAACCCTCTCTGGATCAATTGCTAATCCTTCTTTGGAGACAATATGGCCAAGGAGCTTTCCTTCATGTGCAAGAAAGATACACTTCTTAGGATTCAAAGACACTCCAAATCTCCTACACCTCATGAAGACTTGTCTCAAATGAGAGAGGTGGTCTGCTACATTTTTGGAAAAAACAGTGATATCATCAAGGTATATCAGCACCATGTTGTTAATCAAACCTTTGAACACCATGTCCATTGCTCTTTGGAAGGTAGCACCACCAGCATTGGACATCCCAAATGGCATTTTCCTGTATGCATAAGTTCCCCATTTGGTTGTGAAGGTTGTCTTGAACTGGTCTTCTTCCTTCACCATAATCTGATTGTAGCCTAAGTAGCCATCAAGTAGTGAAAACCTCTCGGAGCTAGCCACAACTTGCAAGATTTTCTCCATGGAAGGGAGTGGGTAATGGTCCTTGAGAGATGCTCTATTCAAGTCTCTAAAGTCAACACACAATCTGATCTCTCCACTCTTCTTTCTGACTGGAACTAAATTGGCAACCCAACTAGAATGCTTGATTGGGAATATGATTCTTGACTCAATCAACTTGTTCAATTTCTTTCCTCATGAGAGGCTCCATATGTGGATTGACTGGTCTTTGTTTCTGCCCGACAGGCTTAGTATTTGGATCCAATTCAATGCTATGATGAGCTAAGTTGGGTTTGAAACCTTTCAAGTCTTCATAGCTCCAAGCAAACACATCAGGGAACTCTTGACACGACTGCATGAACTCATACCTTTCTTGTTCAGTTGTCATCTTTCCAATTTGCAATGGTTTGTTCTCTTCCACCAAGATGGATACTAAATCTTCTCTCTTGATCTGAATGTTTGCTTTCTCTTTCCTAAACTGATCATTGGGATTGAAAATGGAATCCAAAGTGATAAGTCCCTTGGGCAGCTTGTTAGTTCTCAGCTGTACCACTTGGTCACCATACTGCTGTTCTAATTTTTCTTGATTCTTAGCTGAGAAATCAGCTTCATCTTGTAAGAAATGGATGAATTACTGGTCATTTTCAAACACTTACCAACTTACATTGTTATCCGGAACTGAATGCCTCATAATCACGTGGATGTTTGGCTATACCTTGTCTTGTTGAATTGCTTTCCATAATGTCAAAGGCTGCCGCTACTGCTGCAAGCCTGTCAGCAGCTTGGTTCTCTTTCCTAGGAATAGATTTGATACCAAAACCTTCAAAATCTTCCATGACGTCCCACACCCTGTTCTTGTAGCACTTAAGTAGATTATTCTTGGCGGCATGTTGTCCTTTGACCTGATTTACAATCAATTCACTATCACCAAAGACTTGCAAGTTATTTATTCCTCTCTTTATTGCCCAATGCATCCCTTGCACCAAGGCTTCATATTCAGTAGTGTTATTGGAGCATGTAAATTGAAATCTAAAAGCTAAATAGTACTTTACTCTTTGAGGTGAAACAAGTATGGCTCCACCTCCTGCACCTTGTCTACTCCTTGATCTATCAAAAAATAGCTTCCATACCTCATTGTCATCTTTATGGTTTGGCTTGGTGATGCTAGGAATGGGCTGATCTTCTTCATGTATGCAATAGACCCCTAGCTCAGATTCTTCTACTTCTCGATAATGATCAAAAGCATGTACCTTGTTTGCCCATTCATCAAGAGTTAGATCTAGGATGCTTCCAACCTTGGTGTCAGCTTCATCAGTGCTTGGGTGATCTTCTTGATCAAATGCCAAACAGTTGGCATTGATCTGACTTGCAGTGTAGGGCTCAATGTGGAAGTTTGCAATAGGTTCACACCTGATTGTAGCTTTGGTTCCATAACTTGTTCTGAATAACATGTGTGACCAATCAGTAGACAAATATCCTCCAATCTTGGTTGTGAAGTCCCTTGACAAGCATAGGGCAAAGAGTGGTGGAAGGTCTATAACTGATACATCTTGTAAAACAACAACATTTAGACATGCATGCAAGGTAAGACTCAAGTTTCTAATCACTCCAACTGTTGTTACTACTGTCCCATTCAGCTACACTACCCCTTTGGATATGGTTTCATACTAGAGCCCTAGCTGATCAACTATTTGTTTAGGCATCACTAACCTACTTGCCCCGGAATCTATCATGCAATTGTGCACTAACTGATTTCTAATGATTAATGAAACATATAAAGGAGGGGGCTTCAACATTTAACCTTGTTGTCCTCCATGATTCCCTTCAGGCTGGGCAACATTTGTGAGCACTTTTTCTTGCATCTGAACTTGCTGATTCGAAGTTGGCCAGTCCTTCATCGAAGCTTGTAGCAAATCTCTTTGGCTTGGGATAGATAGGGATTCCCACATTGATATATTTACATTTGTCTTCTTCATCTGATCAATGATACTGAATGGTGATGGAGGATCTCTTTGCTATCCCTTGGTTGGCACATTCACTCCTTGCATGTGGGCAGCAACAACTGGTATTTGAGTTGGTCTAGGAGCTGTTCTTGGCTGCCCTTGTGCATTTGAAATTGGATTTTGCTTGCCAACCATTTGTGGAGCCATAGAAGGTTGGAGATTGGTTGTAGCTAATGGCTGCTCTTTACCCAAATTCCTTCTTTTTGACCTTGGGCTTGTTGCCTCTTGAGAGTAACCAACTCATTGCCTAAATTTTGTAATTGCTTCATCACTTCTTGAAGCTCATTTGGGGCACTTGGAGATGAAGTAGAAGCTTCATTTGAACTCTGATTTCTAGGAGTGGGAGAAGGATCCAAATTAGGTGTTTGATTAGTGTTTGGGCTCTCTAAACTTAGAAACAATGGCATGGGGAGGTTCTAGGGGCTAGTTTTCTAGCTTGGATCAAACAATTTTCAGCCCTAATGGCAATGTTATAAGCTATAGGGATAGTTATGCCTCCCATGGACTGAATCAACATAGAAATATCAAAATTTAGAGCTTTGAGGTAGTAGAGAAAAGCACCTTCCACTATTGGCCTGACTGCCACTGGAATTCTCTCCCAAGTCCTTTGAAATCTGAAGTTGAAATCAGTCAGCTGCTCATTGGGAGCTCTCTTGATGGTTGTCAGCTGCTCCAAAAGAGACAAGTTGTCTCCCTTCTCCCCAAATTGCTCATGAAGTGCTATACATAGCTGGTTCCAATTCTGAATAGAACCTGAGGCAAGACTTCTAAACCATTGCAATGCTTTTCCCTTGAATGAAGATGCCAGCAATTTGACAGCCACTTGCATCTCATTGATTTCATAAATTACACAAAGGTTGGCAATGTCTTTAACATGATCACCTGAAGTAGTCTGATTCTCTCCAGTGAATTATGGAATGTTCTTCAAGGCTAAATTGGAATTGGATGTTGTGTATTGAGAGCAAGTGGGCTGCTGCCAGTGAAATTGACATAGGGGTTGTTTTGTGCCATTCTAATTGGCCTTAGAACCCTTGTTGATTGAATGAAAGGCCTACCAGGTGGAGGAGTTGAGAGAGTTCTGTTTGGTGGAGATGGAGACCTTTGGATTCTCCTCCCACTTTGCCTTACTCTTGGAGATAACTACAGATATTTAAACAGTGCCTCTTCTTCTCTAGCTCTTGACCTCGTAGTGATTCTTCTCATGAGTTTTCAGGTCTACACTACTAAAACTAGCTGATTCTTCCCCTTGGAGTCACTAAATGTGTAATTTATAGCTCTTTTGAAGCAAGAAAATTATAGCAGATGCACATCAACTTTGTTGCAATAAAAATGAGACCTCTAAGCTCCCACTGGGCATGCCAAAACTGTTGTTGCAAATCAGCAGCACCCCTAGATGTAAATCAAGGTTCTAAGTTGATGTTTAGGGCATCCAGTGTGATTGCACAACATTAAAACCTCTCTCCAAGTGTGGGACTTGTAAGATGAGAGAGGAATCTCTAGATTAGAGGTTGGTTCCTCAAACTCCTCTGATTAGATCTATATTTGCACAACTGCAGAGGTTCAGATCCTAATTTTATCCTAATTTGCAAGGAGACAGGGATAAGATATGCCAAAATTGAAACTAAACTAAAAAGGGTGATACACCAAAGGAGTGGTGAGCACTTCTTGCTCATGCAAATTGACACAAATCAGAAAATGCAACATAAAACATCATGCACAGGTTGATAAGATGTAATCAAGGGTTTGAAATGAAGCAAACAACACATACAAAGGACTGAAAGCATTCACAGAGCCTGCATTGTGATTTTCAACATTAAAATCCTTGTATTCCAACACCAAAGAGGCAGAAAAACCTGTTACAATCCCTGGAAGGTCTGATACTTGCAAAAATCACTTGTTGAAGGTGAAATCAGAAGCTTGTTGTGTAAAAAAATGGAGACTGAGGCACAAGAGAGGCAAGAACACAAGGAGTTAGCCATCCAAAATGAGCAGGGGCACATTTTGGATAACACAAGATTGAATGGAGAATTACTTGTAGATCTCTTGGGAGTTATCCTATCAGCCCATAAAATTGATTTCAATTTAGTATGCCAAGACCTCTGATTTTCATCAAGAGTCCTAATGATCTTCAACCAGTTCTTGTTTGTAGACTCAGCCTGGCCATTACCCTGAGGGTAATAGTTTGATGAAGTACTTAGGTTGATTTTCCATTCATCCAATCAGCCATGTTCAATGCCAAATCAGTTGCATAACTGCCAATTTTGAAGAAAGGAAGCTATTTTGCACAACCAGTTGCAGGGTTTGTTTAGCTCACCTTTGCTTCCAATTAGAGTAAAGTATGTAGGTTTGCTTTCAATAAAATAAGTTCTTGTGCACACTTTGCATGTTTCATTTGGACCATGTATGAATTTTAGTTTTGTACATAGTTTTGGTGCTACTGGTTTCGCTCTTGCACAGTTCTTTTTCAGTGGCATTTTGGTGAGAACAACTCTAAGTTCAACAGATTTCAAGTGGCTCAAAGGGAAGTTTTCAAAGTTCATGTCAGTTTTCAGGATTTCTTATGACTCCATGCCCAATGGATTGCTAAAAGGCCACTGATCTTCTACCTAGTAGGCAGGTGATCCTGTTGAGTTGCCAAATTGTTGTAAATATCTCCCCCCGGTAGTGTTATCCCAAATGTGCCCCTGCTCATTTTGTGGCTAACTCCTTTACATCTTTCCTTATTTTGTGCTTCAGTCAAAATATTTTGTTTTCTAGGCACTCAAAACCTTCTAGAAATGGCACCATTGGATAGATCTCTCTCTCAACTTTTTAGAAAGGTAAAAGTTTTCCTCCTAACTCCATCATATTTTTCAAGTTATTGCTCGGCGGAGTTTTTGTGGGAAATTTTCCCTTAGAGGGCCCACAGCCAATCAGAATGTTTCACATGGCACCTGGAGTGGTGGAGCGTGGGGAAAACTTGAAATTTTTTTCTAAAGACCAAACGGGTAAAAATTCAAACTTTTTGCCCGCCGATCCGATTTTGGCCTGTTTTTGCCCTAAATTTTCAAATCGCCATATCTTTCGATCAAGAGCTCAGATTTTCATGTTCTTTATATCAATGGAAAGCTGGTAAAATTATCTACATGATTTTAGGGTAAATTTTGAATTTTGGTTCAGTTTAGAGAGAGAAAATCAAGAAACATCTCTGGCACGTGGTAATGGCCAGAAATGACGTTTCAACAACTAGTTTTAATGTAAAATGGGTCACATTCTTCTTCAGCATAGCCAAAAATGTCAAGGCATGGGTCTGTAAGGATGCCCATGCTATTTTAATGCATCTTCATTTAATGGGGAATGGCTACCATGTTTTTTACATGTTTTCTCTCTCCTGGGCTCGACCCATGCGTTGTAAAAGCCAAATTTGGCTCATTTTTTTGTTTGTTGAACATTTTTTTGGGACAGCAAGCTTCTTCTTTCACCTTCAACAAGTTATTGTTGCAAGTATCAGACCTTCTTCATGATTGTAACAGGTTTCTTCCTCTTTGATGTTGCAAATGCAAGGATTTTGACAGTAAGAATGACAGTGCAGACTCTGTGATCAATTTTTAGTACTTTGTTTGTATTGTCTTGTTTCATTTCAGACCTCTAATTACATCTTATCAGCCTGTGTATGATGTTTCATGTTGCATTTTATGAAATTGTGTCAATTTTCATGAACAAAAAGTGTTCACCACTCCTTTGGTGTATCGCCTATTAGTTTAGTTTCAATTTTTGTACTTTCTATCTCTGTCTCCTTGGAATTTAGAGTAGGATTAGGTTTCAAACCTATGTAATTGTGTAAATAACAGATCTGATCAGAGGAGTTTGAGTAACCAGCCTCTAATCTGGAGATTCCTCTCTCATTTTACAACTCCCACACTTAGAGAGAGGTTTCAATGTTGTGTAATCACACTGGATGCCTGAAACATCAACTTAGAAACCTGATTTGCATCTAGGGGTGCTGCTGATTTGCCACAATAGTTTTGGCACACCCCGTGGGACCTTAGAGGTCTCATTTTCATTGCAGCAAAGTTGATGTGCATTTGCTGTAATTTTCTTGCTTAAAAGAGCTATAAGTTACACATCTGGCGACTCCAAGGAAGAAGAATCAACTGGTTTTAGCAGTGCAGACCTGAAAACTCATGAGAAGAATCACTACAAGGTCAAGAGTTGGAGAAGAAGAGGCACAGTTTGAATATCTATAGTTATCTCCAAGAGTATGGCAAAGTGGGAGGATAATCGAAAGGTCTCCATCTCCACCAAACAGAACTCTCTCAACTCCTCCACCTGGTAGGCCTTTCATTCAATCAACAAGGGTTTTAAGGCCAATTACAAGGGTACAAAACAACCCCTATGTCAATTTCACTAGCAGTAGCCCACTTGCTCTCAATGCATAAAATCCAATTCTAATTGCGGCATTGAAGAACATTCCATACTTCACTAGAGAGAATCAGACTACTCCTGGTGATCATGTTAAAGACATTGCCAACCTTTATGTAATTCATGAAATCAATGAGATGCAAGTTGCTGTCAAATTGCTGACATCTTCATTCAAGGGGAAGGCTTTGCAATGGTTTAGAAGCCTTACCTCAGGTTCTATTCAAAATTGGAACCAGCTATGTGTAGCACTCCATGAGCAATTTTGAGAGAAGGGAGACAACTTGTCTCTTTTGGAACAGCTGACAACCATCAAGAGATCTCCCAATGAGCAGCTGACTAATTTCAACTTCAGATTTCAAAGGACTTGGGAGAGAATTCTAGTGGCAGTCAGGCCAACAGCAGAAGGTGCTTTTCTTTACTATCTCAAAGCTCTAAATTCTGATATTTCTATGTTAATTCAGTCCATGGGAGGCATAACTATCCCTATGGCTTATAGCATTGCCATTAGGGCTGAAAATTATTTGATCCAAGCTGGAAAACTAGCCCCTAGACCTCCCATGCCATTATTTTCAAGTTTAGAGAGCCCAAACACTAATCAAGCACCTAATTTGGCTCCTTCTCCCACTCCTAGAAATCAAAATTCAAGTGAAGCTTCCACTTCATCTTCTAGTGCCTCAAATGAACTTCAAGAAGTCATGAAGCAATTACAAAATTTAGTTAATGAGCTAGTTACTCTCAAGAGGAAACAAGCCCAAAGTTTTAGACCTTCCTTCTAGCCTCAAGCTCAGCCTAACAAGTAGCCATATCAACCTCATAGACCACCCAATCCAGCTACAAATCTAAATCAAGCAAGGCCTCCTGCCAACAGACCATTTCAGTCCTATAATCCAAATGCTATATCTACCTCTAAGGTATTGGTGCCAATGCAAAACAACGTTGCTTAGGAGTATGATTGGTGTTTTCCATGCAATGAACCTCAAAACCAATCTATGTGTTTCAACGGTGCCTTGAATCAAGCATTAATGGTGACAACTATTGGTGTGGAGGGTGAGGGTAGTCAAGGAAACAACCAACAACAAGAAACATTCCAGTAGCAATCAGCTCCAAATGACACCACACTTGTGAACTGGTAGGCAGAGGATTTTTGTGGCATAAATCAAATAGTCTCTCAAGGTGTTGCAGCCAACACAAGGTCAAAAAGAAGGAATTTGGGTGAAGAACAACCACTAGCTCCAACCAATCCACAACCTTTTATGGCTCCACAAATGGTTGGAAAACAAAATCCAGTTGTAAATGCACAAGGGCAGCCAAGAACAACTCCTAGACCAACTCAAATACCAGTTGTTGCTGCAAGGGATGAATATGCAAACCAAGGGACAACAAAGAGATCCTTCATCACCATTTAGTATCATTGATTAGATGAAGAAGAAAAATGTAAATATATCAATGTGGGAATCCCTATCTATCCCAGGCCAGAGAGATTTACTACAAGCTGCCATGAAGGACTGGCCAACTTCGAATCAGTAAGTCCAAAAGCAAGAGAAAGTGCTCACAAATGTTGCCCAGCCTGAAGGGAATCATGGAGGACAGCAAGGTAAAATGTTGATGCCCCCTCCTTTTTATGTCTCATTAATCATTTTAAACCAATTGGTGCACAATTACATGATTGATTCCAGGGCAAGTAGCTCAGTGATGCCCAAGAAAATAGCTAATCAGCTAGGACTTCAATATGAAACCATATCCAAAGGAGTAGTGCAGTTGGATGGGACAGCAGTAACAACAGTTGGGGTGATTAGAAACTTGAGTCTTACCTTGCATGCATGTCCAAATGTTGTTGTTTTACAAGATGTATCAGTTATAGACCTTCCACCACTCTTTGCCCTATGTTTGTCAAGAGATTTCACAACCAAGATTGGAGGATATTTGTTTGCTGATTGGTCACACATGCTGTTCAGAATGAGGTATGGAATCAAAGCTACAATCAGGTGTGAACCTATTGCAAACTTCCACATTGAGCCCTACACTCCAAGTCAGATCAATGCCAACTGTTTGGCATTTGATCAAGAAGATCACCCAAGCACTGATGAAGCTGACACCAAGGTTGGAAGCATCCCGGATCTAACTCTTAATGAATGGGAAAACAAGGTGCATGCTTTTGATCCTTATCAAGAAGTAGAAGAATCTAAGCTAGGGGTCTATTGCATACATCAAGAAGATCAGCCCATTCCTAGCATCACCAAGCCAAACCACAAGGATGAAAATGAGGTATGGCAGCTATTTTTTGATGGATCAAGGAGTAGACAAGTTGCAGGAGGTGGAGCTATGCTTATTTCACCTCAAGGAGTAAAGTAATATTTAGCTTTTAGATTTTAGTTTGCATGCTCCAATAACACTGCTGAATATGAAGCCTTGGTGCAAGGGATGCATTGGGAAATTAAGAGAGGAATAAAGAACTTGCAAGTCTTTTGTGATAGTGAGTTGATTTTCAACAAGGTCAAGGGGTAGCATGCTGTCAAGAATGATCTACTCAAGTGCTACAAGAATAGGGTGTGGGACCTCATTAAATATTTTGAGGGTTTTGGCAACAAATCAATTCCTAGGAAAGAGAACCAAGCTGTTGACAGACTTACAACAGTTGGGGTAGCCTTTGACGTTGTGGAGAGCATTCAAAAAGATAAGGTACAGCCAAACATCCATGTGATTGTGAGGCCTTTAGTGCCGGATAACAATGTAAGTTGGCAAGTGTTTGAGAATGACCAGCAAATCATCCATTTCTTACAAGAAGAAGATGAGTTCTCAGCTAAAAATCAAGAAAAATTGGAACAACAGTATGGTGACCAAGTGGTACAGTTGAGAACTAATAAGCTTCCCAAGGGACTTATCACTTTGGAGTCTATTTTCAATCCCAATGATCAGTTTAGGAAAGAGAAAGCAAACATTCAGGTCAAGAGAGAAGATTCAGTATCCATCTTGGTGGAAGAGAACAAACCATTGCAAATTGGAAAGATGACAACTGAACAAGTTATAAGTATAAGTTCATACAGCTATGTCAAGAGTTCCCTGATGTGTTTGCTTGGAGCTATGAAGATTTGAAAGGTTTCAATCCCAAGTTAGCTCAGCACACCATTGAGTTGGACCCAAATACTAAGCCCATTAGGTAGAAACAAAGGCTAGTCAATCCACACATGGAACTATTGTTGCAAATCAGCAGCACCCCCTAGATGTTGATCAGATTTCCAGTTTGATATTTTAGACATCCAGTGTGATTACACAACATTGAATCCTCTCCCCAAGTGTGGGACTTGTAAAATGGGAAAGGAATCTCCAGATTAGAGGCTGGTTCCTCAACTCCTCTGATCAGATTTATCACTTACAAGTTGCAGAGGTTTAAATTCCTAATCCTACTCTAAATTCCAAAGGAGACAGAGATAGAGAATGCAAAAAAGAAAGAACTAATGCTAATAGGTGATGCACTAAAGGAGTTGTAGACACCTGATGCTACATGAAATACACAATCCACAAGGAAACACAACACAAAACATGCACAAATGCTCAAAATGTAATGAAAGATCAAGAAAGCAATGATAGATATATGAAAGGATTGAGGGATTTTAATCACAGAACATATATCAACATCTTAGATCCAATACAGTACATTACAGTGATCCAGAGGCAAGAAAAGGTGCTGCATTACATGGAAAGGTAAAATTTCTTCACAAATTCTACCAAGGAGGAAGAAAAAGGAAGTTACAGAGCTGAAAAAGTGTCTCCCTTTGCAAAAATGAACTCATTCTGGCTTTTACAGTGCAAACCACGACCCCAGGAGAGAGAAACACGGGAAAACATGCAAGGGGTTCAACCATTGACCAAAATGCCATCAAAACAGCATGGGCAACTTGACAGACCCATTCCCTGACATTTTTAACCATGCTGGGAGAAAATGCGAGCCATTCTTCATTAAAATCAGTGGTTGAAACGTCATTTCTGTTCATGACCACGTGCCAGAAGCATTTTTTGATTTTCTCTCTCTAAACTCCACTAAAATGAAAAATTGACCTCGGAATCTTGTAGAGAATTTCACCATCTTTCCATTGATATAAAGAACGTGAAAAACCAAGCTCTGGATCGAAAGATATGGCGATTTGAAGTTTTAGGGCAAAACAGGGCCAAATCGGGTCGGTGGGCAAAATAGGGCCAAGTCTTTGGACACGTGGCACATCCTGATTGGCTGCGGGCCTTCTAGGGGAAAATTTCCCACAAAAACTCCACTGAGCCATAACTTGAAAAATACATGGAGTTAGGAGGAAAACTTTACCTTTCTGGAAAGCTGAGAAAGAGCTCTATCCAATGGTGCCATTTCTAGAAGGTTTTGAGTGCCTGAAAAGCAAAATTTTGTGACTGAGGCACAAGAGAAGGAAAGATGAAAGGGAGTTAGCCACAAAATCAGTAGGGGGCACATTCTGGATAACAATTTTGGTGACTCAGAGGGGTCATCTGCCTGCTGGATGAAGTTACCAGTTGCCTGAAGCATCCATTGGGCATGGAGTCATGAGTTGTAGCCTGCAAACTGATCTGAACTTTGAAAACCTCCTCTCTGAGCCACTTGGAAACCCACTGAAATGGACTGCGCAAGAGCAAAACCAGCACCACAAAAACTATGTACAAAACTAAAGGTCATACATGCTCCAAAATGGAACATGTAGAGTGTGCACAAGCACTTCTTTTACTGAAAGCAAACCTACCTACTCTACCTTAATGGAAACAAAGGTGAGCTAAACAAACCCTGTAACTGGTTGTGCAAAATAGCTTCCTTTCTTCAAAATTGTCAACCATGCAACTAATTTGGCATTGAACATGGCTAATTGGATGAATGGAAAATCAACAAGAAGCTGGTCTTCCACCCAAATCATCAAGGTATCAGCTGAAGGAAAATTTCATACCTCTTTTAGTTGTTCTGCATTTGGATTGGAGAGGTATGACAACTGATCCTTGGTTCCTTGTAGCTCATCCTCATGCTTAGAAGCAAGCATGACTGGTTGTGACTTCTCCTTTGACTCCAATGAAGTCAAATACCTTATTGGGCAAGGTATGATCCATTTGATATGCCCATAGCTCTGATTTTCAACTCCAAAAATGGAGTCTTCTTGTAGACCTTCATGAATGGATGATGTGGAAGCAATGGTAGAACCTTTCTTCCCTTTCTCTTCTTCCAATGAAGAACATGAAAGATTAAAATCTTCCAATCTTAGTTCCAAAGAGCTGCTATAAGATGCAGGCTACTGCAAATGAATGCTCTCCTTCATGACAGTAGGCTCAAGTATTTGGAACGTGGAAGATGAAAGAGAGAATGGTGGAAACTCAACTGGTTCTTCTTCATCAAAACAGTCCTCTAAATCTGACAGATACACTACCTCATTGTTGTCCTGATGCAAATGCTCAACTTCCTCCATAGTGTCCTCTTGATCTGTAACTTGATCATCATGGTTTCTTTCATCCTCCAACATTGAGTTTGAGAGATCAAACTCTTCTTCAGCACTAGAACATGAGAGGGATGAAGTAGAAAGAAGAACTGAAGGTTCTCCTGTAGCCTGCCTTGTGTTCAAAGCCCTTGGATCTGCACTTTTCTTCTTCATAGCTAGAATGTGCTCCTCTTCTTTCACATTTGGAGTGGCTTCTCCCTCCTCTACTACTTGAAGGAAATCTTGCTCTTGATAGAACTCTTCTTCTAGCATGAAGTTTGTCAAGTCAAACTCTTCAATCTGCTGCTCTAGAGGACAAGTTGGGACTGCAAGATCTTCTTCTAAGCTTTCTTCCTCCATGGCTGATTGTGCAACTTGAATTGAATTGACATTCCCTTCAAATAGAGTGCCAACATGGACACTACTTTATGAGAAAACTAACTGCTAGTTTGCTTCTTCTTTTTGCTCTTCTTCTGCTGTCACAAAATCAGTCCTAACCACTCTTGTTCTCCAACTCCAACCTCTTCTGAAGGCTTAACCATCAAGGGGATCTTTGTCATCCCAAATTTAAGAGCCCAACTCTTGAGACTTAGAATTTCTTCATCCTTGTTTGGCTTTTCTTTTTGCTGTTGTTTTCCTTGACTAGAATTCCGATTTTTATCCTCCCAACATGGATTTGGGAATGCAAGAGGAGAAGTTGATTATAACTCAATTGATTTTACAATTTTTCATGGTGGTGGAGGAGGTAGAAACTCTTGTTTCTTTGGAGGAGAGGGTATTTATGTTAGCTTTTGTGGAGGGGATGAATGTTTGGAAGGGAAGGGTAAGGAAGAATTGAGATGGGGTGGAAGACTAGGGAATGGGGAAATGGATTCAACTCCTGGGGCAGCATTGACTGGATTTAGAATTTGAAATTCCAAATGAGATGATACTGCTTGAGTAATGGGAAGAGAAAAACCAGATGATGGTGTAGAACTTACCCATTGACAAGGTTGTTCAACACCAAGTGTATAGGCCTCTATTTCTGCTATCCATTGTGCAAGTTGGGGCAGCATCTTCATCATAAAGTCCAGCTTCTCCTAAGGGCTGAATTGTCTTGGAAAAGGGCCTCCCCATGGACAAGGAGTCCTACAACTAATTCTGAAAGCCTTCATTTGAGTTTCTGCTCTTGATTGCACCATCTTTGCCTCCATCTTTTAGATTTTTTCCACAAAATCTGCATCTTCCATTTGATTGTCTTCATTGCATGCGTACCCTTGTTCTTGATGTGCCTCACAACCAAACTGACTTTGGCACTGCTGCTCATATGGGTAGACATGCTGATTTTGAATTTGATCAAAATGCTGATTTGGAGGATTTGTAAAACATGTTGGGGGTGTGATATACTGCTGTTGTAAATGTGAATTCTGTGATGGAAATGAAGTCATGATTGCACAACTTCATGGAATGGAAAAGAATGAAAATGATGGAAAGAAGAATGGATGGAAATGAATGGAAAACAGGTCTGCAACTTAGAGAATGAGTTGTTTACCAGATGGAGTCGCCAGATGTGCTTTTGAAAGTGTCTCTAAAAGGCTGAATCTTTAATAGGAACACACTAACCTATCAAAGATAAAGTGGAAGACCTCTAAGGTCCCACCAAGCGTGCCAAAATTGTTGTTGCAAATCAGCAGCACCCCCTGGATGTTGATCAGATTTCTAGTTTGATCTTTTAGACATCCAGTGTGATTACACAACATTGAATCCTCTCCCTAAGTGTGGGACTTGTAAAATGGGAAAGGAATCTCTAGATTAGAGGCTAGTTCCTCAACTCCTCTGATCAAATTTATCACTTACAAGTTGCAGAGGTTTGAATTCCTAATCCTACCCTAAATTCCAAAGGAGACAGAGATAGAGAATGCAAAAAATAAAGAACTAATGCTAATAGGTGATGCACCAAAGGAGTTGTAGACACCTGATGCTGCATGAAATACACAATCCATAAGGAAACACAACACAAAACATGTACAAATTCTAATAATGTAATGAAAGATCAAGAAAGCAATGATAGATATATGAAAGGATTGAGGGATTTTAATCACAGACCATATATCAACATCTCAGATCCAATACAGTACATTACAGTGATCCAGAGGCAAGAAAAGGTGCTGCATTACATGGAAAGGTAAAATGTCTTCACAAATTCTGCCAAGGAGGAAGAAAAAGGAAGTTACAGAGCTGAAAAAGTGTCTCCCTTTGCAAAAATGAACTCATTCTGGCTTTTACAGTGCAAACCATGACCCAGGAGAGAGAAACACGGGAAAACATGTAAGGGGTTCAACCATTGACCAAAATGCCATCAAAACAGCATGGGTGACCTGACAGACCCATTCCCTGACATTTTTAACCATGCTGGGAGAAAATGCGAGCCATTCTTCATTAAAATCGGTGGTTAAAACGTCATTTATGTTCATGACCACGTGCGAAAAGTGTTTTTTGATTTTCTCTCTCCAAACTCTACCAAAATACAAAATTAACCCCAGAATCTTGTAGAGAATTTTACCAGCTTTCCATTGATATAAATAACGCAAAAAACTGAGCTCTGGATCGAAATATATGGCCATTTGAAGTTTTAGGACAAAACAGGGCCAAATCGGGTCGGTGGGCAAAACAGGGCCAAGTCTTTGGACACGTGGCACGTCCTGATTGGTTGCTGGCCTTCTAGGGGAAAATTTCCTAAAAAAACTCCACCGAGCCATAACTTGAAAAATACATGGAGTTAGGAGGAAAACTTTACCTTTATGGAAAGCTGAGAAAGAGCTCTATCCAATGGTGTCATTTCCAGAAGGTTTTGAGTGCCTAAAAAGAAAAATTTTGTGACTGAGGCACAAGAGAAGGAAAGATGAAAGGGAGTTAGCCACAAAATAAGTAGGGGGCACATTCTAGATAACAGGAACCTCTCATGAGGAAGGAATTGAATAAGTTGATTGAGTCAAGAATCATATTCCCAATCAAGCATTCTAGTTGGGTTGCCAACTTAGTTCCAGTCAGAAAGAAGAGTGGAGAGATCAGATTGTGTGTTGATTTCAGAGACTTGAATAGAGCATCTCTCAAGGACCTTTACCCACTGCCTTCTATGGAGAAAATTTTGCAAGTTGTGGCTGGCTCCGAGAGTTTTTCACTACTTGATGGCTACTCGAGCTACAATCAGATTATGGTGAAGGAAGAAGATTAGTTCAAGACAACCTTCACAACCAAATGGGGAACTTATGCATACAGGAAAATGCCATTTGGGCTGTCCAACGCTAGAGCTACCTTCCAAAGAGCAATGGACATGGCGTTCAAAGGTTTGATTCACAACGTGGTGCTGATATACCTTGATGATATCACTATTTTTTCAAAGAATGCAGCAGACCACCTCTCTCATTTGAGACAAGTCTTCCAAAGGTGCAGGAGATTTGAAGTGTCTTTGAATCCTAAGAAGTGTATCTTCCTAGCACATGAAGGAAAGCTCCTTGGCCATAATGTCTCCAAAGAATGATTAGCAATTGATCAAGAGAGGGTTGAAGCCATAAGAACAATACAATTGCTAAGCCACAAGAAGGCCATTCAGATTTTCTTGGGGAGAATAAACTTTGTTCGGAGGTTTGTCCCAGATTTTGCAGCTGTTGTCAAACCTATCACCTAAATGTTAAAGAAAAGCATGGCTTTCAAGAGGAAAACAAAAGGCAAGGAGAGTTTTGAAGCAATCAAAGAAGCCATCTCCCAAACACCAACTCTCATCAACCCAGATTTATCCAAGGATTTCATCATCTATGCATTTGGAGGTAATGATACTATTTCTACCATTTTGGTATAGCAGAACAAGGACAATGATGAGTAGCCAATTTCTTTCTTCAGCCAAAGCCTAGATGACTATGAGGTGAGATATTCTTTTATTGAGAAGCATGTACTTGCAGTAATCAGAAGCTTGAAGAAATTTAAGCATCTAGTATCAAAAAACAAGGTTTAGTTGTTGGTCTCTCATGTGGGAGTAAAGGACTTCCTCCTCAACAAGGATTTGAATGAGAAAAGGGAAGGTTGATCACTTGTGTAATGGAGTATGACATTGAGATCAAGGTCACCAAGTTGGTAAGAGGAAAAGGATTGTGTGAGCAGCTGATTTTGGGAAAGTAAAAAGGAGTATGCAATAAAGAAGAGGCTGTTTTGACAGTTCAAGACAGCCATGTGCAAGGTAGCACTCAAGAAGAGGATAATGCTGTCCCCCCTCCTTGCTAGACCCAAGGTATAATGCACTTCCTAAGCATAGGCATATGCTCTCCAGAGATGAACAAGACCCAAAGAAGACACTTCATATTGCAGGTTGTCCCATATGCCATAGTAGACGGTGTTTTGCTCAAGAAAGATGTGAATGGAGTGCTGCTGAGATGCATTAGCACAAATCAGATTCATAGGGTGTTAGAAGAGTTCCATGGTGGACCAGATGGTGGTCATTTTGCACTAAGAGTGATAGCTCTAAAAATCATGAGGGCTGGTTATTACTAGCCAAAGATTTTTAGTGATTTCTTTGCGTGGATCAAAAGGTGCAAGAATTGTGCATTCTTCACAGGTAAAGAGAGGCTTGCTGCCCTTCCATTGCATCCAATTTCAGTTGACCAGCCATTCATGCAATGGGGTTTGGACTTCATTGGAGTCATTAATCCCAATTCAAGCCAAGGGCATAAGTGGATTTTGACAGCCACAGATAACTTCACCAAGTGGACTGAAGCAGTAGCACTCAAGGAAGCAAATGTTTCTAGCATCTTAGAATTCTATGAGGGGATAGTAACCAGATTTGGCATACTTGCTACAATAATCTCAGATAATGCATTAGCATTCATTGGATCCAAGGTGACTGAGTGGGCTGTCAAGAACGGGATCTACCTAAGTACTTCAAACTACTACCCTCAGGGTAATGGCCAGGCTGAATCTACAAACAAGAACTTGTTGAGGATCATTAGGAGGACTCTTGATGAGAATCAGAGGTCTTGGCATACCAAACTGAAATCAACCTTATGGGCTGATAGGATAACTCCCAAGAGATCCACAAGTAACTCTCCATTCAGGCTTGTTTATGGAAGAGAGGAAATATTTCCCATGTCACTTGACTTGCCAACATTGGAACTCATGAAGCAGTTAGAGTTGCTAGAGTTTGGGCCCATGGAGGTGAGATATGCAGAGTTGATGGAGCTCCAAGAGATCAGAGATCAGGCATCCCAAGCAATGGAGAAGGATCAAGCTTTGATCAAGAAGACCTTTGATAGGAAGGCCAAGAGTAGATCTTTCCAAGTTAGAGATCTAGTGTTAAAATGAGATGTAGATAGAGGAAAACCGGGAAGGCATTCAAAATTTGATGCCATTTGGAGTGGCCCATACATGGTCACAAAGTGTAAGGACAACAATGCCTTCCAATTGTCTTCATTGGATGGTGAAGAACTACATATTCCAGTCAATGGAATCTATCTAAAGCATTGCTACTAGAGGGAAATTCTCCACATTGTAAATATTAGCTTAGGTTTTCATTCCTCCAAGTGCTTATGCACATTGTTTTGCTGTAGGTTGTTTTGCTTTCCCTAAGTGCTTTGGCACAGCTTGCTATTCCTGGGAATGTGTTTGCAGGCCTTGCTCCATAATGTGATTTTCCATGTTTCTCTTTGCAATGTTATAGTCAATTGGGGTATTAACAGAGAATCAAGTGACTCCATGCCCAATGGATTGCTTCAGGCAACTAGTAACTTCATCCAGCAGGCAGATGACCCCTCTGAGTCACCAAAATTGTTATCCCAAATGTGCCCCCTACTCATTTTGTGGCTAAATCCTTTACATATTTCCTTCTCTTGTGCCTAAGTCAGAATATTTTGTTTTCCAGGCACTCAAAATTTTCTAGAAATGGCACCATTGGATAGAGCTCTCTCTCAGCTTTTCAGAAAGGTAAAGTTTTCCTCCTAACTCCTCATATTTTTCAAGTTATGGCTCGACGGAGTTTTTGTGGGAAATTTTCCCTTAGAGGACCCACAGCCAATCAAAACGTGCCACGTGGCACCTGGAGTGGTGGAGCATGGGTAAAAATTCAAACTTTTTGCCCGCCGATCCGATTTTGGCCTGTTTTTGCCCTAAATTTTCAAATCGCCATATCTTTCGATCCATAGCTCGGATTTTCATGTTCTTTATATCAATGGAAAGCTAGTGAAATTCTATACATGAGTCCAGGGTCAATTTTTTATTTTGGTTCAGTTTGGAGAGAGAAAATCAAGAAACGTCTCTGGCACGTGGTAATGGCCAGAAATGACGTTTCAACAACTAGTTTTAATGCAAAATGGGTCGCATTCTTCTTCAGCATGGCCAAAAATGTCAGGGCATGGGTCTGTAAGGATGCCCATGCTGTTTTAATGCATCTTCATTCAATGGGGAATGGCTCCCATGTTTTCACATTTTCTCTCACCTGGGCTCGACCCATGCACGTTGTAAAAGCCAGATTTGGCTCATTTTTTGAGTTTGGAACATTTTTTGGGATAGCAAGCTTCTTCTTTCACCTTCAACAAGTGATTTTTACAAGTATCAGACCTTTTCATGATTGTAACAGGTTTATGCCTCTTTTATGTTGCAAATGCAAGGATTTTGACAGTTAAAATGACAGTGCAGACTCTGTGATGAATTTTCAGTACTTTATTTGTATTGTCTTGCTTCATTTCAGACCTCTAATTACATTTTATCAGCCTGTGTATGATGTTTCATGTTGCATTTTATGAAATTGTGTCAATTTTCATAAACAAGAAGTGTTCACCACTCCTTTGGTGTATCACCTATTAGTTTAGTTTCAATTTTTGCACTTTCTATCTCTGTCTCCTTGGAATTTAGAGTAGGATTAGGATTCAAACCTCTGCAATTGTGCAAATAACAGATCTGATCAGAGGAGTTTGAGGAACCAGCCTCTAATCTGGAGATTCCTCTCTCATTTTACAAGTCCCACACTTGGAGATAGGTAAACAATGTTGTGCAATCACACTGGATGCCTGAAACATCAACTTAGAAACCTGATTTACATCCAGGGGTGCTGCTGATTTGCCACAACAGGTAGATATAGACAAACAGAAGAATATGGAAATCAAAGAAACTCAGAGCCCGATATTTATTGTGTCACCAACAGGCGCAGGTTGAAGAAGATGTCGACATGAAAAGGTGCGCCAAGGTGCAGGTAAGTTCCTGTTGACATGCTAAAAGGTGTGCCAAGGGTGCTGATAAGTTCCTGTCGACATGCTGAAAAGTGCGCCAAAGGCACTGATAAGTTCCTGTTGACATGCTGAAAGGTGCACCAAGGGCGCTGATAAGTTCCTGTTGACATGCTGAAAGGTGACCCAAGGGCGCTGATAAGTTCTTGTCGACATGCTGAAAAGTGTGCCAAGGGCGCTGATAAGTTCCTGTCGACATGCTGAAAGGTGCGGCAAGGGCACTGATAAGTTCCTATCGACATGCTGAAAAGTGCGCCAAAGGCGCTGATAAGTTCCTGTCGACATGCTGAAAGGTGCGCACAAGGGCGCTGAAAGTTCTTGTCGACATGCTGAAAATGGATGCGCCAAGGCACTGATAAGTTCCTGTCGACATGCTGAAAAGTGCGCCAAGGCGCAAGGAAGAGTTCACGACAGAAGGTTGCACAAAAATGATGAAAAGTGTAAGTAAGGATCCTGTCGACATGCTGAAAATGTGCGCCAAGGCGCACCTTCAGGAGGCGTAACATTTTGAGCGCTGACAGGAAGTAGACTCTGACCCAAATATTCAGACGGCCATAACTTTTCACAGGGAGCTCGGATTCATGTAAGGTTGGAATTTTCAGAAAGCTTACGAAGTCCTCTGTCCAACTACAATTGGATATCTTTAATTAGGTGAGAAAAAATTCTTTAAAATGCAAAATACAGTTCGCCACTTTTTGGGTTTGCTAGGGTTCTCACCTACCACCATAATGAGATGAATTAAATGCAACCTAGAGGTGGTTGGGGTAGATTTGGATTTCCTCTCTCTTCCCTCTCTCATTCTTCCTATAAATTGTAAGGAGGGGCTTCTTTCTAAAGGTTGGACATTCTTGTTTTGCCCCTCCCTTCTTCTCTTTGGCAGGTGAATTTGTGGAGTTCAAACCTCCCATCTAAAACTGTAATGCAACTTTGCCTCTTGGCATTTTGTAGTGTATTGTATCAATCTTTGGAGCAAATAATGCATGTCTGTGGATGATTCTCAACCCTCTCTGTGTTCATTTGCATCCTCCTGATCTTTCACTACAAATTTTGTTATCTGTGCATGATCTTGCATTACATTTTAATGGTTTGTGTTTATTGGCAAGACAGGTGTTCTTCATTCCTCGGTGCATCACCTTTGTTAGTTTAGGTTTTATTTTTATGCATCTTCTTACCCTGTCTCCTTGGAAAGTTAGTTTAGGTTTTTGAGTAAACCCTCTGCATTTTTATGTGTGCATCTGAACAGAGGAATAGGAACCGGCCTTCATCCGGAGAGCTTTTCCGATTTCGCAAGGTCCCACACTTGGGAAAAGCTCCATGTTATGCAATCGCACTGAGAGTCTCAACCCATCGAGTTGCAGACATTCAGGGGTGCTGTGATTCGCCATCAATAGTTTTGGCATGCCCGGTGGGACCAAGAGGTCATTCCATAAGATTTGAAGGAATTTTCAAGAAATTTGGACTAAAAAATTGTAGGTTTTACAATTTCAGATTTTTCACCTTCCAGGCTGAACTTTGAAATCAATTTTCAAGGGCTTAACTTGCTCAAAACAAGTCAAAATTTCACCAGTTGATAGATCGGGGGATAATATTCAAAAGGGTATTCTTAGATTTTTGGGATTTTGACTTTCAAAATTTCATGGTTTTTTGTATTTCAGGTTTTCCCAGTTGCCTTGCATGACCTGAGTTTCACCCTATACCTTTCGGGGATTAGTAAGCTGCACAACAAGACCCAAAACAAGTCAATATCACCAGATATACCAAAAGGGTATTCTTGGATTTTTGGGATTTTGACTTTCAAAATTTCATGGTTTTTTGTATTTCAGGTTTTCCTAGTTGACTTGCATGACCTGAGTTGAAGAACTAGATCTTCTGGGTCCTTCAAGTTTTAAATTCCATTTTCAATATTGTCAGGTTTGGTGTGTAACTTGGTAGGATCCAACCTTTTAGAGGCATATTCAAAAGCACATCTGGCGACTCCATCTAGTAAATAACTCATTCTCTGAGTTGTAGACCACTTTTTCATCCATTTCCATCCATCCTTCTTTCCATCTCTTTCATCCTTTTCCATTCCATGAAGTTGTGCAATCATGACTTCATTTCCATCATGGAATTCACATTTTCAACAACAACAGTATATCACACCTCCAACATGTTTTACAAATCCTCCAAATCAACATTTTGATCAAATTCAAAATCAGCATATCTACCCATATGAGCAGCAGTGCCAAAGTCAGTTTGGTTGTGAAGCACATCAAGAGCAAGGGTACACATGCAATGAAGACAATCAAATGGAAGATGCAGATTTTGTGGAAAAAATCCAAAAGATGGAGGCAAAGATGGTGCAATCAAGAGCAACAGCTCAAATGAAAGCTTTCAGAATTGGTTGCAGGACTCCTTGTCCATGGGGAGGCCCTTTTCCAAGACACTTCAGCCCTCAGGAGAAGCTGGACTTCATGATGGAGATACTGCCCCAACTTGCACAATGGACAGCAGAAATAGAGGCCTATACACTTGGTGTTGAACAACCTTGTCAATGGGTAAGTTCTACACCATCATCTAGTTTTTCTCTTCCCATTACTCAAGCAGCATCATCTCATTTGGAATTTCAAATTCTAAATCCAGTCAATGCTGCCCCAGGAGTTAATTCCATTTCTCCATTCCCTAGTCTCCCACCACACCTCAATTCTTCTTTCCCCTTTCCTTCCAAACAGTCATCCCCTCCACAAGAGCTAACAGAAATACCCCCTCCTCCAAAGAAACAAGAGTTTCTACCTCCTCCACCACCACGAAAAATTTCCAAATCATTTGAGTTACAATCCACTTCTCCTCTTGCATTCCCAAATCCATGTTGGGAGGATAAAAATTAGAATGCCAATCAAGGAAAACAACACAAAAAGAAAAGCCAAACAAGGATGAAGAAATTCAAAGTCTGAAGAGTTGGGCTCTTAAATTTGGGATGAAAAAGATCCCCTTGATGGTTAAGCCTTCAGAAGAGGTTGGAGTTGGAGAACAGGTGGTGGTTAAGACTGATTTTGTGGCAGCAGAAGAAGAGCAAAAAGAAGAAGCAGATCAGCAGTCAGTTTTCTCAGAAAGTAGTGTCCATGTTGGCACTCTATTTGAAGGGAATGCTGATTCAATTCAAGTTGCACAATCAGCCATAGAGGAAGAAAGCTCAGAAGAAGATCTTGCAGTCCCAACTTGTCCTCTAGAGCAGCAGATTGAAGAGTTTGACTTGACAAACTTCATGCTAGAAGAAGAGTTCTATCAAGAGCAAGATTTCCTTCAAGTAGTAGAGGAGGGAGAAGCTGCTCCAAATCCAAAAGAAGAGGATCACATTCTAGTTGTGGAGGAGAAAAGTGCAGATCCAAGGGCTTTGAACACAAGGCAGGCTACAGGAGAACCTTCAGTTCTTCTTTCTACTTCATCCCTCTTGTGTTCTAGTGCTGAAGAAGAGTTTGATCTCTCAAACTCAATGTTGGAGGATGAAAGAAACCATGATGATCAAGTTACAGATCAAGAGGATACCATGGAGGAAGTTGAGCATTTGCAGCAGGACAACAATGAGGTAGTTTATCTGTCAGATTTGGAGGACTGTTTTGATGAAGAAGAACCAGTTGAGTTCCTACCATTCTCTCTTTCATCATCCACGTTCCAAAGACCTGAGCCTACTGTCATGAAGGAGAGCACCCATTTGCAGCAGCCTGCATCTTATAGCAGCTCTTTGGAACCAAGATTGGAAGATTTTAATCTTTCATGTCCTTCATTGGAGGAAGAGAAAGGGCAGAAAGGTTCTACCATTGCTTCCACACCATCCATTCAAAAGGGTTTACAAGAGAAATCCATTCTTGGAGTTGAAAATCAGGGAAATGGGCATACTCAAAGGACCATACCTTGCCCAATCAGGTATTTGGCTTCATTGGAGCCAAAGGAGAAGTCACAACCAGTCATGCTTGCTTCTAAGCATGAGGATGAGCTACAAAGAACCAAGGATCAGCTGTCATACCTCTCCAATCCAAATGCAGAACAACTAAAAGAGGTATTGAATTTTCCTTCAGCTAATACCTTGATGATTTGGGTAGAAGACCAGCTTCTTGTTGATTTTCCACTCATCCAATCAGCCATGTTCAATGCCAAATTAGTTGCATGGTTGCCAATTTTGAAGAAAGGAAGCTATTTTGCACAACCAGTTGCAGGGTTTGTTTAGCTCACCTTTGTTTCCATTAGAGTAGAGTAGGTAGGTTTGCTTTTAGTAAAAGAAGTGCTTGTGCACACTCTGCATGTTCCATTTGGAGCATGTATGAATTTCAGTTTTGTACATAGTTTTGGTGCTGCTGGTTTTGCTCTTGCACAGTTCATTTTAAGTGGCATTTTGGTGAGAACAACTCTAAGTTCAATGGATTTCAAGTGGCTCAGAGGGAAGTTTTCAAAGTTCATATCAGTTTTTCAGGCTTTCTTATGACTCCATGCCCAATGGATTGCTAAAAGGCCACTGATCTTCTACCTAGCAGGCAGGTGATCCCGTTGAGTCGCCAAATTGTTGTAAATATCTCCCCCCGGGTAGATATAGACAAACAGAAGAATATGGAAATCAAAGAAACTCAGAGCCCGATATTTATTGCGTCATCAACCATGTACAGGCACATGAAGAAGGTGTCGACAGGTGTGCCAAGGGCGCAGGTAAGTTCGCACATGCTGAAGGTGTGCCAAAATAGATGCTGATAAGTTCCTGTCGACATGGTGAAAAGTGCGCCAAAGGCGCTGATAAGTTCTTGTCGACATGCTGAAAAGTGCACCAAGGGCGCTGATAAGTTCCTGTCGACATGCTGAAAAGGTGCGCCAAGGGCACTGATAAGTTCCTGTCGACATGCTGAAAGGTGTGCCAAGGGCGCTGATAAGTTCCTGTCGACATGCTGAAAAGTGCGCCAAGGGCGCATAAGTTCCTGTCGACATGCTGAAAGGTGCGCCAAAGGCGCTGATAAGTTCCTGTTCGACATGCTGAAAAGTGTGCCAAGGGTGCTAATAAGTTCCTGTCGACATGCTGAAAAGTGCGCCAAGGGCACTGATAAGTTCCTGTCGACATGCTGAAAAGTGCGCCAAGGGCGCTGATAAGTTCCTGTCGACATGATAAAAGTGCACATGACAGAAGGTGTCAACACGAAAATGGATGACAAGATGAAAGGTGCCAAGGGCGCTGATAAGTTCCTGTGTGACATGCTGAAATGGTGCGCCAAGGTACCTTAGGAGGCGCAACTGTTGACAAAATGGCAGCTCTGACCCAGATATTCAGACGGCCAAAGGCACACACAGGGAGCTCAACATTCACCAAGGTTGCGCTGAAAGATTACGAAGTCCTCTGTCCAACGAGGATATGACTGTCGACATGCAAAATACAGTGCGCCACTTTTTGGGTTTGCTAGGGTTCTCACCTACCACCATAATGAGATGAATTAAATGCAACCTGGAGGTGGTTGGGGTAGATTTGGATTTCCTCTCTCTTCCCTCTCTCATTCTTCCTATAAATTGTAAGGAGGGGCTTCTTTCTAAAGGTTGGACATTCTTGTTTTGCCCCTCCCTTCTTCTCTTTGGCAGGTGAATTTGTGGAGTTCAAACCTCCCATCTAAAACTGTAATGCAACTTTGCCTCTTGGCATTTTGTAGTGTATTGTATCAATCTTTGGAGAAAATAATGCATGTCTGTGGATGATTCTCAACCCTCTCTATGTTCATTTGCATCCTCCTGATCTTTCACTGCAAATTTGGTTATCTGTGCATGATCTTGCATTACATTTTAATGGTTTGTGTTTATTGGCAAGACAGGTGTTCTTCATTCCTCGGTGCATCACCTTTGTTAGTTTAGGTTTTATTTTTATGCATCTTCTTACCCTGTCTCCTTGGAAAGTTAGATTAGGTTTTGAGTAAACCCTCTACATTTTTATGTGTGCATCTGAACAGAGGAATAGGAACCAGCCTTCATCCGGAGAGCTTTTCCAATTTCGCAAGGTCCCACACTTGGGAAAAGCTCCATGTTATGCAATCGCACTGAGAGTCTCAACCCATCGAGTTGTAGACATTCAGGGGTGCTGTGATTCGCCATCAACAATTTGATTTCCCCACTCTTCTTTCTGACTGGAACCAAGTTGGAAACCCAACTAGAATGCTTGATAGGGAATATGATTCTTGATTCCATCAACTTATTCAATTCTTTTCTCATGAGAGGCTGCATGTGGGGGTTGACTGGCCTTTGTTTCTGCCTGATGGGCTTAGTATTTGGATCTAATTCAATGGTGTGTTGAGATAACTCGGGATTGAAACTTTTCAAATCTTCATAGCTCTAAGCAAACACATCAGGGAATTCTTGACAAAGTTGTATAAACTCATACCTTTCTTGCTCAGTTGTCATCTTGCCAACTTGGAGTGATTTGCCTTCTCCTACCGAGATGGACACTGAATCTTCTTCCAATGGTGCCATTTCCAGAAGGTTTTGAGTGCCTGGAAAACAAAATATTTTGATCATTGGGATTGAAAATGGACTCCAAAGTGTTAAGTCCCTTGGGCAGCTTGTTAGTTCTCAGCTGTACCACTTGGTCACCATACTATTGTTCCAATTTTTCCTGATTTTTAGCTGAGAACTCAGCTTCTTCTTGTAATAAATGGATGATTTGCTGGTCATTCTCAAACACTTGCCAACTTACATTGTTATCCGGCACTGAAGGCCTCACAATCACATGGATGTTTGGCTATACCTTATCTTTTTGAATGCTCTCCATAATGTCAAAGGCTGCCCCAACTGCTACAAGCATGTCAGCAGCTTGGTTCTCTTTCCTAAGAATTGATTTGATGCCAAAACCCTCAAAATCTTCAATGAGGTCCCACACCCTATTCTTGTAACACTTGAGTAGATCATTCTTGACAGCATGCTGCCCCTTGACCTGGTTGACAATCAACTCACTGTCACCAAAGACTTGCAAGTTCTTTATTCCTCTCTTGATTGCCCAATGCAGTCCTTGCACCAAGGCTTCATATTCAACAGTGTTATTAGAGCATGCAAACTGAAATCTAAAAGCTGAATAATACTTAACTCCTTGAGGTGAAACCAACATGGCTCCCCCTCCTACACCTTGTCTACTCCTTGATCCATCAAAAAACAACTGCCATACCTCATTGTCATCCTTGTGGTCTGGCTTGGTGATACTAGGGATAGGCTGATTTTCTTCATGCATGCAATAGACTCCTAAATCAGATTCTTCTATTTCTTGATAAGGATCAAAAGCATGCACCTTGTTAGCCCATTCATCAATAGTTAGATCTGGGATACTTCCGACCTTAGTGTCAACTTCATCAATGCTTGGGTTGTAACATCCTAATTTTATACATTAGAACAAGTAAATTTTTTATTTATTTTTTGATAAATGCTTCCTGGTTCTAAATACATAATTTAGAACTCACAAATCAAAACAACCATTCTTATAACAGATAACCATATGCAGCTGTAATGACTCGGAGTACTTCCGATCTATTCATTCCATGACTCGGTAATCTACCGATCTATTCATGTGTATCAAAGAGTTGGCGTTTTTATTTTAACACAATACTCTTGCGGTTCTCTTCCCTAAACTGGGATTTAGAATGCTCTGTCCAAGGAACCTATCTGAATAATTGTTACCATTATTCATCGGCATCTCATCCCTTAGACTAGGTGACTTAGGACAACACAATCAGCAGCTTGCGATACTTTGGCCAAAGATTTGAAACATACTGCTTATGTCTCGTATTCCTTGACGGCATACTCGTCAATCTGGAATACGTCCTTCACCCCATTCCTATGTTATGTAGAATGTCTTATGCTGACTTCTGTCAGACTCTCCTGCCCCAAGTTATTCACTCGGGAACGGATTAGTAAGGTGACAACGTTATATGGATGCTCCTGAGGACTAGGGATACGCTGACATACTAGGTCAACCCTAGTTAAACCAGTGTGTCAAGATACCCCGAGTCTCCTAGGTAGCCTTATAACGTGACCACATTCCTAATCAGTCCCAGAGTAACTTGTTCGAGTTAAAGGTGTAAATCCTATCGATCAATGCAAAGGGTGTCATCATAAGTCACCTGCATTGTTGTATCCTCGAGAAGATCCTAATCTTCTTGAAGGTACAACCCTGCAGTTGACTTGTGCCGTCATCCTTTAAATCCACCTCGAAAGGATCTACTTACCGATAAGTGTTACACACGTTGAGTTAAAATTATACTAAAAGACGCTCCCAAAAGGTTAGTCTTTCCCAATCCCTGGGTTCCTCACCTTAGAATGACCTTTCTTAATAAAACCCATTACCCAAGAGAAGTTATTAAGAATAGAGGTCCCATCAAGGAGTTCATAGAATATACATAATTCTAAATCAACGAAATTGGACAATAACCCATAATCTTCACATGAGATTGCCAACCAAACCCTTTTTAGGTTTATATCAGTTCTCATAACTGAATTTATATCTTACTTATTAATATCGAGATATAGTGATTAAGAATCCAATTAAACATTGTCTTGACTTAGATCAAGACTAGGAAGTAATAATTTATTCAGCTTGTTTAACTTCCTGCTCAGGTTTATTTTAACCCTAGCTTCCAGAAAGACAGTGATCTAAATTCCAATCTAGCTTTAGATAGAACATACTAGAACTACTAAACAATCATAAGTATTCAGTCACTTATTCTTGCAAGCTTACATTGATAATCACAAAAGTCTCCAAATTATACAATAATAACAATGCTCTCAAGATCATTTGAACCGAAGAAGGTCAAACTATCAAGATAAGAATACAATCATATAAGTAACAAATATCTCCTTTCATTCCCTTCAAGCTAATCAAATACATTTTATGCATTCAGCATATTTGATACAATACTCATCAGAAAAAGAACATCTTTCTTCAAATAGTACATTCAGAGAATCAAGCTGTAACTCATCATAAAACCAAATTAAACAATCTGAACATCCTATCAGATCTGCGTGCTTTTACCACTTACGGCAACCATCTGCAAAAATTGTCAACATGGGTCAGTTCGATGAACTGAGCATGATAAGCACTAACTCTTAAAACAATTGCAATCCATCAATTGTTTTCATTAAACACCCTGTTTAAATGAAATCAATTCACCAAACATGTAAACATATTTCAAATTATGCTCTTGAAATACAATAAAACTATACACGCATAACTCATATTATAGTTACTAAATAGTCCTAGATACCTTCCAGATATTTCATCATAAACGTTAGTGACCAAGAAGACAAATGCATCTAAAACAACTATCCATCTGAATCCCAAGGACAGCAACATCAGACAGACTATTACATTCAACATAATAAAAGGAAAAATCATAACGATTCATGATTCCATCAGTATGTTAAAACAATTCCAAAAGTTAGATAAAAATATATCAACATATACTTTATAACAGAAGAGAAAGAAAACGAGTCATTCATATTTCCCTTCAAAACAAGCTCATGACTGTACCATCTCTTCAAGAGTAAAGCATTCACCTTATACACATGTGAATAAATCAGACGAGACCACCAGAAGCATCACAGTTTGGTTTAAATTTAAATTAAACAACTCCACAGTAACTCTCGCGCCAAAGCAGTGATTAATAATCTATCATATAGACTCCACATAACCTTCCATATTATTCAAAAGAAATGAGAAAATAGCTAGCGCAATCGCTTGTCAAGGCACAGCTGTTAACTCTTTATCTCAGTCAAGCACAAGACAAGATAACCTCAACAACAAAGACATAATCATGCACAAACACGACAACAATCCCTCTCAGCAACATACAGCTCATTCTAGTCCCTACTAAAACACTGCAAGGTCTTAGATCCAAGGTCAAAATCAAAAGAACATCCCTTTTATCGCAGTCAAACAAGAGGCTCAATAACATTAAAACAAATGATGTTTCTCTATGCCTAAGTAGAGATATTCATACTGAATCCACACAACATGCACAACCTCATTTAACTGGAACAATTCTTAAATAATACAGCCATGACTTGTATCAGAAGTCATTTTCCAGAAAACAATCTCAACAAGGTCTCAACCAAGTAAGGTATGAAAAGAAAGCCCTTCCTTTACTTTCCACAGAAACGGACAGAAAGGGACACAAGAATATAAAATAGGAGTCCGAACACACGCACAGCGAAGGTTTAATCAAAAATCAAGCCAACTCGCAACATTTCAAAACTCCCACAGTATCCATACCACTAATGCTCAAAACAGGGTTTAGATTGAGGTTGATTTCATGCGACCACAACTTAAGAATCATAACAGTATTCACCACTGGAATTATTCAGAAAGGAAAACCTAACATACGCCTCCAGGATTAAAAAGGAGTCTTACCCATGTGGTATTCTTCAAATAGACTTCTACAGAAGTAGAAGGATACAAGACACATACCAATTTCAAGAATTCTAACCAGAATAATAACATACCGTATTCACATCTGAACTCCTTCAGAGGTAGAAAAGTATGGCATTCACGACCCACTTCTACAGAGGCCAAAATACATGATATATATATATAATATATTAAGGATTCCAACAGAACCAAAAACAATAAGAATTCACAACCAGGATTATACAGAAATCCAAAATATACGAAACAATCCAAAGACTCCACAGGGTCATTTCATGTATATATCTATCATGTAACTTTCATCGAATTAAATCCCATATTCGCAACACAGGAAGAACTTCTACAAGTCACATTCAAATGTTACAACACAGCAAGTTATCCGTTCAAAATAACTTAAGTATTAAAGCGAAACCCACAAGATTCAGTAACCACAACTTATATTACCCACGACAAAACTTATGAACAAGTCGAAATATACTGAACATTCAAACAAAAAAAAATCTGACAGTATCCTTTTCGACAAGTATCAACAGCAAGTATCGACTGTAGCCTGAACCCAACAAGGAAACAATTCATGGGCTCCCTCAGTGCAGGTTTAGTATACTTTCTTGCATGCATTTCCACAAACTTTATCCGAAATGAAAAACACAACGAGATAGTATAATCATTCGAAGCAAAAAGTACACCCATCAAGGGTTCTCTAAAAAAAATCCATTCAGTAAGAAGATACAACAACTAATCCATACACAGCTACCATAGAAACCCACTGAACCCAAAAATCATTTGAACAGAGTTGTTCTAATGAAATCATTTGAAAGAAAGCAAGATCTTTAAAAAGTTAGGGCCTAACATGCCTGGTTATGTTGCTTAAAAAACTGAAGAAGACCGCTGAAAGAGATCGAGCCTTCTCCTCTTTTTCCACGTTAGATTCAACAACAATAACTTGTTATTTCCATGCCTTATAAACTTTCCTTGACAGAGAAAAGAGCGAGTTACACTCATTTTTGCCATGCAACACCAAGTAGACTGGTGCGAAGAACCAGTGATCAGACAGAGGGAAAACCAGAGCGCATGAAAAACCAAACAAACTACCAGTTTTCCATTTTGCATGCCTTCCCGAGAAACCCGAGCTCGAAGACCGAGTTCATTAATTGCATTTACTCCAAATTTCCTGCTCAATCTCCATTACCACCGACCGCCATAGTTGGCGATGGACAAATGCAAGTCGAAGACCATTTCTAACTTTGGCGACTTTGCCACGTCAGCCTTACTAGCCATTTGAATCTTCCACTAAATCCCTGTCCTTCATGCTTATCCATCCCATTTAATGCCATAGAAACTGCCGCCCATGGCTCGCACCCTTTCATAGGTCCCCTTTCCTCCTTGTTCATTAGTTAGGTTAGTAACATAGGTTAGGATTTAAGATGCTACTTAGTCTAACCTCCATAGTGCTAGGTTACTAACTTAGAACATTTAGCTTATAGCTTAGGCCTAGGTTAGATTAACACTAATCTAACCCCTAGGTTATAGTTTAGTTTTAGGTTACTAACCTTAATAAATCCAGTTTAGGTCTAACATTTAAAATGTTCAGAAAAAGAACCTACAGACATACATTCATGAAAAGGATTCACTCCAGCACTGCCAATAGGCTAGTTGAATAAATGTATCTGAATTTATTACCTGGCCCTCGATCAAGACCTTCCTGATATTACAATATCGGGAACCAATTCATTTAACACGATCAGCCTGAGTTAGACTCCGGAATAGCTTATTCAACGCATTCAGACCTTGCAACCTGCGTAAGGTCTATAATTTTTGTTCATCCTGAATAAACTTAAAGCATCTCTTGGATCAATGCCACTGATCCAAGGCTGGGTCTTATAGATGGATAAATCCACAATTCATTCTGAGATCAGATTAAACTCAGGTGCAAAATGAAAGAAATAAAAGAGTCCAATCATATTCCGACTCAGTCAAAGATCTTCAATTGCAAAGAAGATACAGTACATATCAAGCATGACTTCACAATCAAAGGAACACATCCTTTTACAGAAGAAATCATATATCAACACTTGAATGCTCAGGAGGAAGTAACAACAGTTCAGAGTGTTACATGCTTCCCTCCTAAAAGATTCATCGTCCCGATGATTACATATTTGATTAACCTTCAGGTCAACCAATTTATTAGTGCACAAAACAATGCGACTATTTCCAACTTGAATAGTTCCAGAAATCAATGTCACAACACATTTTATTCAACCTGAATAATGTTTGCCTCCATCTGGCTTTCATATAAACTTGAAAAAGATAAGTTCATAAAAGAAATGTTTTGTCAACAGATTTCATTCTGTTGAAAAAGAAAAGGAAAAGCAATTTTCATCTCTTCCAGATTTTCCCAAGTTGCACTTTCTTCGTTAAACTGGTCCCACTGGACCTTACATTGCTGTATTTCACGATTTCTCAAATGCAATTGGCGAGTTTCCAGCACTCGTGTGGGTTTAACCACGATTATTCCTGGGTCTTGGACCTGCAAGGAATTCCAATTTAAAACATGTGACAGATCTGAAACGTATTTCTTAAGCAAAGAAATATGGAAAACATCATGCATGCGAGATAAAGCAGGTGGTAATGCTAATCGATAAGCTACAGGATTGATTATTTCGACAATTTTGAAAGGTCCCACGAATCGAGGTGACAACTTGGCAGCCTTGCCAAAAGTTATAGAACTCTTTCTGGGTTTAACACAAAGAAAAACCTTCTCACCAAGCTCAAACCTTCGATCAACCAGCTTAAGGTCAGCATAGCTCTTCTGCCTATCCGCTGCTTCCTTTAATCATTCACGAATCAGCTTAACTTGCTGTTCCATTTCTGTGAGAATCTCTGGTCCAATTACCACTCTATCCTCAACACTATCCCAGCTAACAGGGGTTCTGCACTTTCTTCCATAAAGTGCTTCAAATGGTGCCATTTTAAGAGATGAGTGATAAGTGTTGTTGTATGCGAATTCAACTAATGGAAGATACTCTTCCCATTTATACTGTTGATCCATACAATACATTCGCAACATGTCCTCCAACACTTGATTTACCCTCTCAGTTTGTCCATCCGTTTCCAGATGATATGCAGAACTGAAGTTTAGTTTCGTTCCAAGAGCTGTATTAAGCGTTTGCCAAAACCTTGACGTCATTCTTGGATCCCTGTCAGATATAATCAATTCTGGTACACCATGTAATCTGAAAATTTCATGTACGAATCTTTTGGCCAGCACTGGTGAATCATCCTTTAGATTTCCAGCGATGAAATGAGCTACCTTAGTTAGTTTATCTACAACTACCAGGATAACATCATGTTTATTCCTGGACATGGGTAACCCTTGTACAAATTCCATGGTTATTACTTGCCATTTGTACTGCGGTATGCTATGAGGATATAACAGTCCAGCAGGGTGCATATGTTCTGCCTTAACCCGCTGACATTCCAAACAATGAGTCACAAAATCAATGACATCCTTTTTCATACCTTTCCAAAAGTATTGTTGTTTCAGATCAGCAAGCATTTTTGTGATACCCGGGTGTCCAGAGAAAGGTGAATTATGAAATTCAACTAACAACTTCTTTCTCAAATCATTCAGCATAGGTACGTATACCCTGTTTTCATAACGCAAGATTCCTTCATTATCAAAATGAAAACCTTTATACCTTTCATCATTAGGTTCTGCAGCAAGCGCTGCTTTTACTTGCTGAAAGTAAATATCAGATTCTGAGGCACTTTTTACCTCATCCTTAAACTGAGTTCTTAATGTTATAAGAGCAGAAATGTGCCTCCTATGACTTAGAGCATCTGCTACTCTATTCTCCTTCCCTTTGATGTAGCTAATCTCAAAATCATATTGTGATAAAAATTCTAACCACCTTCTCTGTCTGGCATTCAGATTAGGCTAAGTAAAAATATATTTCAGTCCTAAGTGATCAGTTTTCAACTCAAAAGGTTTCCCAAGTAAATAGTGTCTCCAGACTTGAAGCGCATGAACAATGGCAGCAAGCTCCAAATCATGAGGAGCATAATTCAGCTCATGTAACTTAAGTTTTCTACTTTCATATGCTATGACTTGATCATTTTGTAACAAAACACCTCCAAGGCCTTCCCCAGAAGCATCCGTTACAATAGTAAAGCTCCCATTAGGGTCTGGTACAGCTAATATAGGTGCAGAAGTCAACTGGCTTTTCAGACTTTTGAAAGCCACTTCGCACTTATCATTCCAAATAAATTTCTTATCCTTCTTCTGCAATGAAGTTATTGGTGCAGCCACTTTAGAAAAATCCTTAACAAATTTTCTATAGTAACCAGCAAGACCCATGAAGCTCCTTACTTCGTGCACATTCTTTGGTGCAGGCCACTCAGTTATTGCCACTATTTTTGAAGGATCTACAACAATTCCTTCTTTGCTAATGACATGACCCAAATAGTGGACTTCTGAATCAAAGAAAGAACATTTGGATAACTTACCATACAACTTTCTTTTTCTCAAAATTCCCAAAACTATCTTCAAATGCTCATTGTGCTCCTCAACACTTTTAGAATAAATGAGAATATCGTCCAAGAATACAAGTACAAACTTGTCCAAATATTCTTGAAAGATATTGTTCATTAAGTTCATAAAGGCTGCGGGTGCATTAGTTAATCCAAAGGGTAGAACCGTGAATTCATAATGTCCGTACCTTGTTCGGAAAGCTGTTTTATGAATATATTCTTCTTTAATCCTTAACTGATGATAACCAGATCGAAGATCTATCTTAGAATAAACCACTGCCCCACGCATCTGATCAAATAGATCGTCGATCCTTGGAAGTGGATATCTGTTCTTGATTGTTGCTTTATTCAACATCCGATAATCAATACACAGCCTAAGTGTTCCATCCTTCTTTTTCACAAATATTACAGGCACTCCCCAAGGTGAAACACTTGGTCTAATCAAACCTTTAGACAAAAGTTCTTGCAATTGTGCCTTAAGCTCGACTAACTCTGTAGTAGTCATCCGATAAGGTGCTTTGGAAATAGGTTCAGTTCCTGGTTTGATTTTGATAGTGAAGTCAAATTCCCTCTTGGGTGGTAACCCTAGTAATTCTTCTAGGAAAAACATCCCTGAAACTTTGTAGCAGAGGAAATCGTTTCATGTAATCACCATCTTCTTCTGAAAATTCAGATATCTTTACTGCATAAAGGGTACATCCTTTGTTTTTAGCCTTTTTAAGCTGCATAGCTGACAGTTTTCTAACTGAAATTTCCCGTTTCACACCTTGAATCTCTGTTGTTTCTAGCTGATCATCTAAACATTTTATGTTCTTTTCATAGCAGTCTACTTTTGCTTTATGGTCAGCTAACCAATTGACACCGATGACAATGTCATACGATCCCAAAGATGTAACATAGAGGTCAACTTCCGTGGAGAAATTAGGTAAGTCAAGGACTGCCCCAAAAAGACACATACTCACTGTATGAACAGAGTTATTACCATACTGTACAGTCCAAGATTTATCCATTTTTCCAGCTTTTCTCTTAAGTTTAGAAGCAAGTTTATTAGAAATAAAACATTCAGTAGCTCCTGTATCAAAAAGAATAGTGACAGGTATGCCAAATAACTTACCCGGAAACTTCTATAGGTGTCACTTGCTTTTCAGCTTGCTTGTCTGCTACTGCAGCATGTATCTTATGCTGCTGATTACGATCATCCTTCTTCAAAGGGCACTGATTTGCGTAGTGGTCTTTGCCACAATTGTAGCAGCCTCCTACAGGTCCCTTTTTAGGCTCAAAATTGCCTCCAGTCTTGTAATTATCACGTTGTCCTCCATAGGGCTTCTGCCCATTGTTATAATTTTTGGCAAAATTATCCCTTACATTTCCAGTAGGCTTATTTGCTACTGCTTTCTTATTATTATCCCCTGGAAACTTACTTTTGTTTCCAAACTTTTTCCATGGTCCCTTTTTGGGTGCAAGAGAGGTTGAAGAAGGGTTTGCAATCTTCTTCCGCACTTCCTCCTTATGAGCAGAAATAGCCTTTAATTTTTGTTCTTGTCTTATGGCCTATTCTACAACTCCTTCCATAGTGGTTGGACTGTGAACATCGACCTCTCCCCCTATCACGGGATTCAATCCCATGATGAATTTCTGTATTCTGAACTTCTCATCAGTTTGATACTGTGGTACATACTTGAGGAGTTTTGTAAACCACTCCTAGTATTCAGTTACCGTTAGCTTCCCTTGAGCTAAGTTCTAGAATTCTGTCATTTTCTGATCATAGAAAAGTTGTGGCAGCCAACGTTGCCTAAAATAGCCTTTAAATTGATCCCAAGTAATATTGGTCTCATCAATATTTAGTTCAGCTTTACGGCTATCCCACCACGAAGATGCTTCGTGGGAAAGCTGATAGGCTCCCCAAATAGCTTTGGTTTCCTCTGAGAAGTTTCTTATTGCAAAGTACTTCTCCATTTCGCTGAGCCAGTTCTCAGCTCCATCTCCTAATGTGGTGCCATCATACTTAGGCGGGCTTATCCTTTTTATATCATTAGTGAGTTCTACTGCCAACCTAGCCTTTTTGTTTTCTTGTTAGACAAGTGCATTCCCAGCATTAATATCAACACCCATATCGGGGTTGTCCTCAGGAGGTTGTTGATTGTTATTACCAGGTTCATCATCCTCCTCATTTCCCATCACCTGCTGTTCAAGTACAGCTAAACGATCTCTTGTGTCCAACAGGGCAGCAAGGATCTCATCAAGTTTTTGGGTTGTTGCCACCCCTCCTTCAGGTGGAGCATTATTCGCAACGTTCCCCCTTGTTCTAACCATTTTCTGTTACAAGAAAATTCAGGTTCTTATCAGATTATGGACACAATAGGCCCAAGAGCTGCAACCTTCAGCTCTGATACCAAGATGTAACATCCTCATTTTTATACATTAGAACAAGTAATTTTTTTTTTTTGATTTTTATAAATGCTTCCTGGTTCTAAATACATAATTTAGAACTCACAAATCAAAACAACCATTCTTATAACAAGTAACCATATGCAGCTGTAATGACTCGGAGTACCTCCGATCTATTCATTCCATGACTCGGTAATCTACCGATCTATTCATGTGTATTAAGAGTTGGCGTTTTTATTTAACACATCACTCTTGCGGTTCTCTTCCCTAATCTGGGATTCAGAATGCTCTGTCTAAGGAACCTATCTGAATAATTGTTACCATTATTCATCGGCATCTCATCCCTTAGACTAGGTGACTTAGGACAACGCAATCAGCAGCTTGCGATACTTTGGCCAAAGATTTGAAACATACTGCTTATGTCTCGTATTCCTTGATGACATACTCGTCAATCTGGAATACGTCCTTCACCCCATTCCTATGTTATGTAGAATGTCTTATGCTGACTTCTGTCAGACTCTCCTGCCCCAAGTTATTCACTCGGGAACGGATTAGTAAGGTGACAACGTTATATGGATGCTCCTGAGGACTAGGGATACGCTGACATACTGGGTCAACCCTAGTTAAACCAGTGTGTCAAGATACCCCGAGTCTCCTAGGCAGCCTTATAACGTGACCACATTCCTAATCAGTCCCAGAGTAACTTGTTCGAGTTAAAGGTGTAAATCCTATCGATCAATGCAAAGGGTGTCGTCATAAGTCACCTGCATTGTTGTATCCTCGAGAAGATCCTAATCTTCTCGAAGGTACAACCCTGCAGTTGACTTGTGCCGTCATCCTTTAAATCCACCTCGAAAGGATCTACTTACCGATAAGTGTTACACACGTTGAGTTAAAATTATACTAAAAGACGCTCCCAAAAGGTTAGTCTTTCCCAATCCCTGGGTTCCTCACCTTAGAATGACCTTTCTTAATAAAACCCATTACCCAAGAGAAGTTATTAAGAATAGAGGTCCCATCAAGGAGTTCATAGAATATACATAATTCTAAATCAACGAAATTGGACAATAACCCATAATCTTCACATGAGATTGCCAACCAAACCCTTTTTAGGTTTATATCAGTTCTCATAACTGAATTTATATCTTACTTATTAATATCGAGATATAGTGATTAAGAATCCAATTAAACGTTGTCTTGACTTAGATCAAGACTAGGAAGTAATAATTTATTCAGCTTGTTTAACTTCCTGCTCAGGTTTATTTTAACCCTAGCTTCCAGAAAGACAGTGATCTAAATTCCAATCTAGCTTTAGATAGAACATACTAGAACTACTAAACAATCATAAGTATTTAGTCACTTATTCTTACAAGCTTACATTGATAATCACAAAAGTCTCCAAATTATACAATAATAACAATGCTCTCAAGATTATTTGAACCGAAGAAGGTCAAACTATCAAGATAAGAATACAATCATATAAGTAACAAATATCTCCTTTCATTCCCTTCAAGCTAATCAAATACATTTTATGCATTCAGCATATTTGATACAATACTCATCAGAAAAAGAACATCTTTCTTCAAATAGTACATTCAAAGAATCAAGCTGTAACTCATCATAAAACCAAATTAAACAATCTGAACATCCTATCAGATCTACGTGCTTTTACCACTTACGGCAACCATTTGAAAAAATTGTCAACATGGGTCAGTTCGATGAACTGAGCATGATAAGCTCTAACTCTTAAAACAATCGCAATCCATCAATTGTTTTCATTAAACACCCTGTTTAAATGAAATAAATTCACCAAACATGTAAACATATTTCAAATTATGCTCTTGAAATACAATAAAACTATTCACGCATAACTCATATTATAGTTACTAAATAGTCCTAGATACCTTCCAGATATTTCATCATAAACGTTAGTGACCAAGAAGACAAATGCATCTAAAACAACTATCCATCTGAATCCCAAGGACAGCAACATCAGACGGACTATTACATTCAACATAATAAAATGAAAATCATAACGATTCATGATTCCATCAGTATGTTAAAACAATTCCAAAAGTTAGATAAAAATATATCAACATATACTTTATAACAGAAGAGAAAGAAAACGAGTCATTCATATTTCCCTTCAAAACAAGCTCATGACTGTACCGTCTCTTCAAGAGTAAAGCATTCACCTTATACACATGCGAATAAATCAGACGAGACCACCAGAAGCATCACAGTTTGGTTTAAATTTAAATTAAACAACTTCCTGTAGCTTACTAGCAGTACAGTAACTCTCGCGCCAAAGCAGTGATTAATAATCTATCATATAGACTCCACATAACCTTCCATATTATTCAAAAGAAACGAGAAAATAGCTAGCGCAATCACTTGTCAAGGCACAGCTGTTAACTCTTTATCTCAGTCAAGCACAAGACAAGATAACCTCAACAACAAAGACGTAATCATGCACAAACACGACAACAATCCCTCTCAGCAACATACAGCTCATTCTAGTCCCTACTAAAACACTGCAAGGTCTTAGATCCAAGGTCAAAATCAAAAGAACATCCCTTTTATCACAGTCAAACAAGAGGCTCAATAACATTCAAACAAATGATGTTTCCCTATGCCTATGTAGAGATATTCATACTGAATCCACACAACATGCACAGCCTCATTTAACTGGAACAATTCTTAAATAATACAGCCATGACTTGTATCAGAAGTCGTTTTCCAGAAAACAATCTCAACAAGGTCTCAACCAAGTAAGGTATGAAAAGAAAGCCCTTCCTTTACTTTCCACAGAAACGGACAGAAAGGGACACAAGAATATAAAATAGGAGTCCGAACGTTATGCACGCACAGCGAAGGTTTAATCAAAAATCAAGCCAACTCGCAACATTTCAAAACTCCCACAGTATCCATACCACTAATGCTCAAAACAGGGTTTAGATTGAGGTTGATTTCATGCGACCACAACTTAAGAATCATAACAGTATTCACCACTGGAATTATTCAGAAAGGAAAACCTAACATACGCCTCTAGGATTAAAAAGGAGTCTTACCCATGTGGTATTCTTCAAATAGACTTCTACAGAAGTAGAAGGATACAAGACACATACCAATTTCAAGAATTCTAACCAGAATAATAACATACCGTATTCACATCTGAAATCCTTCAAAGGTAGAAAAGTATGGCATTCACAACCCACTTCTACAGAGGCCAAAATACATGATATATATATATATATATATACATATAAGGATTCCAACAGAACCAAAAACAATAAGTATTCACAACCAGGATTATACAGAAATCCAAAATATACGAAACAATCCAAGGACTCCGCAGGGTCATTTCATGTATATATCTATCATGTAACTTTCATCGAATTAAATCCCATATTCGCAACACAGGAAGAACTTCTACAAGTCACATTCAAATGTTACAACACAGCAAGTTATCCGTTCAAAATAACTTAAGTATTAAAGCGAAACCCACAAGATTCAGTAACCACAACTTATATTACCCACGACAAAACTTATGAACAAGTCAAAATATACTGAACATTCAAACAAAAAAATCCGACAGTATCCTTTTCGACAAGTATCAACAGCAAGTATCGACTGTAGCCTAAACCCCACAAGGAAACAATTCATGGGCTCCCTCAGTGCAGGTTTAGTATACTTTCTTGCATGCATTTCCACAAACTTTATCCAAAATGCAAAACACAACGAGATAGTATAATCGTTCGAAGCAAAAAGTACACCCATCAAGGGTTCTCTAAAAAAAATCCATACAGTAAGAAGATACAGCAACTAATCCATACACAGTTACCATAGAAACCCACTGAACCCAAAAATCATTTGAACAGAGTTGTTCTAATGAAATCATTTGAAAGAAAGCAAGATCTTTAAAAAGTTAGGGCCTAACATGCCTGGTTATGTTGCTTAAAAATCCGAAGAAGACCACTGAAAGAGCTCAAGCCTTCTCCTCTTTTTCCACGTTAGATTCAACAACAATAACTTGTTATTTCCATGCCTTATAAACTTTCCTTGATAGAGAAAAGAGTGAGTTACACTCATTTTTTCCATGCAACACCAAGTAGACTGGTGCGAAGAACCAGTGATCAGACAGAGGGAAAACCAGAGCGCATGAAAAACCAAACAAACTACCAGTTTTCCATTTTGCATGCCTTCCCGAGAAACCCGAGCTCGAAGACCGAGCTTCATTAATTGCATTTACTCCAAATTTCCCGCTCAATCTCCATTGCCACCGACCGCCATAGTTGGCGATGGACAAATGCAAGTCGAAGACCATTTCTAACTTTGGCGACTCTGCCACGTCAGCCTTACTAGCCATTTGAAACTTCCACTAAATCCCTGTCCTTCATGCTTATCCATCCCATTTAATGCCATAGAAACTGCCGCCCATGGCTCACACCCTTTCATAGGTCCCCTTTCCTCCTTGTTCATTAGTTAGGTTAGTAACATAGGTTAGGATTTAAGATGCTACTTAGTCTAACCTCCATAGTGCTAGGTTACTAACTTAGAACATTTAGCTTATAGCTTAGGCCTAGGTTAGATTAACACTAATCTAACCCCTAGGTTATAGTTTAGTTTTAGGTTACTAACCTTAATAAATCCAGTTTAGGTCTAACATTTAAAATGTTCAGAAAAAGAACCTACAGACATACATTCACGAAAAGGATTCACTCCAGCACTGCCAATAGGCTAGTTGAATAAATGTATCTGAATTTATTACCTGGCCCTCGATCAAGACCTTCCTGATATTACAATATCGGGAACCAATTCATTTAACACGATCAGCCTGAGTTAGACTCTGGAATAGCTTATTCAATGCATTCAGACCTTGCAACCTGCGTAAGGTCTATAATTTTTGTTCATCCCGAATAAACTTAAAGCATCTCTTGGATCAATGCCACTGATCCAAGGCTGGGTCTTATAGATGGATAAATCCACAATTCATTCCGAGATCAGATTAAACTCAGGTGCAAAAATGAAAGAAATAAAAGAGTCCAATCATATTCCGACTCAGTCAAAGATCTTCAATTGCAAAGAAGATACAGTACATATCAAGCATGACTTCACAATCAAAGGAACACATCCTTTTATAGAAGAAATCATATATCAACACTTGAATGCTCAGGAGGAAGTAACAACAGTTCAGAGTGTTACATGCTTCCCTCCTAAAAGATTCATCGTCCCGATGATTACATATTCGATTAACCTTCAGGTCAACCAATTTATTAGTGCACAAAACAATGCGACTATTTCCAACTTGAATAGTTCCAGAAATCAATGTCACAACACATTTTATTCAACCTGAATAATGTTTGCCTCCATCTGGCTTTCATATAAACTTGAAAAAGATAAGTTCATAAAAGAAATGTTTTGTCAACAGATTTCATTCTGTTGAAAAAGAAAAGGAAAAGAAATTTTCATCTCTTCCAAATTTTCCCAAGTTGCACTTTCTTCACTAAACTGGTCCCACTTGACCTTACATTGATGTATTTCAGGATTTCTCAAATGCAATTGGTGAGTTTCTAGCACTCGTGTGGGTTTAACCACGATTATTCCTGGGTCTTGGACCTGCAAGGAATTCCAATTTAAAACATGTGACAGATCTGAAACGTATTTCTTAAGTAAAGAAATATGGAAAACATCATGCATGCGAGATAAAGCAGGTGGTAATGCTAATCGATAAGCTACTGGATTGATTATTTCGACAATTTCGAAAGGTCCCACGAATCGAGGTGACAACTTGGTAGCCTTGCCAAAAGTTATAGAACTCTTTCTAGGTTTAACACGAAGAAAAACCTTCTCACCAAGCTCAAACCTTCGATCAACCCGCTTAAGGTCAGCATAGCTCTTCTGCCTATCCGCTACTTCCTTTAATCGTTCACGAATCAGCTTAACTTGTTGTTCCATTTCTGTGAGAATCTCTGGTCCAATTACCACTCTATCCTCAACACTATCCCAGCTAACAGGAGTTTTGCACTTTCTTCCATAAAGTGCTTCAAATGGTGCCATTTTAAGAGATGAGTGATAAGTGTTGTTGTATGTGAATTCAACTAATGGAAGACACTCTTCCCATTTATATTGTTGATCCATGCAATACATTGGCAACATGTCTTCCAACACTTGATTTACCCTCTCAGTTTGTCCATCCGTTTCTGAATGATATGCAGAACTGAAGTTTAGTTTCATTCCTAGAGCTGTATTAAGCATTTGCCAAAATCTTGACGTCATTCTTAGATCCCTGTCAGATATAATAAATTCTGGTACACCATGCAATCTGAAAATTTCGTGTACGAATCTTTTGGCCAGAAGTGGTGAATCATCCTTTTGATTTCCAGCAATGAAATGAGCTACCTTAGTCAGTTTATCTACAACTACCAGGATAACATCATGTTTATTCCTGGACATGGGTAATCCTTGTACAAATTCCATGGTTATTACTTGCCATTTGTACTACGGTATGCTATGAGGATATAATAGTCTAGCAGGGTGCATATGTTCTGCCTTAACCCGCTGACACTCTAAACAACGAGTCACAAAATTAATGACATCCTTTTTGATACCTTTCCAAAAGTATTGCTATTTCAGATCAGAAAGCATTTTTGTGATACCCAGGTGTCCAGAGAAAGGTGAATTATGAAATTCAACTAACAACTTCTTTCTCAAATCATTCAGCATAGGTACGTATACCCTATCTTCATAACGCAAGATTCCTTCAATATCAAAATGAAAAATTTTATACCTTCCATCATTAGGTTCTGCAGCAAGCGCTGCTTTTACTTGCTGAAAGTATATATTAGATTCTGAGGCACTTTTTACCTCATCCTTAAACTGAGTTCTTAATGTTATAAGAGCAGAAATGTGCCTCCTATGACTTAGAGCATCCGCTACTCTATTCTCCTTCCCTTTGATGTAGCTAATCTCAAAATCATATTGTGATAAAAATTCTAACCACCTTCTCTGTCTGGCATTCAGATTAGGCTGAGTAAAAATATATTTCAGTCCTAAGTGATCAGTTTTTAACTCAAAAGGTTTCCCAAGTAAATAGTGTCTCTAGACTTGAAGTGCATGAATAATGGCAGCAAGCTCCAAATCATGAGGAGCATAATTCAGCTCATGTAACTTAATTTTTCTACTTTCATATGCTATGACTTGATCATTTTGTAACAAAACACCTCCAAGGCCTTCCCCAGAAGCATCCGTTACAACAGTAAAGCTCCCATTAGCATCTGGTACAACTAATATAGGTGCAGAAGTCAACTGGCTTTTCAGACTTTTGAAAGCCACTTCGCACTTATCATTCCAAATAAATTTCTTATCCTTCTTTTGCAATGAAGTTATTGGTGCAGCCACTTTAGAAAAATCCTTAACAAATTTTCTATAGTAACCAGCAAGACCCATGAGGCTCCTTACTTCGTGCACATTCTTTGGTGCAAGCAACTCAGTTATTACCACTATTTTTGAATGATCTACAACAATTCCTTCTTTACTTATGACATGACCCAAATAGTGGACTTCTGAATCAAAGAAAGAACATTTGGATAACTTACCATACAACATTCTTTTTCTTAAAATTCCCAAAACTATCTTCAAATGCTCATTGTGCTCCTCAATGATTTTAGAATAAATGAGAATATCGTCCAAGAATACAAGTACAAACTTGTCCAAATATTCTTGAAAGATATTGTTCATTAAGTTCATAAAGGCTGCGGGTGCATTAGTTAATCCAAAGGATAGAACCGTGAATTCATAATGTCCGTACCTTGTTCGGAAAGCTATTTTATGAATATCTTCATCTTTAATCCTTAACTGATGATAACCACATCGAAGATCTATCTTATAATAAACCGCTGCCCCACGCATCTGATCGAATAGATCGTCGATCCTTGGAAGTGGATATCTGTTCTTGATTGTTGCTTTATTCAACATCCGATAATCAATACACAGCCTAAGTGTTCCATCCTTCTTTTTCACAAATATTACAGGCGCTCCCCAAGGTGAAACACTTGGTCTAATCAAACCTTTAGACAAAAGTTCTTGCAATTGTGCCTTAAGCTCGACTAACTCTGTAGTAGTCATCCGATAAGGTGCTTTGGAAATAGGTTCAGTTCCTGGTTTGATTTCGATAGTGAAGTCAAATTCCCTCTTGGGTGGTAACCCTGGTAATTCTTCTGGAAAAACATCCCTGAAACTTTGTAGCAGAGGAAATCGTTTCATGTAATCACCATCTTCTTCTGAAAATTCAGATATCTTTACTGCATAAAGGGTACATCCTTTGTTTTTAGCCTTTTTAAGCTGCATAGCTGACAGTTTTCTAACTGAAATTTCCCATTTGACACCTTGAATCTCTGGTGTTTCTAGCTGATCATCTAAACATTTTATGTTCTTTTCATAGCAGTATACTTTTACTTTATGGTCAGCTAAGCAATTGACACCGATGACAATGTCATACGATCCCAAAGGTGTAACATAGAGGTCAACTTCCATGGAGAAATTAGGTAAGTCAAGGACTGCCCCAAAAAGACACATACTCACTGTATGAACAGAGTTATTACCATACTGTACAGTCCAAGATTTATCCATTTTTCCAGCTTTTCTCTTAAGTTTAGAAGCAATTTTATTAGAAATAAAACATTCAGTAGCTCCTGTATCAAAAAGAATAGTGACAGGTATGCCAAATAACTTACCCAGAACTTTTATAGGTGTCACTTACTTTTCAGCTTGCTTGTCTGCTACTGCAGCATGTATCTTATGCTACTGATTACGATCATCCTTCTTCAAAGGGCACTGATTTGCGTAGTGGTCTTTGCCACAATTGTAGCAGCCTCCTACAGGTCCCTTTTTAGGCTCAAAATTGCCTCCAGTCTTGTAATTATCACGTTGTCCTCCATAGGGCTTCTGCCCATTGTTATAATTTTTGGCAAAATTATCCCTTACATTTCCAGTTGGCTTATTTGCTACTGCTTTCTTATTATTATCCCCTGGAAACTTACTTTTGTTTCCAAACTTCTTCCATGGTCCCTTTTTGGGTGCAAGAGAGGTTGAAGAAGGGTTTGCAATCTTCTTCCACACTTCCTCCTTATGAGCAGAAATAGCCTTTAATTTTTGTTCTTGTCTTATGGCCTTTTCTACAACTCCTTCCATAGTGGTTAGATTGTGAACATCGACCTCTCCCCCTATCACGGGATTCAATCCCATGATGAATTTATGTATTCTGAACTTCTCGTCAGTTTGATACTATGGTACATACTTGAGGAGTTTTGTAAACCGCTCCTAGTATTCAGTTACTGTTAGCTTCCCTTGAGCTAAGTTCTGGAATTCTGTCATTTTCTGATCATAGAAAAGTTGTGGCAGCCAACGTTGCCTAAAATAGCCTTTAAATTGATCCCAAGTAATATTGGTCTCATCAATATTTAGTTCAGCTTTACGGCTATCCCACCACGAAGATGCTTCATGGGAAAGCTGATAGGCTCCCCAAATAGCTTTGGTTTCCTCTGAGAAGTTTCTTATTGCAAAGTACTTCTCCATTTCACTGAGCCAGTTCTCAGCTCCATCTCCTAATGTGGTGCCATCATACTTAGGTGGGCTTATCCTTTTTATATCATTAGTGAGTTCTACTGCCAACCTGGCCTTTTTGTTTTCTAGTTAGACAGGTGCATTCCCAACATTAATATCAACACCCATATCAGGGTTGTCCTCAGGAGGTTGCTGATTGTTATTACCAGCTTCATCATCCTCCTCATTTCCCATCACCTGCTGTTCAAGTACAGCTAAATGATCTCTTGTGTCCAACAGGGCAGCAAGGATCTCATCAAGTTTTTGGGTTGTTGCCGCCCCTCCTTCAGGTGGAGCATTATTCGCAACATTCCCCCTTGTTCTAACCATTTTCTGTTACAAGAAAATTCAGGTTCTTATCAGATTATGGACACAATAGGCCCAAGAGCTGCAACCTTCAACTCTGATACCAAGATGTAACATCCTCATTTTATACATTAGAACAAGTAATTTTTATTTTTATTTTGATAAATGCTTCCTGGTTCTAAATACATAATTTAGAACTCACAAATCAAAACAACCATTCTTATAACAAGTAACCATATGCAGCTACAATGACTCGGAGTACCTCCGATCTATTCATTCCATGACTCGGTAATCTACCGATCTATTCATGTGTATTAAGAGTTGGCGTTTTTATTTAACACATCACTCTTGCGGTTCTCTTCCCTAATCTGGGATTCAGAATGCTCTGTCTAAGGAACCTATCTGAATAATTGTCACCATTATTCATCGGCATCTCATCCCTTAGACTAGGTGACTTAGGACAACGCAATCAGTAGCTTGCGATACTTTGGCCAAAGATTTGAAACATACTGCTTATGTCTCGTATTCCTTGACGGTATACTCGTCAATCTGGAATACGTCCTTCACCCCATTCCTATGTTATGTAGAATGTCTTATTTTGACTTCTGTCAGACTCTCCTGCCCCAAGTTATTCACTCGGGAACGGATTAGTAAGGTGACAACGTTATATGGATGCTCCTGAGGACTAGGGATACGCTGACATACTGGGTCAACCCTAGTTAAACCAGTGTGTCAAGATACCCCGAGTCTCCTAGGCAGCCTTATAACGTGACCACATTCCTAATCAGTCCCAGAGTAACTTGTTCGAGTTAAAGGTGTAAATCCTATCGATCAATGCAAAGGGTGTCATCATAAGTCACCTGCATTGTTGTATCCTCGAGAAGATCCTAATCTTCTCGAAGGTACAACCCTGCAGTTGACTTGTGCCGTCATCCTTTAAATCCACCTCGAAAGGATCTACTTACCGATAAGTGTTACACACGTTGAGTTAAAATTATACTAAAAGACGCTCCCAAAAGGTTAGTCTTTCCCAATCCCTGGGTTCCTCACCTTAGAATGACCTTTCTTAATAAAACCCATTACCCAAGAGAAGTTATTAAGAATAGAGGTCCCATCAAGGAGTTCATAGAATATACATAATTCTAAATCAACGAAATTGGACAATAACCCATAATCTTCACATGAGATTGCCAACCAAACCCTTTTTAGGTTTATATCAGTTCTCATAACTGAATTTATATCTTACTTATTAATATCGAGATATAGTGATTAAGAATCCAATTAAACGTTGTCTTGACTTAGATCAAGACTAGGAAGTAATAATTTATTCAGCTTGTTTAACTTCCTGCTCAGGTTTATTTTAACCCTAGCTTCCAGAAAGACAGTGATCTAAATTCCAATCTAGCTTTAGATAGAACATACTAGAACTACTAAACAATCATAAGTATTCAGTCACTTATTCTTGCAAGCTTACATTGATAATCACAAAAGTCTCCAAATTATACAATAATAACAATGTTCTCAAGATCATTTGAACCGAAGAAGGTCAAACTATCAAGATAAGAATACAATCATATAAGTAACAAATATCTCCTTTCATTCCCTTCAAGCTAATCAAATACATTTTATGCGTTCAGCATATTTGATACAATACTCATCAGAAAAAGAACATCTTTCTTCAAATAGTACATTCAGAGAATCAAGCTGTAACTCATCATAAAACCAAATTAAACAATCTGAACATCCTATCAGATCTGCGTGCTTTTACCACTTACGGCAACCATCTGCAAAAATTGTCAACATGGGTCAGTTCGATGAACTGAGCATGATAAGCACTAACTCTTAAAACAATTGCAATCCATCAATTGTTTTCATTAAACACCCTGTTTAAATGAAATCAATTCACCAAACATGTAAACATATTTCAAATTATGCTCTTGAAATACAATAAAACTATTCACGCATAACTCATATTATAGTTACTAAATAGTCCTAGATACCTTCCAGATATTTCATCATAAACGTTAGTGACCAAGAAGACAATGCATCCAAAACAACTATCCATCTGAATCCCAAGGACAACAACCATCAGACAGACCATTACATTCAACTTAGTAAAATGAATATCATAACAAATCATGGTTCCATCAATATGTTAAAACAGTTCCCACGGTTAGATAAAAATATATCAACATATACTTTACAACAGAAGAGAAAGAGAACGAGTCATTCATATTTCCCTTCAAAACAAGCTCATGACTGTACCATCTCTTCAAGAGTAAAGCATTCACCTTATACACATGCGAATAAATCAGACGTGACCACCAGAAGCATCACAGTTTGGTTTAAATTTAAATTAAACAACTTCCTGTAGCTTACTAGCAGTACAGTAACTCTCGCGCCAAAGCAGTGATTAATAATCTATCATATAGACTCCACATAACCTTCCATATTATTCAAAAGAAACGAGAAAATAGCTAGCGCAATCGCTTGTCAAGGCACAACTGTTAACTCTTTATCTCAGTCAAGCACAAGACAAGATAACCTCAATAACAAAGACGTAATCATGCACAAACACGACAACAATCCCTCTCAGTAACATACAGCTCATTCTAGTCCCTACTAAAACACTGCAAGGTCTTAGATCCAAGGTCGAAATCAAAAGAACATCCCTTTTATCACAGTCAAACAAGAGGCCCAAAAACATTAAAACAAATGATGTTTCTCTAAGCCTAAGTAGAGATATTCATACTGAATCCACACAACATGCACAGCCTCATTTAACTGGAACAATTCTTAAATAATACAACCATGACTTGTATCAGAAGTCGTTTTCCAGAAAACAATCTCAACAAGGTCTCAACCAAGTAAGGTATGAAAAGAAAGCCCTTCCTTTACTTTCCACAGAAACAGACAGAAAGGGACACAAGAATATAAAATAGGAGTCTGAATGTTATGCACGCACAACGAAGGTTTAATCGAAAATCAATCCAACTCGCAACATTTCAAAACTCCCACAGTATCCATACCACTAATGCTCAAAACAGGGTTTAGATTGAGGTTGATTTCATGCGACCACAACTTAAGAATCATAACAGTATTCACCACTGGAATTATTCAGAAAGGAAAACCTAACATACGCCTCTAGGATAAAAAAGGAGTCTTACCCATGTGGTATTCTTCAAATAGACTTCTACAGAAGTAGAAGGATACAAGACACATACCAATTTCAAGAATTCTAACCAGAATAATAACATACCGTATTCACATCTGAACTCCTTCAGAGGTAGAAAAGTATGGCATTCACGACCCACTTCTACAGAGGCCAAAATACATGATATATATATATATATATATAAGGATTCCAACAGAACCAAAAACAATAAGTATTCACAACCAGGATTATACAGAAATCCAAAATATACGAAACAATCCAAGGACTCCGCAGGGTCATTTCATGTATATATCTATCATGTAACTTTCATCGAATTAAATCCCATATTTGCAACACAGGAAGAACTTCTACAAGTCACATTCAAATGTTACAACACAGCAAGTTATCCGTTCAAAATAACTTAAGTATTAAAGCGAAACCAAAAAGATTCAGTAACCACAACTTATATAACCCACGACAAAACTTATGAACAAGTCGAAATATACTGAACATTCAAACAAAAAAAAATCCGACAGTATCCTTTTCGACAAGTATCAACAGCAAGTATCGACTGTAGCCTGAACCCCACAAGGAAACAATTCATGGGCTCCCTCAGTGCAGGTTTAGTATACTTTCTTGCATGCATTTCCACAAACTTTATCCGAAATGCAAAACACAACGAGATAGTATAATCGTTCGAAGCAAAAAGTACACCCATCAAGGGTTCTCTAAAAAAAATCCATACAGTAAGAAGATACAACAACTAATCCATACACAGTTACCATAGAAACCCACTGAACCCAAAAATCATTTGAACAGAGTTGTTCTAATGAAATCATTTGAAAGAAAGCAAGATCTTTAAAAAGTTAGGGCCTAACATGCCTGGTTATGTTGCTTAAAAAACCGAAGAAGACCACTGAAAGAGCTCGAGCCTTCTCCTCTTTTTCCACGTTAGATTCAACAACAATAACTTGTTATTTCCATGCCTTATAAACTTTCCTTGACAGAGAAAAGAGCGAGTTACACTCATTTTTGCCATGCAACACCAAGTAGACTGGTGCGAAGAACCAGTGATCAGACAGAGGGAAAACCAGAGCGCATGAAAAACCAAACAAACTACTAGTTTTCCATTTTGCATGCCTTCCCGAGAAACCCGAGCTCGAAGACCGAGCTCATTAATTGCATTTACTCCAAATTTCCCACTCAATCTCCATTGCCACCAACCGCCATAGTTGGCGATGGACAAATGCAAGTCGAAGACCATTTCTAACTTTGGCGACTCTGCCACGTCAGCCTTACTAGCCGTTTGAAACTTCCACCAAATCCCTGTCCTTCATGCTTATCCATCCCATTTAATGCCATAGAAACTGCCGCCCATGGCTCGCACCCTTTCATAGGTCCCCTTTCCTCCTTGTTCATTAGTTAGGTTAGTAACATAGGTTAGGATTTAAGATGCTACTTAGTCTAACCTCCATAGTGCTAGGTTACTAACTTAGAACATTTAGCTTATAGCTTAGGCCTAGGTTAGATTAACACTAATCTAACCCCTAGGTTATAGTTTAGTTTTAGGTTACTAACCTTAATAAATCCAGTTTAGGTCTAACATTTAAAATGTTCAGAAAAAGAACCTACAGACATACATTCACGAAAAGGATTCACTCCAGCACTGCCAATAGGCTAGTTCAATAAATGTATCTGAATTTATTACCTGGCCCACGATCAAGACCTTCCCTATATTACGATATCGGGAACCAATTCATTTAACACGATCAGCCTGAGTTAGACTCCGGAATAGCTTATTCAACGCATTCAGACCTTGCAACCTGCGTAAGGTCTATAATTTTTGTTCATCCCGAATAAACTTAAAGCATCTCTTGGATCAATGCCACTGATCCAAGGCTGGGTCTTATAGATGGATAAATCCACAATTCATTCTGAGATCAGATTAAACTCAGGTGCAAAATGAAAGAAATAAAAGAGTCCAATCATATTCCAACTCAGTCAAAGATCTTCAATTGCAAAGAAGATACAGTACATATCAAGCATGACTTCACAATCAAAGGAACACATCCTTTTACAGAAGAAATCATATATCAACACTTGAATGCTCAGGAGGAAGTAACAACAGTTCAGAGTGTTACATGCTTCCCTCCTAAAAGATTCATCGTCCCTATGATTACATATTCGATTAACCTTCAGGTCAACCAATTTATTAGTTCACAAAACAATGTGACTATTTCCAACTTGAATAGTTCCAGAAATCAATGTCACAACACATTTTATTCAGCCTGAATAATGTTTGCCTCCATCTGGCTTTCATATAAACTTGAAAAAAGATAAGTTCATAAAAGAAATGTTTTGTCAATAGATTTCATTCTGTTGAAAAAGAAAAGGAAAAGTAATTTTCATCTCTTCCAGATTTTCCCAAGTTGCACTTTCTTCGTTAAACTGGTCCCACTGGACCTTACATTGCTATATTTCACGATTTCTCAAATGCAGTTGGCGAGTTTCCAGCACTCGTGTGGGTTTAACCACGATTATTCCTGTGTCTTGGACCTACAAGGAATTCCAATTTAAAACATGTGACAGATCTGAAACGTATTTCTTAAGCAATGAAATATGGAAAACATCATGCATGTGAGATAAAGTAGGTGGTAATGCTAATCGATAAGCTACTGGATTGATTATTTCGACAATTTCGAAAGGTCCCACGAATTGAGGTGACAACTTGGCAGCCTTGCCAAAAGTTATAGAACTCTTTCTGGGTTTAACACGAAGAAAAACCTTCTCACCAAGCTCAAACCTTTGATCAACCCGCTTAAGGTCAGCATAGCTCTTCTACCTATCCACTGCTTCCTTTAATCGTTCACGAATCAACTTAACTTTCTGTTCCATTTCTGTGAGAATCTCTAGTCCAATTACCACTCTATCCTCAACACTATCCCAACTAACAAGAGTTCTGCACTTTCTTCCATAAATTGCTTCAAATGGTTCCATTTTAAGAGATGAATGATAAGTGTTGTTGTATGCAAATTCAACTAATGGAAGATACTCTTCCCATTTATACTGTTGATCCATGCAATACATTCGCAACATGTCTTCCAACACTTGATTTACCCTCTCAGTTTTTCCATCTGTTTCTGGATGATATGCAGAAATGAAGTTTAGTTTCGTTCCAAGAGCTGTATTAAGTGTTTGCCAAAATCTTGACGTCATTCTTGGATCCCTGTCAGATATAATCAATTCTGGTACACCATGCAATCTGAAAATTTCGTGTACGAATCTTTTGGCCAGCACTGGTGAATCATCCTTTAGATTTCTAGCGATGAAATGAGCTACCTTAGTCAGTTTATCTACAACTACCAGGATAACATCATGTTTATTCCTGGACATGGGTAATCCTTGTACAAAGTCCATGGTTATTACTTGCAATTTGTATTGCGGTATGTTATGAGGATATAACAATCCAGCAGGGTGCATATGTTATGCCTTAACCCACTGACACTCCAAACAATGAGTCACAAAATTAATGACATCCCTTTTCATACCTTTCCAAAATTATTGCTATTTCAGATCAGCAAGCATTTTTGTGATACCCGGGTGTCCAGAGAAAGGTGAATTATGAAATTCAACTAACAACTTCTTTCTCAAATCATTCAGCATAGGTACGTATACCCTGTTTTCATAACGCAAGATTCCTTCATTATCAAAATGAAAACCTTTATACCTTTCATCATTAGGTTCTACAGCAAGCGCTGCTTTTACTTGCTGAAAGTAAATATCAGATTCTGAGGCACTTTTTACCTCATCCTTAAACTAAGTTCTTAATGTTATAAGAGTAGAAATGTGCCTCCTACGACTTAGAGCATCCGCTACTCTATTCTCCTTCCCTTTGATGTAGCTAATCTCAAAATCATATTGTGATAAAAATTCTAACCACCTTCTCTGTCTGGCATTCAGATTAGGCTGAGTAAAAATATATTTCAGTCCTAAGTGATTAGTTTTTAACTCAAAAGGTTTCCCAATTAAATAGTGTCTCTAGACTTGAAGTGCATGAACAATGGTAGTAAGCTCCAAATCATGAGGAGCATAATTCAACTCATGTAACTTAAGTTTTATACTTTCATATGCTATGACTTGATCATTTTGTAACAAAACACCTCCAAGGCCTTCCCCAGAAGCATCCGTTACAATAGAAAAGCTCCCATTAGGGTCTGGTACAGCTAATATAGGTGCGGAAGTCAACTGGATTTTTAGACTTTTGAAAGCCACTTCGCACTTATCATTCCAAATAAATTTCTTATCCTTCTTCTGCAATGAAGTTATTGGTGCAGCCACTTTAGAAAAATCCTTAAAAAATTTTCTATAGTAACCAGCAAGACCCATGAAGCTCCTTACTTCGTGCACATTCTTTGGTGCAGGCCACTCAGTTATTGCCACTATTTTTGAAGGATCTACAGCAATTCCTTCTTTACTTATGACATGAACCAAATAGTGAACTTCTGAATCAAAGAAAAAACATTTGGATAACTTACCATACAACTTTATTTTTCTCAAAATTCCCAAAACTATCTTCAAATGATCATTGTGCTCCTCAACACTTTTAGAATAAATGAGAATATCATCCAAGAATACAAGTACAAACTTGTCCAAATAATCTTGAAAGATATTGTTCATTAAGTTCATAAAGGCTGCGGGTGCATTAGTTAATCCAAAGGGTAGAACCGTGAATTCATAATGTCTATACCTTGTTCGGAAAGCTGTTTTATGAATATCTTCTTATCTAATCCTTAACTGATGATAACCAGATCGAAGATCTATCTTAGAATAAACCGCTGCCCCACGCATCTGATCAAATAGATTGTCGATCCTTGGAAGTGGGTATCTGTTCTTGATTGTTTCTTTGTTCAACATCCGATAATCAATACACAGCCTAAGTGTTCCATCCTTCTTTTTCACAAATATTACGGGCGCTCCCCAAGGTGAAACACTTGGTCTAATCAAACCTTTAGACAAAAGTTCTTGCAATTGTGCCTTAAGCTCGACTAACTCTGTAGTATTCATCTGATACGGTGCTTTGGAAATAGGTTCTGTTCCTGGTTTGATTTCTATGGTGAAGTAAAATTCCCTCTTGGGTGGTAACCCTGGTAATTCTTCCATAAAAACATCCCTGAAACTTTGTAGCAGAGGAAATCGTTTCATGGAATCACCATCTTCTTCTGAAAATTCAGATATCTTTACTGCATAAAGGGTACATCCTTTATTTTTAGCCTTTTTAAGCTACATAGCTGACAATTTTCTAACTGAAATTTCCCGTTTAACCCCTTGAATCTCTGCTGTTTCCAGCTGATCATCTAAACATTTTATTTTCTTTTCATAGCAGTCTACTTTTGCTTTATGGTCAGCTAACCAATTGACACCGATGACAATGTCATACGATCCCAAAGGTGCAACATAGAGGTCAACTTCCATGGAAAAGTTAGGTAAGTCAAGGACTGCCCCAAAAAGACACATACTCACTGTATGAATAGAGTTATTACCATACTGTACAGTCCAAGATTTATCCATTTTTCCAGCTTTTCTTTTAAGTTTAGAAGCAAGTTTATTAGAAATAAAACATTCAGTAGCTCCTGTATCAAAAGGAATAGTGACAGGTATGCCAAATAACTTACCCGAAACTTTTATAGGTGTCACTTACTTTTCATCTTGCTTCTCTGCTACTGGAGCATGTATCTTATGCTGCTGATTACGATCATCCTTCTTCAAAGGGCACTAATTTGTGTAGTGGTATTTGCCACAATTGTAGAAGCCTCCTACAGGTCCCTTTTTAGGCTCAAAATTGCCTCAAGTCTTGTAATTATCACGTTGTCCTCCATAGGGCTTCTGCCCATTGTTATAATTTTTGGCAAAATTATCCCTTACATTTCCAGTAGGCTTATTTGCTACTGCTTTCTTATTTTTATCCCTTGGAAAATTACTTTTGTTTCCAAACTTTTTCCATGGTCCCTTTTTGGGTGCAAGAGAGGTTGAAGAAGGGTTTGCAGTCTTCTTCCACACTTCCTCCTTATGAGCAAAAATAGCCTTTAATTTCTATTCTTGTCTTATGGCCTTTTCAACAACTCCTTCCATAGTGGTTGGACTATGAACATCGACCTCTCCCCCTATCACGGGATTCAATCCCATGATGAATTTCCGTATTCTGAACTTCTCGTCAGTTTGATACTACGGTACATACTTGAGGAGTTTTGTAAACCGCTCCCAGTATTCAGTTACCGTTAGCTTCCCTTGAGCTAAGTTTTAGAATTCTATCATTTTCTAATCATATAAAAGTTGTGGCAACCAACGTTGCCTAAAATAGCCTTTAAATTGATCCCAAGTAATATTGGTCTCATCAATATTTAGTTCATCTTTACGGCTATCCCACCACGAAGATGCTTCTTGGGAAAGCTGATAGGCTCCCCAAATAGCTTTAGTTTCCTCTGAGAAGTTTCTTATTACAAAGTACTTCTCCATTTCACTGAGCCAGTTCTCAGCTCCATCTCCTAATGTGGTGCCATAATACTTAGGTGGGCTTATCCTTTTTATATCATTAGTGAGTTCTGCTGCCAACCTGGCCTTTTTGTTTTCTAGTTGGACAGGTGCATTCCCAGCATTAATATCAACACCCATATCGGGGTTGTCCTCAGGAGGTTGCTGATTGTTATTACCAACTTCATCATCCTCCTCATTTCCCATCACCTGCTATTCAAGTACAGCTAAACAATCTCTTGTGTCCAACAGGGCAGCAAGGATCTCATCAAGTTTTTGGGTTGTTACCGCCCCTCCTTCAGGTGGAGCATTATTCGCAATGTTCCCCCTTGTTCTAACCATTTTCTGTTACAAGAAAATTCAAGTTCTTATCAGATTATGGACACAATAGGCCCAAGAGATGCAACCTTCAGCTCTGATACCAAGATGTAACATCCTCATTTTATACATTAGAACAAGTAATTTTTTTTTTGATAAATGCTTCCTGGTTCTAAATACATAATTTAGAACTCACAAATCAAAACAACCATTCTTATAACAAATAACCATATGCAGCTACAATGACTCAGAGTACCTCCAATCTATTCATTCCATGACTCGGTAATCTACCGATCTATTCATGTGTATTAAGAGTTGGCGTTTTTATTTAACACATCACTCTTACGGTTCTCTTCCCTAATCTGGGATTTAGAATGCTCTATCTAAGGAACCTATCTAAATAATTGTCACCATTATTCATTGGCATCTCATCCCTTGGACTAGGTGACTTAGGACAACGCAATCAGCAACTTGCAATACTTTGGCCAAAGATTTGAAACATACTACTTATGTCTTGTATTCCTTGACGGCATACTCATCAATCTGGAATACGTCCTTCACCCCATTCCTATGTTATGTAGAATGTCTTATGCTGACTTCTGTCAGACTCTCCTGCCCCAAGTTATTCACTCGGGAACAGATTAGTAAGGTAACAACGTTATATGGATGCTCCTGAGGACTAGGGATACGCTGACATACTGGGTCAACCCTAGTTAAACCAGTGTGTCAAGATACCCCGAGTCTCCTAGGCAGCCTTATAACGTGACCACATTCCTAATCAGTCCCAGAGTAACTTTCTCGAGTTAAAGGTGTAAATCCTATCGATCAATGCAAAGGGTGTTGTCATAAGTCACCTGCATTGTTGTATCCTTGAGAAGATCCTAATCTTCTCGAAGGTACAATCCCTGCAGTTGACTTGTGCCATCATCCTTTAAATCCGCCTTGAAAGGATCTACTTACTGATAAGTGTTACACATGTTGAGTTAAAATTATACTAAAAGATGCTCCCAAAAGGTTAGCCTTACCCAATCCTTGGGTTCCTCACCTTAGAATGACCTTTCTTAATAAAACCCATTACCCAAGAGAAGTTATTAAGAATAGAAGTTATTAAGAATAGAGGTCCCATCAAGGAGTTCATAGAATATACATAATTCTAAATCAATGAAATTGGACAATAACCCATAATCTTCACATGAGATTGCCAACTAAACCCTTTTTAGGTTTATATCAGTTCTCATAACTAAATTTATATCTTACTTATTAATATCGAGATATAGTGATTAAGAATCCAATTAAATGTTGTCTTGACTTAGATCAAGACTAGGAAGTAATAATTTATTCATCTTGTTTAACTTCCTGTTCAGGTTTATTTTAACCCTAGCTTCCAGAAAGACAGTGATCTAAATTCCAATCTAGCCTTAGATAGAACATACTAGAACTACTAAACAATCATAAGTATTCAGTCACTTATTCTAGCAAGCTTACATTGATAATCACAAAAGTCTCCAAATTATACAATAATAACAATGTTCTCAAGATCATTTGAACTGAAGAAGGTCAAACTATCAAGATAAGAATACAATCATATAAGTAACAAATATCTCCTTTCATTCCCTTCAAGCTAATCAAATACATTTTATGCGTTCAGCATATTTGATACAATACTCATCAGAAAAAGAACATCTTTCTTCAAATAGTACATTCAGAGAATCAAGCTGTAACTCATCATAAAACCAAATTAAACAATCTGAACATCCTATCAGATCTGCGTGTTTTTACCACTTACAGCAACCATCTGCAAAAATTGTCAACATGGGTCAGTTCGATGAACTGAGCATGATAAGCACTAACTCTTAAAACAATTGCAATCCATCAATTATTTTCATTAAACACCCTGTTTAAATGAAATCAATTCACCAAACATGTAAACATATTTCAAATTATGCTCTTGAAATACTATAAAACTATTCACGCATAACTCATATTATAGTTACTAAATAGTCCTAGATACCTTCCAGATATTTCATCATAAACGTTAGTGACCAAGAAGACAAATGCATCTAAAACAACTATCCATCTGAATCCCAAGGACAACAACATCAGACGAACTATTACATTCAACATAATAAAAGGAAAAATCATAATGATTCATGATTCCATCAGTATGTTAAAACAATTCCAAAAGTTAGATAAAAATATATCAACATATAATTTACTAACAGAAGAGAAAGAAAACGAGTCATTCATATTTCCCTTCAAAACAAGCTCATGACTGTACCGTCTCTTCAAGAGTAAAGCATTCACCTTATACACATGCGAATAAATCAGACGAGACCACCAGAAGCATCACAGTTTGGTTTAAATTTAAATTAAACAACTTCCTGTAGCTTACTAGCAGTACAGTAACTCTCGCGCCAAAGCAGTGATTAATAATCTATCATATAGACTCCACATAACCTTCCATATTATTCAAAAGAAACGAGAAAATAGCTAGCGCAATCGCTTGTCAAGGCACAGCTGTTAACTCTTTATCTCAGTCAAGCACAAGACAAGATAACCTCAATAACAAAGACGTAATCATGCACAAACACGACAACAATCCCTCTCAGCAACATACATCTCATTCTAGTCCCTACTAAAACACTGCAAGGTCTTAGATCCAAGGTCGAAATCAAAAGAACATCCCTTTTATCGCAGTCAAACAAGAGGCCCAAAAACATTAAAACAAATGATGTTTCTCTAAGCCTAAGTAGAGATATTCATACTGAATCCACACAACATGCACAACCTCATTTAACTGGAACAATTCTTAAATAATATAGCCATGACTTGTATCAGAATCATTTTCCAGACAACAATCTCAACAAGGTCTCAACCAAGTAAGGTATGAAAAGAAACCCCTTCCTTTACTTTCCACAGAAACAGACAGAAAGGGACACAAGAATATAAAATAGGAGTCCGAATGTTATGCACGCATAGTGAAGGTTTAATCGAAAATCAAGCCAACTCTCAACATTTCAAAACTCCCACAGTATCCATACCACTAATGCTCAAAACAGGGTTTAGATTGAGGTTGATTTCATGCAACCACAACTTAAGAATCATAACAGTGTTCACCACTGGAATTATTTAGAAAGGACAACTTAACATACGCCTCCAGGATAAAAAAAATAGACTTCTACAGAAGTAGAAGGATACAAGACACATACCAATTTCAAGAATTCTAACCAGAATAATAACATACCGTATTCACATCTGAACTCCTTCAGAGGTAGAAAAGTATGGCATTCACGACCCACTTCTACAGAGGCCAAAATACATGATATATATATAAGGATTCCAACAGAACCAAAAACAATAAGTATTCACAACCAGGATTATACAGAAATCCAAAATATACGAAACAATCCAAGGACTCTGCAGGGTCATTTCATGTATATATCTATCATGTAACTTTCATCGAATTAAATCCCATATTCGCAACATAGGAAGAACTTCTACAAGTCACATTCAAATGTTACAACACAACAAGTTATCCATTCAAAATAACTTAAGTATTAAAGCGAAACCCACAAGATTCAGTAACCACAACTTATATTACCCACGACAAAACTTATGAACAAGTCGAAATATACTGAACATTCAAACAAAAAAAATCCGACAGTATCCTTTTCGACAAGTATCAACAGCAAGTATCGACTGTAGCTTGAACCCCACAAGGAAACAATTCATGGGCTCCCTCAGTGTAGGTTTAGTATACTTTCTTGCGTGCATTTCCACAAACTTTATCCGAAATGCAAAACACAACGAGATAGTATAATCGTTCGAAGCAAAAAGTACACCCATCAAGGGTTCTCTAAAAAAAATCCATACAGTAAGAAGATACAACAACTAATCCATACACAGTTACCATAGAAACCCACTGAACCCAAAAATCATTTGAACAGAGTTGTTCTAATGAAATCATTTGAAAGAAAGGAAGATCTTTAAAAAGTTAGGGCCTAACATGCCTGGTTATGTTGCTTAAAAAACCGAAGAAGACCACTGAAAGAGCTCGAGCCTTCTCCTCTTTTTCCACGTTAGATTCAACAACAATAACTTGTTATTTCCATGCCTTATAAACTTTCCTTGATAGAGAAAAGAGCGAGTTACACTCATTTTTGCCATGCAACACCAAGTAGACTGGTGCGAAGAACCAGTGATCAGACAGAGGGAAAACCAGAGCGCATGAAAAACCAAACAAACTACCAGTTTTCCATTTTGCATGCCTTCCCGAGAAACCCAAGCTCGAAGACCGAGCTCATTAATTGCATTTACTCCAAATTTCCCACTCAATCTCCATTGCCACCGACCGCCATAGTTGGCGATGGACAAATGCAAGTCGAAGACCATTTCTAACTTTGGCGACTCTGCCACGTCAGCCTTACTAGCCGTTTGAAACTTCCACTAAATCCCTGTCCTTCATGCTTATCCATCCCATTTAATGCCATAGAAACTGCCGCCCATGGCTCGCACCCTTTCATAGGTCCCCTTTCCTCCTTGTTCATTAGTTAGGTTAGTAACATAGGTTAGGATTTAAGATGCTACTTAGTCTAACCTCCATAGTGCTAGGTTACTAACTTAGAACATTTAGCTTATAGCTTAGGCCTAGGTTAGATTAACACTAATCTAACCCCTAGGTTATAGTTTAGTTTTAGGTTACTAACCTTAATAAATCCAGTTTAGGTCTAACATTTAAAATGTTCAGAAAAAGAACCTACAAACATACATTCACGAAAAGGATTCACTCCAGCACTGCCAATAGGCTAGTTGAATAAATGTATCTGAATTTATTACCTGGCCCTCGATCAAGACCTTCCTGATATTACAATATCGGGAACCAATTCATTTAACACGATCAGCCTGAGTTAGACTCTGGAATAGCTTATTCAACGCATTCAGACCTTGCAACCTGCGTAAGGTCTATAATTTTTGTTCATCCCGAATAAACTTAAAGCATCTCTTGGATCAATGCCACTGATCCAAGGTTGGGTCTTATATATGGATAAATCCACAATTCACTCCGAGATCAGATTAAACTCAGGTGCAAAATGAAAGAAATAAAAGAGTCCAATCATATTCCGACTCAGTCAAAGATCTTCAATTGCAAAGAAGATATAGTACATATCAAGCATGACTTCACAATCAAAGGAACACATCCTTTTACAGAAGAAATCATATATCAACACTTGAATGCTCAGGAGGAAGTAACAACAGTTCAGAGTGTTACATGGGTGATCTTCTTGATCAAACGCTGAACAATTGGCATTTATTTGACTTGGGGTGTAAGGGTCAATGTGAAAGTTTGCAATATGTTCAGACCTTATTTTGGCTTTGGTTCCATATCTTGTTCTAAACAACATGTGTGACCAATCAATAGGTAAGTAACCTCCAATCTTAGTTGTGAAATCCCTTAACAAACATAGGATAAAGAGTGGTGGATGGTCTATTACTAAGACATCTTGCAAAACAACCACGTTGGGACAGGCATGAAAAGTAAGACTAAAGTTTTTAATCACTTCAAATGTTGTCACTGCTGTCCCATCCAACTGTACCACCCCTTTGGATGTGGTTTCATACTGAATTCCCAATTGATCAGCTATTTGCTTGGGCATTACTGAACTACTTGCCCCGGAATCAATCATGTAATTATGTACTAATTGGTTCCCAATGATCAATGAAGCATAGAATGGAGGGGGCTTCAACATCTTACCTTGGTGTCCTCCATGATTCCCCTCAGGCTGGATGGCATTTGTGAGTACCTTCTCTTGCATTTGGACTTGTTGATTTGAAGTTGACCAGTCCTTCATGGCAAATTGTAGCAAATCTTTTTGGTTTGGGATAGATAGTGATTCCCACATTGATATGTTTACATTTGTCTTCTTCATCTGATCAATGATATTGAATGGGGATGAAGTATCCTTTTACTATCCCTTGGCCTGCACATTCATCCCTTGTATATGGGTAGCAACAAATGGCATTTGAGTTGGCCTAGGAACTGTTTTAAGTAGTCCTTGTGTGCTTGGAATTGCATTTTGCTTGCCAATAGTTTGTGGACTGACAGAAGGTCATGAATTACTTTGGGCCAATGGCTGTTCTTCACCCAAATTTCTCCTCTTTGACCTTGTGTTGTCTGCAACACTTTGGGAAACTATCTGGTTCATGCCACAAAAATCTTCTGCCTACCAATTTACAAGTATGGTATCATTTGGAGCTGATTGCTGCTGGAATGTTACTTGTTGTTGGTCATTTCTTTGACTACCTTCACCCACCACACCAGTTGTTGTCACCATTAATGCTTGATTCAAGGCACCATTGAAGCACATGGACTGGTTATGAGGTTCATTGCATGGGAAACACCAATCATACTCTTGAGCCATATTGTTTTTTACTGGCACTAATGCTTTAGATGCAGATGTAGCATTGGGATTATAGGGCTGAAATGGTCTGTTGGTAGGAGGCCTTGCTTGATTTAGATTTGCAGTTGGATTGGGTGGTCTTTGGGGTTGATATGGCTACATGTTAGGCTGAGCTTGGGGCTGGAAAGAAGATCTAAAACCTTGAGCTTACTGCCTTTTGAGTGTAACCAACTCATTACCTAGATTTTGCAATTGCTTCATGACTTCTTGAAATTCATTTGAGGCACTAAAAGATGAAGTGGAAGCTTCACTTGAATTCTGATTTCTAGGAGTGAGAATAGAAGCTAAATTAGGCACTTGGCTAGTACTTGGGCTCTCTAAACTTGGAAATGATGGCATTGGAGGCCTAGGAGCTAGCTTACCAGCTCGAATCAAACAATTTTCAGCTCTGATGGAAATGCTATAAGCAATGAGGATAGTTGTGCCTCCCATGGACTGAATTAACATAGAAATATCAAAATTTAAAGCTTTAAGGTAATAAAGAAAAGCACCTTCTGCTGTTGGCCTGACTGCCACTGGAATTCTCTCCCAAGTCCTTTGAAATCTAAAATTAAAATCAGTCAGCTACTCATTGGGAGCTCTTTTGATAGTTGTCAGCTGCTCCAAAAGGGACAAGTTGTCTCCCTTTTCCGCAAACTACTCATGGAGGGCTATACATAGCTGATTCCAATTTTGAATAGAACCTAAGGCAAGACTCCTGAACCATTGCAAAGCTTTCCCTTTGAATGAAGATGCCAGCAGTTTGACAGCAACTTGCATCTCATTGATCTCATGGATTGCACAAATGTTAGCAATATCCTTAACATGATCACCAGGAGTGGTCTGATTTTCTCCAGTATAGTATGGAATGTTCTTCAATGCTGCAACTAGGATTGGATTTTGTGCATTGAGAGCAAGTGAGCTGCTACCAATGAAATTGACATAGGGGTTATTTTGTGCCATTCTGATTGGCCTTAGAACCCTTTTTGATTGAATGAAAGGCCTACTAGGTGGAGGAGTTGAGAGAGTTATGTTTGGTGGAGATGGAGACCTTTGGATTCTCCTCCCACTTTACCTTATTCTTGCAGATAATTGTAGCTATTCAAATAGCACCTCTTCTTCTCTAGCTCTTGACCTTGTCGTGATTCTTCTCATGAGTTTTTAGGTATGCACTGCTAAAACCAGTTGATTCTTCTTCCTTGGAGTCGCCAGATGTGCAGTTTATAGCTCTTTTAAGCAAGAAATTGTTATCCAAAATGTGCCCCTGCTCATTTTGGATGGATAAATCCTTGTGTTCTTACCTCTCTTGTGCCTTAGTCTCCATTTTTTGATTTTTAGGCACTCAAATCTTTCTGGAAATGGCACCATTAGATAGAGCTCTCTCTCAGCTTTCCAGAAAGGTAAAGTTTTCCTCCTAACTCCTCATATTTTTCAAGTTATGGCTCGACGGAGTTTTTGTGGGAAAGTTTCCCCTTGAAAGCCCACTACCAATAGGAAGCTGCTACATGTCCCAGGAGGTGGCGGACCGTGGGGATTTTCAAAAAAAAATTCCAAATGAAAAAAAGAGGTAAAATTTAAATTTTTTTCCCGTCGATCTGTTTTCGGCTTGTTTTTGCCCTAAATCTTCAAACGGCCATAACTTTTGATCCAGAGCTCAAATTTTCATGTTCTTTATATCAATGGAAAGCTAGTAAAATTATCTACATGATTCCATAGTTAATTTTGAATTTTGGTTCAGTTTGGAGGGAGAAAATGAAAAAATGCTTCTGGTACGTGCCCATGGACAGAACTGACATTTCAACAACCAATTTTAATGCAAAATGGGTCGCATTCTTCTCCAGAATGGTCAAAAATGTCGGGGGATGGGTCTGTCAGATTACCCATGCTGTTTTTAATGCATTTTGGTTAATGAGGAATGGCTCCCATGTTTTCTCTCTCCTGGGTTTGACCCATGCACTGTAAAAGCCAGATTTGGCTCATTTTTCAAAGGGGAACACCTTTTTTGCACAGCAAGCTTCTGTTTTCACTTTCAACAAGTGATTTTGGAAAGTATCAGACCTTCCAGGGATTGTAATAGGTTTTTCTACCTCTTTGGTGTTGGAATTCAAGGATTTTGATGTTGAAAATCACAATGCAGGCTCTGTGAATGCTTTCAGTACTTTGTATGTATTGTTTGCTTCATTTCAAACCCTTGTTTACAACTTATCAAAATGTGCATAATGTTTTATGTTGCAATTTCTTATTTGTGTCAATTTGCATGAGCAAGAAGTGCTTAGCACTCCTTTAGTGTATCACCCTTATCAGTTTAGTTTTAATTTTTACATTTCTTATCCCTGTCACCTTACAAATTAAGATAAATTAGGATTCAAACCTCTGCAATTATGTAAATAATAGATTTGATCAGAGGAGTTTGAGGAACCAACCTCTAATCTGGAGATTCCTCTCTCATTTTACAAGTCCCAAACTTGGAGAGAGGTTTCAATGTTGTGCAATCACACTGGATGCCTGAATGATCAAATTAGAAGCCTGATCAGCATCCAGGGGTGCTACTGATTTGCAACAACAGTTTTGGCATGCCCGGTGTGAGCTTAGAGGTCTCATTTTCATTGCAACAAAGTTGATGTGCATCTGCTGCAATTTTCTTGCTTAAAAGAGATATAGATTGCACATCTGGTGACTCCAAGGGGAAGAATCAGCTAGTTTTGGCAGTGCAAACCTGAAAACTCATGAAAAGAATCAACACAAGGTCACGAGCTACAGAGGAAGAGGTTCTGTTTGAATATCTACAGTTATCTCCAAGAATAAGGCAAAGTGGGAAAAGAATCCAAAGGTCTCCATCTCCACCAAACAGAACTCTCTCAACTCCTCCACCTGGTAGGCCTTTCATTTAGTCAACAAGGGTTCTAAGACCAATTAGAATGACAAAAAACAACCCCTATGTCAATTTCACTAGCAGCAACCCACTTGCTCTCAATGCACAAAATCCAATCCCAGTTGCAGCATTGAAGAACATTCCATACTTCACTGGAGAAAATCAAACCTCACCTGGTGATCATGTTAAGGATATTGTTAACATTTGTGCAATCCATGAGATCAATGAGATGCAAGTTACTGTCAAACTTCTGGCATCTTCATTCAAAGGGAAAGCTTTGTAATGGTTCAGGAGTCTTGCCTCAGGTTCTATTCAAAATTGGAATCAGCTATGTATAGCCCTCCTTTGTATGTGTTGTTCAGTTCATTGCAAACCCTTTTTTACAGCTTATCAACCTGTGAATGATGTTTTATGTTGCAATTTATGATTTGTGTCAATTCTCATGAGTAAGAAGTGCTCACCACTCCTTTGGTGTATCACCCTTATCAGTTTAGTTTTAATTTTTACATTTCTTATCCCTGTCTCCTTGCAAATTAAGATAAAACTAGGATTTGAACCTCTGCAGTTGTGTAAATAACAGATCTTATCAGAGGAGTTTGAGGAACCAGCCTCTAATCTAGAGATTCCTCTCTCATTTTACAAGTCCCACACTTGGAGAGAGGATTCAATGTTGTGGAATCACACTGGATTCCTGAAACATCAACTTAGAAACCTGATCAACATCCAGGGGTGCTGCTGATTTACAACAATAGTTTTGGCATGCCCAGTGGGACCTTAGAGGTCTCATTTTCATTACAGCAAAGTTGATGTGCATCTGCTGTAATTTTCTTGCTTAAAAGAACTATAAATTACACATCTGGTGACTCCAAGGGGAAGAATCAGCTGGTTTTAGCATTGCAGACCTGAAAACTCATGAGAAGAATCAACACAAGGTCAAGAGCTGGAGAGGAATAGGCACTGTTTGAATATCTGTAGTTATCTCCAAGAATAAGGCAAAGTGGGAGGAGAATCCAAAGGTCTCCATCTCCAACCAAACAGAACTCTCTCAACTCCTCCACCTGGTAGGCCTTTCATTCAGTCAACAAGGGTTCTAAGACCAATTAGAAAGGCACAAAACAACCCCTATGTCAATTTAACAGGTAGCAACCCACTTGCCCTCAATGCACAACATCTAATTCTAATTGCAACCTTGAAGAACATTCCATACTTCACTGGAGTGAATCAGACTACTCCAGGTGATCATGTTAAAGACATTGCCAACCTTTGTGCAATTCATGAAATCAATGAGATGCAAGTGGCTATAAAATTGTTGGCATCTTCATTCAAGGGGAAAGCATTGCAATGGTTTAGACGTCTTGCCTCAGGTTCTATTCAAAATTGGAACCAGCTATGTATAGCACTTCATGAGCAATTTGGAGAGAAGGGAGACAACTTGTCTCTTTTGGAGCAGCTGACAACCATCAAGAGAGCTCCCAATGAGTAGCTGACTGATTTTAACTTCAGATTTCAAAAGACTTGGGAGAGAATTCCAGTGGCAGTCAGGCTAGTAGCAGAAGGTGTTTTTCTCTACTACCTCAAAGCACTAAATTTTGATATTTCTATGTTGATTCAGTCCATGGGAGGCATAACTATCCCTATGGCTTATAGCATTTCCATTAAGGCTGAAAATTGTTTGATCCAAGCTAGCAAACTAGCCCCTAGACCTCCCATACCATTGTTTCCAAGTTTAGAGAGACCAAACACTAATCAAGCACCTAATTTGGCTCCTTCTCCCATTTCTAGAAATCAGAGTTCAAATGAAGCTTCTACTTCATCTCCAAGTAACCCAAATGAGCTTCAAGAAGTCATGAAGCAATTGCAAAACCTAGGCAATGAGCTGGTTACTCTCAAGAGGCAACAAGCCCAAGGTTTTAGACCTTCTTATCAGCCCCAAGCTCAGCCTAACAGGCAGCCATACCAACCACAAAGACCACCTAATCTAGCTGCAAATATAAATCAAACAAGGCCTCCTGCCAATAGACCATTTCAGCCCTATAATCCTAATGCCGTATCTTCCTCTAAGGCATTGGTGCCAACACAAAACAACGTTTCTCAGGAGTATGATTGGTGTTTTCCATGCAATGAACCTCATAACCAATCTATGTGTTTCAATGGTGCTTTGAATCAAGCATTTACGGTGACAACTACTGGTGTGGAGGGTGAAGGCAGTCAAGGAAACAACCAACAACAAGAAACATTCCAACAGTAATCAGCCCCAAATGACTCCATATTGGTAAACTGGCAAGCAAAAGATTTATGTGGCATGAATCAAATAGTCTCTCAAGGTGTTGCAGCCAACACAAGTTCAAAAAGAAGGAATTTGGGTGAAGAGCAGCCATTAGCTCCAACCAATCCACAACCTTCAATGGCTCCACAAATGGTTGGCAAGCAAGATTCAATTTCAAATGCACAAGGGCAGCCAAGAACAACTCCTAGACCAACTCAAATACCAGTTGTTGCTGCCCACATGCAAGGAGTGAATGTGCTAGCCAAGGGACAGCAAAGAGATCCTTCATCACCATTTAGTATCATTGATCAGATGAAGAAGACAAATGTAAATATATCAATGTGGGAATCCCTATCTATCCCAAGCCAAAGAGATTTGCTACAAGCTACCATGAAGGACTGGCCAACTTCGAATCAACAAGTTCATATGCAAGAGAAAGTGCTCACAAATGTTTCCCAACCTGAAGGGAATCATGGAGTAAAGCAAGGTAAAATGTTGAAGCCCCCTCCTTTCTATGTTTCATTAATCATTGGAAATCAGTTAGTGCACAATTGCATGATAGATTCTGGGGCAAGTAGCTCAGTGATGCCTAAACAAATAGCTGATCAGCTAGGGCTCCAGTATGAAACCATATCAAAAGGGGTAGTGCAACTGGATGGGACAACAGTAATAATAGTTAGAGTGATTAGAAACTTGAGTCTTACCTTGCATGCATGTCTAAATGTTTTTTTTTTACAAGATGTATCAGTTATAGACCTGTTGTTGCAAATCAGCAGCACCCCTAGATGTTGATCAGGTTTCTAAGTTGATGTTTCAGGCATCCAGTGTGATTGCACAACATTAAAACCTCTCTCCAAGTGTGGGACTTGTAAAATGAGAGAGGAATATCCAGATTAGAGGCTGGTTCCTCAAACTCCTCTGATCAGATCTGTTATTTACACAACTGCAGAGGTTCAAATCCTAATTTTATCTTAATTTGTAAGGTGACATGGATAAGAAATGCAAAAATTAAAACTATATTGATAAGGGTGATACACCAAAGGAGTGGTGAGCACTTCTTGCTCATGCAAGTTGACACAAATCAAAAATTACAACATAAAACATCATGCACAGGTTGATAAGCTGTAAACAAGGGTTTGAAATGAAGCAAACAACACATACAAAGGACTGAAAGCATTCAAAGAGCCTGCATTGTGATTTTCAACATCAAAATCCTTGTATTCCAACACCAAAGAGGTAGAAAAACCTGTTACAATCCCTGGAAGGTCTGATACTTGCCAAAATCACTTGTTGAAAGGGAAAATAGAAGCTTGTTGTGTAAAAACACATTCCCCCTTTGAAAAATGAGCCAAATCTGGCTTTTACAATGCATGGGTCGAGCCTAGGAGAGAGAAAACATGAAAAAACATGGGAGCCATTCCTCATTGACCAAAATGCATTAAAAATAGCATGGAGGTCCTTACAAACCCATGCCCTGACATTTTTTACCATGCTGGAGAAGAATGCGACCCATTTTGCATTAAAATTGGTTGTTGAAATGTCAGTTCTGTCCATGGGTGCGTACCAGAAGCATTTTTTAATTTTCTCTCTACAAAATAAATCAAAATTAAAAATTGACCATTGAATCTTGTAGAGAATTTCACCAGCTTTCCATTGATATAATGAACGTGAAAATCTGAGCTCTGGATCGAAAGTTATGGCAATTTGAAGATTTAGGGCAAAAACAGGCCCTAAACGGATCAGCGGCAAAAAATTTCAAATTTTACCTCTTGCATTTTTTACCAAAACTTGAAAAAAAAATTAAGTGTTTTTCTTCTCTCCGCCACCTCCTGGGACACGTGGCAGCTTCCTATTGGCTACGGGCTTCCAAGGGGAAAATTTCCCACAAAAACTCCACCGAGCCATAACTTGAAAAATATGAGGAGTTAGGAGGAAAACTTTACCTTTTTGGAAAGCTGAGAGAGAGCTCTATCCAATGGTGCCACTTCCAAAAAGATTTGAGTGCCTAAAAATCAAAAAAATGGAGACTGAGGCACAAGAGAGGAAAGAACACAAAGAGTTAGCCACAAAAATGAGCAGGGGCACATTTTGGATAACAATTTTTGCAACTCAGAGGGGTCATCTGCCTGCTAGATGAAAATATTAGTTGCCTGAAGCAGTCTATTGGGCATGGAGTCATCAAATTTTCTGTTAGAACCCCAACTAACTTATAATGTTGCAAGGAGGAAGATGGAATATCAGCTGATGGAAGTAAGGACTGTAAAACATCTCCAGGGATAGCAAGTTGTGCCAAAGCACTTAGGGAAAGTAAAACTAACCTACAACAAATAAATGTGCACAAGAACTTAAAGGAATGGAAAAATAAGCTAATATTTACAAGGTGGAGAATTTCCCTTTAGAAGCAACGCTTGAGATAATTCCATTGACTGGAATCTGTAGTTCTTCACCATCCAATGAAGCCAATTGGAAAGCATTGTTGTTCAATTTCATGAAAAAATTCTTGTGACCATCATATGGGCCACTCCAAATGGCATTAAATTTTGAATTCCTTCCCAGTTTTGCTCTATCTGAGATCCCATTTTCAACACCTAGATCTCCAACCTCAGAGAAAGATCTAAATCTTGGCTTTTACAATGGCCTTCCTATCAAAGGTCTTTTTGATCAAAGTCTTGGGATCCTTCTCCATTGCTTGGGATGCCTTAATATCTGAGGACTCTTGAAGCCCCATCAACTCTACATATCTCACCTCCATGGGCTCAAACTCTAGACCCATCTAACTGTATTCATGAGTTCCAAATGTTGGCAACTCAAGTGACATGGGCAAGATTTTTTCTCTTCCATAAACAAGCCTGAATGGAGAGTTACCTATGGATCTCTTGGGAGTTATCCTATCCAATGCCCATAAGGCTGATTTTAGTTTGGTATGCCAAGACCTCTGATTCTCATCAAGAGTCCTCCTAATGATCCTCAACAAGTTCTTGTTTGCTAGAAATTCAGCCTGGCCATTACCTTGAGGGTAGTAGTTTGATGAAGTGCTTAGGTAGATCCCGTTCTTGACAGCCCACTCAGTTCACCTTGGATCCAATGAATGCCAATGCATTTTCTACAGATTATTGTAGCAGGTATGCCAAATTTGGTTACTATCCCCTCATAGAAGTCTAAGATGCTGGACTCATTTGCTTCTTTGAGTGCTACTGCTTCAGTCCATTTGGTGAAGTAGTCTGTGGCTATCAAAATCCATTTGTGCCCTTGGCTTGAATTGAGATTAATGACTCCAATGAAGTCCAATCCCCATTGCATGAATGGCTGGTCAACTGAGATTGGATGCAATGGAAGGGCAGCAAGTCTCTCTTTTCTTGTGAAGAATGCACAATTCTTACACCTCTTAATCCATGCATAGCAATCACTGAAAATTTTAGGCCAATAATAACCAGCCTTCATGATTTTTAGAGCTGTCACTCTTGGTGCAAAATGACCACCAGCTGGTCCACCATGGAATTCTTCCAACACCCTATGAATCTGATTTGTGCTAATACATCTCAGCAGCACTCCATTCACATCTTTCTTGAACAAAACTCCATCAACAATGGCATATGGGACAGCCTGCAATCTGAAGTGTCTTCTTTGGGTCTTGTTCATCTCTAGAGGGCATAGGCCTGTGCTTAGGAAGTGCATTATACCTTGGGTCCAGCAAGGAGTGGGGGCAGCATTGTTTTCTTCTTGAGTGCCACATGGCTCATGGTTGTCTTGAACTATCAAAACAGCCTCTCCTTCATTGCATGCTTCTTTTTGCTTCCCCAAAACCAGCTACTCACACAATCCTTTTCCTCTTACCAGCTTGGTGATTTTGATCTCAATGTCATACTCCATGACACGAGTGATCCAACCTGCCCTTTTCTCGTTCAAATCTTTATTGAGGAGGAAGTCCTTAACCCCAGCATGTGAGACCAGCAACTGGACCTTGTTGTTTGAGACTAAATGCTTGAATTTCTTCAAGCTTCTGATTACTGCCAGCACATGCTTCTCAATAAAAGAATACCTCACCTCATAGTCATCTAGGCTCTGGCTAAAGAAAGCAATTGGCTGCTCATCATTGTCCTTGTTCTGCTGTACCAAAATGGCAGAAATAGTGTCATTACCTCCAAATGCATAGAGGATGAAATCCTTGGAGAAGTCCGGGTTGATGAGAGTTGGTGCTTGAGAGATGGCTTCTTTGATTGCTTCAAAACTCTCCTTGCCTTCTGCTGTCCACTTGAAAGCCATGCTTTTCTTTAACATTTTGGTGATAGGTTTGACAAGGGCTATAAAATATGGGACAAACCTCTGAACAAATCCTCCCCAAGAAACTCTGAAGGGCTTTCTTGTGGCTTGGCAATGGTAGTGCTCTTATGGCTTCAACCCTCTCTGGATCAATTGCAAATCCTTCTTTGGAGACAATATGGCCAAGGAGCTTTCCTTCATGTGCAAGAAAGATACACTTCTTAGGATTCAAAGACACTCCAAATTTCCTACACCTCGTGAAAACTTGTCTCAAATGAGAGAGGTGGTCTGCTACATTTTTGGAAAAAATGGTGATATCATCAAGGTAAATCAGCACCACGTTGTTAATCAAACCTTTGAACGCCATGTCCATTACTCTTTGGAAGGTAGCACCAGCATTGGACAGCCCAAATGGCATTTTCCTGTATGCAAAAGTTCCCCATTTGGTTGTGAAGGTTGTCTTGAACTGGTCTTCTTCCTTCACCATAATCTGATTGTAGCCTGAGTAGCCATCAAGTAGTGAAAACCTCTCGGAGCCAGCCACAACTTGCAATATTTGCTCCATGGAAGGGAGTGGGTAATGGTCCTTGAGAGATGCTCTATTTAAGTCTCTGAAATCAACACAAAATCTGATCTCTCCACTCTTCTTTCTGACTGGAACCAAGTTGGCAACCCAACTAGAATGCTTGATTGGGAATATGATTCTTGACTCAATCAGCTTGTCCAATTCTTTCCTCATGAGAGGCTCCATGTGTGGATTGACTGGTCTTTGTTTCTGCCTGACAAGCTGAGTATTTGGATCCAATTCAATAGTATGCTGAGCCAAGTTGGGATTGAAACATTTCAAATCTTCATAGCTCCACGCAAACACATCAGGGAACTCTTGACACAACTGTATGAACTCATACCTTTCCTATTCAGTTGTCATCTTTCCAATTTGCAATGGTTTGTTCTCTTCCACCAAGATGGATACTGAATCCTCTCTCTTGACCTGAATGTTTGCTTTCTCCTTTCCTAAACTGATCATTTGGATTAAAAATGGACTCCAAAGTGATAAGTCCCTTGGGCAGCTTGTTAGTTCTCAGCTTTACCACTTGGTCACCATATTGTTGTTCCAATTTTTCTTGATTCCTAGCTGAGAACTCAGTTTCTTCTTGCAAGAAATGGATGATTTGTTGGTCATTCTCAAACACTTGGCAACTGACATTGTTATCTAGCACTGAAGGCCTCACAATCACGTGGATGTTTGGATGTACCTTGTCTTTTTGAATGCTTTCCACAATGTCAAAGGCTGCCCCTACTGCTGCAAGCCTATCAGCAGCTTGATTCTCTTTCCTAGGAATGGATTTGATGCCAAAACCCTCAAAATATTCCATGAGGTCCCATACCCTGTTCTTGTAGCACTTGAGTAGATCATTCTTGGCAGCATGCTGTCCCTTGACCTGATTTACAATCAATTCACTGTCACCAAAGACTTGCAAGTTCTTTATTTTCTTCTTGATTGCCCAATGCATTCCTTGCACCAAGGCTTCATATTCAGCAATGTTATTAGAGCATGCAAACTGAAATCTAAAAGCTGAATAGTACTTTACTCCTTGAGGTGAAACAAGCATAGCTCCACCTCCTGCACCTTGTCTACTCCTTGATCCATCAAAAAAACAGCTGCCATACCTCATTGTCATCCTTGTGGTTTGGCTTGGTGATGCTAGGAATAGGCTGATTTTCTTCATGTATACAATAGACCCCTAGCTCAGATTCTTCTACTTCTTGATAAGGATCAAAAGCATGTACCTTGTTTTCCCATTCATTAAGAGTTAGATCCAGGATGCTTCCAACCTTGGTGTCAGCTTCATCAGTGCTTGGGTGATCTTCTTGATCAAATGCTGAGAAATTGGCATTAATCTAACTTGGAGTGTAAGGCTCAATGTGGAAGTTTGCAATAGGTTCAGACCTGAATGTAGCTTTGGTTCCATACCTCATTCTAAACAGCATGTGTGACCAATCAGCAGACAAATATCCTCTAATCTTGGCTATGAAGTCCCTTGACAAGCATAGGGCAAAGAGTGGTGGAAGGTCTATAACTAATACATCTTGTAAGATAACAACATTTGGACATGCATGCAAGGTAAGACTCAAGTTTCTAATCACTCCAACTTTTGTTACTGTTGTCCCATCAAGCTGCACTACCCCTTTGGATATGGTTTCATGCTGGAGCCCTAGCTGATCAGCTATTTATTTAGGCATCACTGAGCTACTTGCCCCAGAATCTATCATGCAATTGTGCACTAACTAATTTCCAATGATTAATCATAGAAAGGAGGGGACTTCAACATTTTACCTTGCTGTCCTCCATGATTCCCCTCAGGCTGGGCAGCATTTGTGAGCACTTTCTCTTACATCTGAACTTGCTGATTCGAAGTTGGCCAGTCCTTCATGGCAGCCTGTAGCAAATCTCTTTGGCCTGGGATAGATAGGGATTCCCACATTGATATATTTACATTTGTCTTCTTCATCTGATCAATGATACTAAATGGTGATGAAGGATCTGTTTGCTGTCCCTTGGTTGGCACATTCACTCCTTGCATGTGGGCAGCAACAACTGGTATTTGAGTTGGTCTAGGAGTTGTTCTTGGCTGCCCTTGTGCATTTTAAATTGGATCTTGCTTGCCAACCATTTGTGGAGCCATCGAAGGTTGTGGATTGGTTGGAGCTAATGGCCGCTCTTCACCCAAATTCCTTCTTTTTGACCTTGTGTTGGCTGCAACACCTTGAGAGACTATTTGATTCATGCCACATAAATCTTCTGCTTGCTAGTTTACCAATGTGGAGTCATTTGGGGCTGATTGCTGTTGGAATGTTTCTTGTTGTTGGTTGTTTCCTTGACTGCCTTCACCCTCCACACCAGTAGTTGTCACCGTTAATGCTTGATTCAAAGCACCATTGAAGCACATAGATTGGTTATGAGGTTCATTGCATGGAAAACACCAATCATACTCCTGAGCAACGTTGTTTTGTGTTGGCACCAATGCCTTAGAGGAAGATATGGCATTAGGATTATAGGGCTGAAATGGTCTATTGGCAGGAGGCCTTGTTTGATTTATATTTGCAGCTGGATTAGGTGGTCTTTGTGGTTGGTATGGCTGCCTGTTAGGCTGAGCTTGGGGCTGATAAGAAGGTCTAAAACCTTGGGCTTATTGCCTCTTGAGAGTAACCAGCTCATTGCCTAGGTTTTGCAATTGCTTCATGACTTCTTGAAGCTCATTTGGGGCACTTGGAGATGAAGTAGAAGCTTCATTTGAACACTGATTTCTAAAAATGGGAGAAGGAGCCAAATTAGGTGCTTGATTAGTGTTTGGGCTCTCTAAACTTGGAAACAATGGCATGGGAGGTCTAGGGGCTAGTTTGCCAGCTTGGATCAAACAATTTTCAGCCCTAATGGCAATGCTATAAGCCATAGGGATAGTTATGCCTCCCATGGACTGAATCAACATAGAAATATCAAAATTTAGTGCTTTGAGGTAGTAGAGAAAAGACACCTTCTGCTTCTAGCCTGACTGCCACTGGATCTCTCTCCCAAGTCTTTTGAAATCTGAAGTTAAAATCAGTCAGCTGCTTATTTGGAGCTCTCTTGATGGTTGTCAGCTGCTCCAAAAGAGACAAGTTGTCTCCCTTCTCTCCAAATTGCTCATGAAGTGCTATACATAGCTGGTTCCAATTCTGAATAGAACTTGAGACAAGACTTCTAAACCATTGCAATGCTTTCCCCTTGAATGAAAATGCCAACAATTTTACAGCCACTTGCATCTCATTGATTTCATGAATTACACAAAGGTTGGTAATGTCTTTAACATGATCACCTGGAGTAGTCTGATTCTCTCCAGTGAAGTATGGAATGTTCTTCAAGGCTGTAATTAGAATTGGATGTTGTGCATTGAGGGAAAGTGGGTTGCTACCTGTTAAATTGACATAGGGGTTGTTTTGTGCCATTCTAATTGGTCTTAGAACCCTTGTTGACTGAATGAAAGGCCTACCAGGTGGAGGAGTTGAGAGAGTTCTGTTTGGTTGGAGATGGAGACCTTTGGATTCTCCTCTAACTTTTCCTTATTCTTGGAGATAACTATAGATATTCAAACAGCACCTCTTCCTCTCCAGCTCTTGACCTTGTGTTGATTCTTCTCATGAGTTTTTAGGTCTGCAATGCCAAAACTAGCTGATTCTTCCCCTTGGAGTCACCAGATGTGTAATTTATAGTTCTTTTAAGCAAGAAAATTACAGCAGATGCACATCAACTTTGCTGCAATGAAAATGAGACCTCTAAGGTCCCACCGGGCGTGCCAAAACTATTGTTGCAAATCAGCAGCACCCGTGGATGTTGATCAGGTTTCTAAGTTGATGTTTCAGGCATCCAGTGTGATTGCACAACATTGAAACCTCTCTCCAAGTGTGGGACTTGTAAAATGAGAGAGGAATCTCCAGATTAGAGGCTGGTTCCTCAAACTCCTCTGATAAGATCTGTTATTTACACAACTGCAGAGGTTCAAATCCTAGTTTTATCTTAATTTTCAAGGAGACAGGGATAAGAAATGCAAAAATTAAAACTAAACTGATAAAGGTGATACACCAAAGGAGTGGTGAGCACTTCTTGCTCATGAAAATTGACACAAATCATAAATTGCAACATAAAACATCATGAATAGGTTGATAAGCTGTAAACAAGGGTTTGAAATGAAGCAAACAACACATACAAAGGACCGAAAGCATTCACAGAGCCTGCATTGTGATTTTCAACATCAAAATCCTTATATTCCAACACCTAAAGAGGCTAGAAAAACCTGTTACAATCCCTGGAAAGTCTGTATACTTGCCAAAATCACTTGTTGAAAGTGAAAATAGAAGCTTGATGTGTAAAAACATGTTCCCCCTTTGAAAATTGAGCCAAATTTGGCTTTTACAGTGCATGGGTTGAGCCCAGGAGAGAGAAAATGTGAAAAAACGTGGGAGCCATTCCTCATTGACCAAAATGCATTAAACACAGCATGGAGGTCCTTACAAACCCATTCCCTGACATTTTTGACCATGCTGGAGAAGAATGCGACCCATTTTGCATTGAAATTGGTTGTTGAAACATCAGTTCTGTCCATGGGCATCGTACCAGAAGTGTTTTTTTATTTTCTCTCCAAACTGAACCAAAATTTAAAATTGACTATGGAATATTGTAGATAATTTCACCAGCTTTCCATTGATATAAAGAACATGAAAATCTGAGCTCTGGATCGAAAGTTATGGCCATTTGAAGATTTAGGGCAAAAACAGGCCCAAAACGGATTGGCAGGAAAAAATTTTGAATTTTACCTCTTGCATTTTTGACCAAAACTGGAACATGTGGCAGCTTCCTATTGGCTACGGGCTTCCAAGGGGAAAATTTCCCACAAAAACTCTGTCAAGCCATAACATGAAAAATATGGGGATTTAGGAGGAAATTACTTTACCTTTCTGGAAAGCTGGGAGAGAGATCTATCCAATGGTGCCACTTCCAGAAAGATTTGAGTGCCTAAAAATCAAAAAATGGAGATTGAGGCATAAGAGAGGAAAGAACACAAGGAGTTAGCCACAAAAATGAGCCAGGGAGCACATTTTAGATAACAAGACCTTCCACCACTCTTTGCCCTATGCTTGTCAAGAGACTTCACAGCCAAGATTAGAGGATATTTGTCTGCTGATTGGTCACACATGTTGTTCAGAACAAGGTATGGAACCAAAGCTACAATCAGGTCTGAACATATTTCAAACTTCCACATTTGTTAGCCCTACACTTGTTGTTGGAAGTCAGATCAATGCCAATTTTTCAGCATTTGATCAAGAAGATCACCCAAGCATTGATGAAGCTGACACAAAGGTTGGAAGCATCCCAGATCTAACTCTTCATTGAATGGGCAAACAAGGTTCATACTTTTGATCCTTATCAATAAGTAGAAGAATCCTAAGCTAGGGGTCTATTTGCATAGATGAAGAAGATCTTTGCCCATCCCTTAGTATCATTACAATTTGCCAAACTATAAGGATGACAATGAGGTATGGCATCTGTTTTTTGATGGATCAAGGAGGTAGACAAGGTGCAGGAGGTGGAGCCATGCTTGTTTCACCTCAAGGAGTAAAGTACTATTCAACTTTTAGATTTCAGTTTGCATGCTCAATAACACTGGAGATGAATATGAAGCCATTGGTGTAAGGGATGCATTGGGCAATAAAGAGAGCCAAATTAAGAACTTGCAAGTAGTTTGGTGACAGTGAATTAATTGTAAACCATGGTCAAGGGATAGGGGCATGCTGCCAAGAATTTTCATCTACTCAAGTGCTACAAGAATTGGGTATGGCACCTCATGGAAGATTTTGAGGGTTTTGGCATCAAATCCATTCCTAGAAAAGAGAACCAAGCTACTGACAGGTTTGCAGCAATAGGGGAAGCCTTTGACATTGTGGAAAGCATTCAACAAGACAAGGTACAACCAAACATCCACATGATTGTGAGGCCTTCAGTGCTGGATAACATTGTAAGTTGGCAAGTTTTTGAGAATGACCAGCAAATCATCCATTTCTTTATAAGAAGAAGCTAAGTTCTCAGCTAAGAATAAAGAAAAATTGGAATAGCAGTATGGTGACCTCAGTGGTACAGCTAAGAACTAACAAGACTGACCCAAGGGACTTATCACTTTGGAGTCCATGATTTTAATCCCAATTGATCAGTTCCGGAAGGAGAAAGCAAACATTCAGGTCAAGAGAGAGGATTCAGTATCCATCTTGGTGGAAGAGAACAAACCATTGCAAACTGGAAAGATGACAAAATGAACAAGAAAGGTTGAGTTTCATGCAGCTATGTCAAGAGTCTTAGAACCCTGATGTGTTTCCTTGGAGCTATGAAGACTTGAAAGGTTTTAATCTCAACTTAGCTCAGCATAGACCATTGAATTGGATCCAAATACTAAGCCTTACTCAGGTAGAAACAAAGACCATTGAAATCCACATATGAGCCTAGCTCTTGACCTAGTGAAAGAATTGAACAAGCTGATTGAGTCAAGGATGCATATTCTCAAACAAGCATTCTAGTTGGGTTGCCAACTTGGTTCCAGTCAAAAAGAAGATTGGAGAGATCAGATTGTGTGTTGACTTCAGAGACTTGAATAGAGCATCTCTCAAGGACCATTACCCACTCCCTTCCATGGAGAAAATCAAGGTTGCAAGTTGTGTTTTAGGCAACTCCGAGAGGTTTTCACTACTTGATGGCTACTCAGGCTACTAATCAGATTATGGTGAAGCAAGAGAGACCAGTTCAAGACAGCCTTCACAACCAAATGGGGAACTTATGCATTCAGGCAAATGCCATTTGGGCTATACAACGCTCAGTGCTACCTTCCAAATAAGCAAGGAAGACATGGCATTCAAAGGTTTGATTAACAACATGGTGCTGAGTATACCTTGATGATATCATTGTTTTTTTCCAAAAATTTAGCAGACCACCTCTCTCATTTGAGACAAGGGAAAACTTCACGAGGTGCAGGAGATTTGGAGTGTCTTTGAATCTCTAAGAAGTGAACACGAGTTTCTTGCACATGAAGGAAAGCTCCTTGGCCATATTGTCTCCAAAGAAGGATTTGCAATTGATCTAGAGAGGGTTGAAGCCATAAGAGCACTTGTTGTTGCAAATCAGCAGCACCCCTAGATGTAAATCAGGTTTCTAAGTTGATTCTAGAGCATCCAGTGTGATTGCACAACATAGAAACCTCTCTCCAAGTGTGGGACTTGTGAAAATGAGAGAGGAATCTCCAGATTAGAGGCTGGTTCCTCAAACTCCTCTGATTTATATCTATATTTTGCACAACTACAGAGGTTCTAATCCTAATTCTACCCTAGATTGCAAGGAGACAGGGATAAAAATGCAAAAATGAAACTAAACTAAAGATGGTGATGCACCAAAAGGAGTGGTGAAACATTTCTTGCCATATAAATAGACACAAATTCATGAAATGCAACAAGGGAAAACATACACAAGCTGATAGATGTAATTAGAGGTCTTGAAATGAAGTAAAACAATACAAACAGAGGACTGAAAGCATTCACAGAGTTTGCACTATCAATTTCATGAAAAAATCTCTTGCATTCCACCATCAAAGAGGTATAAACCTATTACAAACTATGAAAAAGGTCTAATTCTTACAACTATCACTTGCTGGAGGTGAAAGAAGAAGTTTTCAATGCCAAAAAGTGTTCAACCCTCAAGAAATGAGCCAAATTTGGCTTTTACAATGCATGGGTCGAGCCCAGGAGAGAGAAAACATAAAAAACATGGGAGCCCATTCCTCATTGATGGAAAATGCATTAAAACAGCATGGAGGACCTTACAAACCCATACCCTATCATTTTTTACCATGCTGGAGAAGAATGCGACCCATTTTGTATTAAATTTGGTTGTTGAAATGTCATTTCTGGCCATGGACACGTACCAGAACCATTTTTGAATTTTCTCTCTCCAAACTAAACCAAAATTAGAAATTGACCATGGAATCATGTAGATAATTTTAACATATTTCCAATGATATAAAGAACATGAAAATCTGAGCTCTGGATCAAAAGATATGATCGTTTGAAGATTTAGGGCAAAAAGGCCCAAAAACGGATCGGCGGGAAAAATTTTCAAATTTTACCTCTTTTTTGTCTTTGGAAAAATTTTCAAAAATTCCCCGTGCTCCGCTGGTCAGATGCCATGTGGTAAGCTCTGATTCATTCTAGAATTCTCTCTCCTTCGCCTCCCGCAGGTTTTCCTTTGAAATTTTGACATTTTTAGACTTTGGAAAAAAATTCATTTTTCCCCCGCGCCCCGCCTGGCCGGGACACGTGTCGGCTTTTGAATGGCTGACAAGGGGTGCAGGCCCTCTGTTCCATTCTTCCACTTTGGAAAATTTGGCAAATACTTAGCAAATTTTTTCATTCTGCCCCCCCTTGTGACACATGTCACAACCTGATTGGTCCGCGGGCCCCACGGGCAAAAATTTCCATTTGAACCTTCGACCAAAATACTTGGAAAAAATTCAAATTTGCCTCCGACCCCCGAACTCCTCTGCCATGTGGCAGCTTCCTATTGGTTGTGGGCCTCAAATGGGAAAATTTTCCACAAAAACTCCGTTGAGCCATAACTTGAAAAATATAAGGAGTTAGGAGGCAAACTTTACCTTTCTGGAAAGCTGAGAGAGAGCTCTATCTGATGGTGCCATTTCCAGAAAGCCTTGAGTGCCTGAAAATCAAAAAATGTAGACTGAGGCACAAGAGAGGTAAGAACACAAGGAGTTATCCACAAAAATGAGCTGGGGCACCATTTTGGATAATAATTTTGGCGAGTCAAAGGGGTCTTCTGCCTACTAGATGAAAATACCAATTGCCTGAAGCAGTCCATTGGGCATGGAGTCATCAAATATTCTGTTTAGAACCTCAACTGACTTAGAATGTGCAAGGAGGAAGATGGAATATCACCTGATGGAAGCAAGAACTACAAAACATCTCCATGGACAGCAAGTTGTGCCAAAGCACTTAGGGAAAACAAAACTAACCTACAACAAAACAATGTGCACAAGCACTTGGAGGAATGAAAATCTAATCTAATATTTACAAGGTGGTAAATTTCCCTCTAGAAGCAACACTTGAGATAGATTCCATTGACTGGAATCTGCAGTTCTTCACCATCCAATGAGGCCAATTGGAAAGCATTGTTGTTCTTGCACTTCATGACCATGTATGGGCCACTCCAAATGGCATCAAATTTTGAATGCCTTCCTGGTTTTGCTCTATCCACATCCCATTTCAACACTAGATCTCCAACCTAAAAAGATCTATCCTTGGCCTTCCTATCAAAGGTATTTTTTATCAAAGATTGGTCCTTTTCCATTACTTGGGATGCCTGATTTCTGACCTCCTGCAGCTCCATCAACTCTGCATATCTCACCTCCATGGGCTCAAACTCTAGCAACTCTAATTGCTTCATGAGTTCCAATGTTGGCAACTCAAGTGACATGGGCAAGATTGCCTCTCTTCCATAGACAAGTTTGAATGGAGAGTTACCTGTGGATCTCTTGGGAGTTATCCTATCAACCCATAAGGCTGATTTCAGTTTGGTATGCCAAGACCTCTGATTCTCATCAAGAGTCCTCCTAATGATCCTCAACAAGTTCTTGTTTGTAGACTCGGCCTGGCCATTACCTTGAGGGTAATAGTTTGATGAAGTGCTTAGGTAGATCCCGTTCTTGATAGCCCACTTAGTCACCTTGGATCCAATGAATGCCAATGCATTATCTGAGATTATTGTAACAGGTATACCAAATCTGGTTGCTATCCCCTCATAAAAGTCTAAGATGTTGGACTCATTTGCTTCTTTGAGTGCTACTGCTTTGGTCCATTTGGTGAAGTAGTCCGTGGCTGTCAAAATCCATTTGTGCCCTTGACTTGAATTGGGATTAATGACTCCAATGAAGTCCAAACCCCATTGCATGAATGGCTGGTCAACTGAGATTGGATGCAATGGAAGGGCAGTAAGTCTCTCTTTTCCTGTGAAGAATGCACAATTCTTACACCTCTTAATCCATGCATAGCAATCACTGAAAATTTTAGGCCAATAATAACCAGCCTTCATGATTTTTAGAGCTGTCACTCTTGGTGCAAAATGACCACCAGCTGGTCCACCATGGAATTCTTCCAACACCCTATGAATCTGATTTGTGCTAATACATCTCAGCAGTACTCCATTCACATCTTTCTTGAACAAAACTCCATCAACAATGGCATATGGGACAGCCTGCAATCTGAAGTGTCTTCTTTGGGTCTTGTTCATCTCCGAAGGGCATAGGCCTGTGCTTAGGAAGTGTATTATACCTTGGGTCCAGCAAGGAGTGGGGGCAGCATTATTTTCTTCTTGAGTGCCACATGGCTCATGGCTGTCTTGAACTGTCAAAACAACCTCTCCTTCATTGCATGCTTCTTTTTGCTTCCCCAAAACCAGCTGCTCACACATTCCTTTTCCTCTTACCAGCTTGGTGATCTCGATCTCAATGTCATACTCCATGACATGGGTGATCCAACCTGCCCTTTTCTCATTCAAATCTTTGTTGAGGAGGAAGTCCTTAACCCCAGCATGTGAGACCAGCAACTGGACCTTGTTGTTTGAGACTAAATGCTTGAATTTCTTCAAGCTTCTGATTACTACCAGCACATGCTTCTCAATAAAAGAATACCTCACCTCATAGTCATCTAGGCTCTGGCTGAAGAAAGCAATTGGCTGCTCATCGTTATCCTTGTTCTGTTGTACCAAAATGGCAGAAATAGTGTCATTACCTCCAAATGCATAGAGGATGAAATCCTTGGAGAAGTCCGGGTTGATGAGAGTTGGTGCTTGAGAGATGGCTTCTTTGATTGCTTCAAAACTCTCCTTTCCTTCTGCTGTCCACTTGAAAGCCATGCTTTTCTTTAACATTTTGGTGATAGGTTTGACAAGGGCTGCAAAATCTGGGACAAACCTTCGAACAAATTTTATCCTCCCCAAAAAACTCTAGAGGGATTTATTGTGGCTTGGCAATGGTAGTGCTCTTATGGCTTCAACTCTCTCTGGATCAATTGCTAATCCTTCTTCTGGAGACAATATGGCCAAGGAGCTTTCCTTCATGTGCAAGAAAGATACACTTCTTAGGATTCAAAGACACTCCAAATTTCCTCCACCTCGTGAAAACTTGTCTCAAATGAGAGAGGTGGTCTGCTGCATTTTTGGAAAAAACAGTGATATCATCAAGGTAAATCAGCACCACGTTTTTAATCAAACCTTTGAACGCCATGTCCATTGCTCTTTGGAAGGTAGCACCAGCGTTGGACAGCCCAAATGGCATCTTCCTGTATGCAAAAGTCCCCCATTTGGTTGTAAAGGTTGTCTTGAACTGGTCTTCTTCCTTCACCATAATCTGATTGTAGCCGGAGTAGCCATCAAGTAGTGAAAACCTCTCGGAGCCAGCCACAACTTGCAAGATTTTCTCCATGGAAGGGAGTGGGTAATGGTCCTTGAGAGATGCTCTATTTAAGTCTCTGAAATCAACACACAATCTAATCTCTCCACTCTTCTTTCTGACTGGAACCAAGTTGGCAACCCAACTAGAATGCTTGATTGGGAATATGATTCTTGACTCAATCAGCTTGTCCAATTCTTTCCTCATGAGAGGCTCCATGTGTGGATTGACTGGTCTTTGTTTCTACCTGACAGGCTTAGTATTTGGATCCAATTCAATGGTATGCTGAGCTAAGTTGGGATTGAAACCTTTCAAATCTTCATAGCTCCAAGCAAACACATCAGGGAACTCTTGACACAGCTGTATGAACTCATACCTTTCTTGCTCAGTTGTCATCTTTCCAATTTGCAATGGTTTGTTCTCTTCCACCAAGATGGATACTAAATCTTCTCTCTTGACCTAAATGTTTGCTTTCTCTTTCCTAAACTGATCATTGGGATTAAAAATGGACTCCAAAGTGATAAGTCCCTTGGGCAGCTTGTTAGTTCTCAGCTGTACCACTTGGTCACCATACTGTTGTTCTAGTTTTTCTTGATTCTTAGCTGAGAACTCAGCTTCTTCTTATAAGAAATGGATGATTTGCTGGTCATTCTCAAATACTTGCCAACTGACATTGTTATCCGGCACTGAAGGCCTCACAATCACGTGGATGTTTGGTTGTACCTTGTCTTTTTGAATGCTTTCCACAATGTCAAAGGCTTCCCCTACTGCTGCAAGCCTGTCAACAGCTTGATTCTCTTTCCTAGGAATGGATTTGATGCCAAAACCCTCAAAATCTTCCATGAGGTCCCATACCCTGTTCTTGTAGCACTTGAGTAGATCATTCTTGGTAGCATGCTGTCCCTTGACCTGATTTACAATCAATTCACTGTCACCAAAGACTTGCAAGTTCTTTATTTTCTTCTTGATTTCCCAATGCATCCCTTGCACCAAGGCTTCATATTCAGCAGTGTTATTGGAGCATGCAAACTGAAATCTAAAAGCTGAATAGTACTTTACTCCTTGAGGTGAAACAAGCATAGCTCCACCTCCTGCACCTTGTCTACTCCTTGATCCATCAAAAAACAACTTCCATACCTCATTGTAATCCTTTTGGTTTGGCTTGGTAATGCTAGGAATAGGCTGATTTTCTTCAGGTATACAATAGACCCCTAGCTCAGATTCTTCTACTTCTTGATAAGGATCAAAAGCATGTACCTTGTTTGCCCATTCATCAAGAGTTAGATCCGAGATGCTCCCAACCTTGGTGTCAGCTTCATCAGTGCTTGGGTGATCTTCTTGATCAAATGCTGAGTAATTGGCATTAATCTGACTTGGAGTGTAAGGCTCAATATGGAAGTTTGCAATAGGTTCAGACCTGACTGTAGCTTTGGTTCCATACCTCATTCTGAATAGCATGTGTGACCAATTAGTAGACAAATATCCTCCAATCTTGGCTGTGAAGTCCCTTGACAAGCAAAGGGCAAAGAGTGGTGGAAGGTCTATGACTGATACATCTTGTAAAACAACAACATTTGGACATGCATGCAAGGTAAGACTCAAGTTTTTAATCACTCCAACTATTGCTACTGTTGTCCCATCTAGCTGCACTACCCCTTTGGATATTGTTTCATACTAGAACCCTAGCTGATCAGCTATTTGTTCAGGCATCACTGAGCTACTTGCCTCAGAGTCTATCATGCAATTGTGCACTAGCTGATTTCCAATGATTAATGAAACATAGAAAGGAGGGGGCTTCAACATTTTACCTTGCTGTCCTCCATGATTCCCCTCAGGCTGGGAAGCATTTGTGAGCACTTTCTCTTGCATCTGAACTTGTTGATTCAAAGTTGGCCAGTCCTTCATGGCAGCTTGTAGAAAATCTCTTTGGCCTGGGATAGATAGGGATTCCCACATTGATATGTTGAAATTTGTCTTATTCATCTCATCAATGATACTGAATGGTGATGAAGGATCTCTTTGTTGTCCCTTTGTTTACACATTCACTCCTTGCACGTGAGCAGTAACAATTGGTATTTGAGTTGGCCTAGGAGCTGTTCTTGGCTGCCCTTGTGCATTTACAACTGGATTTTGTTTGCCAACCACTTGTGGAACCATAGAAGGTCATGGATTGGTTGGAGCCAATGGTTGTTCTTCACCCAAATTCCTCCTTTTTGACCTTGTGTTGGCTGCAACACCTTGGGAAACTGCCTGATTCATGCCACAAAAATCCTCTGCTTGCCAATTTACCAACGTGGTGTCATTTGGGGCTGATTGTTGTTGGAATGTTTCTTGTTGTTGGTTGTTTCCTTGACTTCCCTCACCCTCCACACCAGTAGTTGTCACCATTAATGCTTGATTCAAAGCACCATTGAAGAACATGGATTGGTTATGAGGTTCATTGCATGGAAAACACCAGTCATACTCCTAAGTAATGTTGTTTTGTGTTGGCACCAATGCCTTAGAGGAAGATATGGCATTTGGATTGTAGGGCTGAAATGGTCTATTGGCAAGAGGCCTTGTTTGATTCATATTTACAGCTGGATTAGGTGGTCTTTGTGGTTGGTATGGATTCCTGTTAGGCTAAGTTTGGGGCTGGTAAGAAGGTCTAAAACCTTGGGCTTGTTTCCTCTTGAGAGTAACCAACTCATTGCCCAGGTTTTGCAGTTGCTTCATGACTTATTAAAGCTCATTTGGGGCACTTGGAGATGAAGTAGAAGCTTCATTTGAACTCTAATTTCTGGGAGTGGGAGAAGGAGTCAAATTAGGTGCTTGATTGGTGTTTGGACTCTCTAAACTTGGAAACAATGGCATGGGAGGTCTAGGGGAAAGTTTTCCAGCTTGGATCAAACAATTTTCAGCCCTAATGGAAATGCTATAAGCCATAGGGATAGTTATGCCTCCCATGGACTGAATCAACATAGAAATATCAGAATTTAGAGCTTTGAGATAGTAGAGAAAAGCACCTTCTATTGTTGGCCTGACTGCCACTGGAATTCTCTCCCAAGTCTTTTGAAATATGAAGTTGAAATCGGTCAGCTGCTCATTGGGAGCTCTCTTGATGGTTGTCAGCTGCTCCAAAAGAGACAAGTTGTCTCCCTTCTCTCCAAATTGCTCATGAAGTGCTATACACAGCTAATTCCAATTTGTGATTGAATCAGCTCCAAGGCTTCTAAACCATTGCAATGCTTTCCCCTTGAATGAAAATGCCGGTAACTTGACAGCCACTTGCATCTCATTGATTTCATGAATTGCACAAAGGTTAGCAATATCCTTAACATAATCACCTGGAGTAGTCTGATTTTCTCCAGTGAAGTATGGAATGTTCTTCAAGGCTACAATTGGAATTGGATGTTGTGCATTGAGAGCAAGTGGGCTGCTGCCAGTGAAATTGACATAGGGGTTGTTTTGTGCCATTCTAATTGGCCTTAGAACCCTTGTTGATTGAATGAAAGGCCTACCAGGTGGAGGAGTTGAGAGAGTTCTTTTTGGTGGAGATGGAGACCTTTGGATTCTCCTCCCACTTTGCCTTACTCTTGGAGATAACTGCAGGTATTCAAACAACACTTCTTCTTCTCCAAATCTTGACCTTGTAGTGATTCTTCTCATGAGTTTTCAGGCCTGCATTGTTGAAAGCAATTGATTCTTCCCCTTGGATTCACCAGATGTGTAAATTATAGCTCTTTTCAAGCAAAAAAATTGCAGCAGATGCACATCAACTTTGCTACAATAAAAATGAGATCTCTAATGTCCCATCGGGCATGCCAAAATTGTTGTTGCAAATCAGCAGCACCCCTGGATGCAAATCAAGTTTCTAAGTTGATTCTAGAGCATCTAGTGTGATTGCACAACATGGAAACCTTTCTCCAAGTGTGGGACTTGTGAAAATGAGAGAGGAATCTCTAGATTAGAGGCTGGTTCCTCAAACTCCTCTAATTTATATCTATATTTTGTGCAACTACAGAGGTTCTAATCCTAATTCTACCCTAGATTGCAAGGAGACAAGGATAAAAATGCAAAAATGAAACTAAAATAAAGATGGTGATGCACCAAAAGGAGTGGTGAAACATTTCTTTCCATATAAATAGACACAAATTCATGAAATGCAACAAGGGAAAACATACAAAAGCTGATAGATGTAATTAGAGGTCTTGAAATGAAGTAAAACAATACAAACAGAGGACTGAAAGCATTCACAGAGTTTACACTGTCAATTTCATGAAAAAATCTCTTGCATTCCACCATCAAAGAGGTATAAACCTGTTACAAACTATGAAAAAGGTCTGATTCTTACAACTATCACTTGTTGGAGGTGAAAGAAGAAGTTTTCAATGCCAAAAAGTGTTCAACCCTCATGAAATGAGCCAAATCTAGCTTTTACAATGCATGGGTCGAGCCTAGGACAGAGAAAATGTAAAAAACATGGGAGCCCATTCCTCATTGATGGAAAATACATTAAAATAGCATGAAGGACCTTACAAACCCATACCCTATCATTTTTTACCATGCTGGAGAATAATGCGACCCATTTTGTATTAAATTTGGTTGTTGAAATGTCATTTCTGGCCATGGACACGTACCAGAACTGTTTTTGAATTTTATCTCTCCAAACTGAACCAAAATTATAAATTGACCATGGAATCAAGTAGATCATTTTAACAGATTTCCAATGATATAAAGAACATGCAAAAATCCGAGCTCTGGATCAAAAGATATGATCGTTTGAAGATTTAGGGCAAAAATGGCCCAAAAACGGATCGGCGAGAAATTTTTTCAAATTTTACCTCTTTTTTGTCTTTGGAAAAATTTTCTAAAATTCCCCGACACTCCTCTGGTCATGTGCCAGCTTCCTAATCTCTGGGCCTCAAATGGGAAAATTTTCTCTACAAAAACTCTACCGCGGGTTTTCCTTTGAAAAATATGACAGGAGTTAGGACTTTGGAAAAATTTTCATTTTTCCCCCACGCCTTGAGTGACCTGAAAATCAAAAAATGTAGGCTTTTGAATGGCTGACAAGAGAGCGTAAGAACACAATTCCAGTCTAGCCACTTTGGAAAATTTGGCAAATACTGGGGCACCATTTTTTCATAACAGCCCTCCCCTTGTGACATGTGATCATAGATTCTGATTGATCCACGAGGATACCGTTAGTTTCAAAAATTTCCATTTGAACCTTCGATTACAATACTTGGAAAAAATTCAAGTTTTCTATCCGAGTGTCCGAACTCATGTGCCATATAGTAGCTTCACTATTGGTTGCGGGCCTCAAATGGGAAAATCATACACAAGAAGCTTTGCTGACCCATAACTTGAGGAATATAGATGGAGTTGGGTGATGGTAAACTGTTACCTGAGTGGATTGTTGAGAGAGAGCTCTATCTGATGGTGCCATTTCCAGAAATCCTTGAGTTCACTAAAAATAAAAAAATGTAGACTGAGGCACAAGAGAGGTAAGAACACAAGGAGTTAGCCACAAAAATGAGCTGGGGGCACCATTTTTGAGTGACAACACTGACCATTTGCGAAGCCACATCTAAGCCCTTCAGAGTTGTCTATGGATGATAAACTTTGTTCGGATGATTGTCCCATAGATTTTGAAGGACCATTGTCAAACTTGATCATGGAAATGCTTGACGAAAAGCATGGGTTTCAAGTGGATAGCAGATGGCAAGAAGAGTTTTGAGGAGCACATCAAACGAAGCCATCTGATCATGCACCAACCCTCATCAATAGGGTCTTTTCCAAGGACTTGGAAAATAGATTGTTTTTGTAGGCCCTAATGATGGTATTTCTTACCATGAGCTAGGTTTGGAAGATGCGGTGGACAACGATGTGCAGCCAATTTTTTTATTTAATAAATGCCAAGAGGGTCCTAGATAATTTATGATCTAAGGTATTCATTTATTGAGATGCATGTACATGCAGGAGATGTGGATGATAGCATGATGTATATTCAAAAGCATTTAGTCTTGTTGTAGGTTCAAATCAGCACCACCCCTGGATGCAGATGTAGACTCTAAGTTGATGGATTAGGGCATCTCGTGTGATTAGGTAATATTTGAAACCTCTCTCCAAGTGTGGGAATTATAAGTATGAGTGATGAATCTATAGAGTTATTAGTCTGGGATCCTGAAACTCCACTTGAGGAGGATCTATGATTTGGACAAGGGCAGAGGTTGAAGATCATCAAGGTTTTGATTCTAAGGTGCATTTGGATTGTCTAGGGAATAAGAGTTGCAAAAATTATCGAATAAATCTGATGAAGGATGTTACACCAACGGAGTGGTGAGCAAATTCTTGCTATATGTAAATTGTACACTTAACTCTATGATATTATAACATATAATTATTATCCACAGGTTGATAAGCTGTAATCAAGAGCGTTTGAAATGCAGCAAACTAGACATTCAAAGGACTGAAAGCATTCACAGACCCTGCATTGTGCACTAGCAACATCACTCAATCCTGGTATTGAGCTCAACACCTGAAGTGTGCAAAAAAAACTTGTTACAAGGTCCCTCTTTAGGGTTTGATACTTGCCAGGATCACTAGTATTGAATACTTAATACATGTTGCTTCCATGTATCAATACAGTCATTCTACCATAGAGCATGAGCCAGATCTGGCTATAGTACAGTGGCATGGGTCTATGCCCAGGATCTGCATAGAAAACATGATACAACGTGGGAGTCCAGTCCTCATTGACTAAAACACATACATACAGCATGGAGGTCCATCTCTCTACTCATTATTTTACTATTATATGACTCATACTGGAGAAGCAATTCGACCCATTTCATATTTATAATTGGTGGTTGAATTTCCTTTCAATGCTTATCCAATGGGCTAGAATAGGTCACAAGTGTTATTATTAGCTACGTGATTTTTCCCTAGCCATAACCCCACACATTAAAAATGTGACCATGGAATAATGTAGAGAATTTCACCATATTTCCAGTTGATATAAAGAACGTGATAAATCCTATTCTTAACCTGCATCCATGTAAATTTATTTGCCATTCGAAGATCCTCCAGAAAATAGGCCAAAATCGCATCGGCGGGCACAAAAGTCTCTGACCTCGTTTACCCAATGTGTTCTACACGAACATTGTTCAAATAGATCCTCATGCTCCAAAAATTACTAGGTGCACGAAATATGAACTTATCATCCACGCGCATGGGTTTGGGCCCTTATTGACTATTAGTTCCTTTGGGTCGCTTGGTGTATTTTTGCCACATGGACACGTGGTAGCTCCTGTATTGGTTGCGGGCAACTTGCAAGTACCAAATTTCTGACTGAAACTCTGCCAAGCAATAACTTGAGAAATACGTGGATGTGTCAATAGGGAACATTTACCTTTCTGGAAAGTTGAGAAGAGAGATCTATCCAATGGTGTCATTAGTGAAGTAGCTTTTGAGTGCCTAAAAAGTACCACACTTATGACAGAGTCTCTCTAGATGGAAAGTATGAACTACGTTGTGAGATAGCCACAAACACTCAGTAATGGGTTTTTATTTAGGAGTAACAAGTCTTAACTACTACAACTTTGGTCAAATTGATATGGATTTTTCAGGATGGGGTTAAAGACTTCCTCCTCAACAACGATTTGGATGAGAAAAGGGTAGGTTTGTTCACTCGCTGTCATGGTTGTATGACATTGAAATCAAGGTCACCAAGCTGGTAAGGGTTGGGAATTCTAGGATTTATGGGCCAGTAGCTGAAAGTTTGGGGAAACAAAAAAGAAGTATGCAATAGATTTTAAGAGGCTGTTTTGAGATGTGTTTAGACAGCCATGAACCAAGTGGCACTCAATAATTAAATTAATGTTGTCCCCACTCCTTGCTGGTAAGGTAGAAGGCACTAACTAAGCATAGGCCTATACCCCTCTAGCAGATGAACAAGACCCAAATCAATGATGGACTTCATATTGAGAAGTGTGGTCCCATGGTGCCATTGTTGATGGAGCAATTTGTTCATAGAGAAGATGTTCCAATGAAGAGCTAGGCTAAGTTGCATGAGCACAAATGAGATTCATAGGAATATTGGAGGGATGTTCCATTGTGGACCAATCTAGTGGTCATTTTGCACCGAGAGGGACAACTGGGGAAAGTCCACATCATCAAGGCTCTTGTTATTGGCCCAAGATATTCAGATAAAAAGCATGGCATGGAAATCATGAGGTGTGATGAATTGGGGATATTATTTACTATAGATTATGATAAAGTGAGACTGGATGCCCTTCCCATTTTTATGGTATCTAAAGGATGGATGGGCTCATTACATGTAATGGGGTTTTGGACTTCATAAGAGAGATCATTCTTACGACCTGAGGCCAATGGCTTCAAGTTTGGATATTATGTTCATGCCAGAGACTACTTCACCAAGGGGTCTAGTTGTGGTGGTGGTTCAAAGAGGCAAATGAGTCTAGCATCTTAGACTTCTACTGAGAGCATTGGTAACTAGGATGTGGCATACCTGACTACAGTACTGCTAAGGGATATTCTATTGATTCATTGGATCCATTTTGACTGATATGAAATGTTTATGAACGGGATATACCTAAGTAGATTGAGATGAAAATGGTTACCCTCAATGGTTGTATGTACTGATAGGCTGAGTCTAGAAACAAGATGTTGTTGAGGATGATTAGGTTGACTCTTGTTGGGAGATCAGAGGTCTTGGCATAGGGAAACTGAAATCAGCCCTTATGGGCTGATAGGATCATTGCCAAGATATCCACATGGGAACTCTCCATTGAAAGCTTGTATATGGAAGAGAAGCAATCTAAGCCCATGTCTGCTTGAGTATGGGAACATTTTGAGTCAGGAAACAGATTGGAGCTGTATAGAAATTGAGCACATGGTTGTGAGGGTATGCAGAGTTGATGGAGCTTCAAGAGATCAGAGATCAGGCATCCCAAGCAATGGAGTAGATCAAGATTTGATCAAGAAGAACAGGATGGCCAAGAGTGGGTACTTTCCAGCGATGGAGATGCTAGTGTTGACCATGAGATGCAATTGAGCACAACCGGGATGGACATAGTGATATTTTGAATGGGATTTGGTGTTTTTTTAGGTAGGTGGTGGCTGAGATATAGTGCATGGACAACAATGGTAACAAATTATCTTCATTAGAGGGGTGAAGTACATCTGAGGGTGCTAGTGGGACGGATGAAGAAGCTATCTCAAGCATTGTTTCTGAAGGATAATTCTAGAACTAGTGAAATATTAGCTTAGGTAAAGATTCCTTCAAGTTGCTGAGTGGACATTGTCTTGTTGTAGGTTAGTTTTTGGATTCCCTAAGTGTTTTGGCATAGCTTGTTGTCCCTGGAGATGTTTTGAAGTCCTTACTGCCATTAGATGTTATTCCAGGTCGATCCTGATATGGAACATTCTATGTCATTTGGGGTTCCAACTGAAGAGTTCCTAAGTCCATATCCTAATGGACTACTTCAGGAAACTATTATTTTCATCTAGCAGGGGGGGGGGGGGGGGGGGGGGGGGCAGATGACCCCTCTGAGTCGCCAAAATTGTTACCCAAAATGTGACCCCTGCTCATTTTGGATGGCTAACTCCCTTGTCATTCTTTCCTTCTATTGTGCCTCAGTCATAAATTTTTTGACTTTTTAGGCACTCAAAACCTTCTAAAAATGAAACCATTGGATAGAGCTCTTTCTCAGCTTTCCAGAAAGGTAAAGTTTTCCTCCTAACTCCATCATATTTTTCAAGTTATGGCTCAGCGGAGTTGTTGTGGGAAATTTTCCCCTTGCAAGGCCCGCAGCCAATCAGGAAGCTGCCACGTGTCCAAGGAAAAAACACCAAGCGACCCGAAGGAAAAAATGGTCAGGAAGGGCCTGCACCCAATTAGAACGTGCCATGTTTCAAAAAAAAATTTGAAAAATGTTCCAAATACCAAATAGGTAAAAATTCAAACTTTTTGCCCGCCGATCCGATTTTGGCCTTGTTTTTGCCCTAAATCTTCAAATGGCCATAACTTTTGATCCAGAGCTCAGATTTTCACGTTCTTTATATCAATAGAAATCTGGTGAAATTATATATACATGATTCCATGGTCAATTTTGAATTTTAGTTCAGTTTGGAGGGAAAAAATCAAAAAACAAGTCTGGTACGTGCCCATGGACAGAACTGACGTTTCAACAACCAATTTTAATGCAAAACGAGTCGCATTCTTCTCCAACATGGTCAAAAATGTTAGGGCATGGGTTTGTAAGGTCACCTCCATGCTATTTTTAATGCATTTTGGTCAATGAGGGAATGGCTCCCACGTTTTTTCATGTTTTCTCTCTCCTGGGCTCGACCCATGCACTGTAAAAGCCAGATTTGGCTCATTTTTCAAAGGAGGAACACTTTTTTTGCACAGCAAGCTTTTGTTTTCACTTTCAACAAGTGATTTTGGCAAGTATCAGACCTTCCAGGGATTGTAACAGGTTTTTCTACCTCTTTGGTGTTGGAATACAAGGATTTTGATGTTGAAAATCACAATGCAGGCTCTGTGAATGCTTTCAGTCCTTTTTATGTGTTGTTTACTTCATTTCAAACCCTTGTTTACAGATTATCAACCTGTGCATGATGTTTTATGTTGCAATTTCTGATTTGTGTCAATTTTCATGAGTAAGAATTGTTCACCACTCCTTTGGTGTATCACCCTTATCAGTTTAGTTTTAATTTTTTCATTTCTTATCCCTGTCTCCTTGCAAATTAGGATAAATTAGGATCTGAACCTCTACAGTTGTGCAACTAATAGATCTAATCAGAGGAGTTTGAGGAACCAGCCTTTGATCTGGAGATTCCTCTCTCATCTTGCAAGTCCCACACTTGGAGAGAGGTTTCAATTTTGTGCAATCATACTGGATGCCCTAAACATCAACTTAGAACCTTGATTTGCATCCAGGGTTGCTGTTGATTTGCAACAGAAACTTGCAACAAATGCACATCAATTTTGTTGCAATGAAGATGAAGACCTCTAAGGTCCCACCGAGCATGCCAAAACTGTTGTGGCAAATCAGTAGCACCCCCTGGATTTTGATCAGATTTCTAGTTTGATCATACTAGCATCCAGTGTGATTGCACAACATTGAATCCTTTCCCCAAGTGCGGGAATTACAAAATGAGAAAGGAATCTCCAATTTAGAGGTTGGTTCCTCAATTCCTCTAGTCAGATTTATCACTTACAAGTTGCAGAGGTCTATATTCCTAATCCTACCCTAAATTCCAAAGGAAACAGAGATAAAGAATGCAGATAAACTAAAACTAATGCTAATAGGTGATGGACCAAAGGAGTGGTGAGCATTTTTTACTTCTGCAAATTGACACAGTCCATAAAAATGTAACAAAGAACCTCATGCACAAACTAATAATTGTAATGAAGGATCAGAAATTAACCAAACAACACGGGCAGAGGATGAAAACTAATCACAGAGGCTGTATTGTTATTTTAATAATCAAAATCACTTGCATTACAACACCTGAGAGGTAAAATACAGTTGCAGCTCTTAGAAAAGTTCCGATATTCCACCAAAATCACTTTCAAGGTGAGAAAGGGGACCTGCAATACACAAAAAATGTTCCACCCTTTGAAAATGAGCCAAATTTGGCTTTTACAGTGCAAGGGACGAGACCAGGAGAGAGAAATGCGGGAAAACATGGGAGAGATTCAATCATTGACCAAAATGCATTCAAACTAGCATGGGCATCCTTACAGACCCATCCCCTGACATTTTTAGCCATGCTGGGAGAGAATGCGAGCCATTCTTCATTAAAAACGGTGGTTGAAACGTCATTTCTGTCCATGACCACGTGCCAGAGGCATTTTTCAATTTTCTCTCTCCAAATGCTATCAAAATGTAAAACTGACCCTAGAATCTTGTAGATAATTTCACTATCTTTCTATTGATATAAAGAACGTAAAAAACCAAGCTCTGGATCGAAAGATATGGCCATTTGAAGTTTTAGGGCAAAATAGGGCCAAATCGGGTTAGCGGACAAAAATTCAAATTTTTGCACCTTTTTGGTATTTAGAAAATTTTCCAAAATTTTCCTACGCTCCACCACTCTAGATGCCATGTGGTGGCATCTCATTAGCTGCAGGCCTTTCAAGGGAAAATTTTTCCAAAAAAACTCCGCCGAGCCATAACATCAAAAATACATGGAGTTAGGAGGAAAAGTTAACCTTTCTGGAAAGCTGAGAAAGAGCTCTATCCAATGGTGTCATTTCTAGAAGGTTTTGAGTGCCTGAAAAGAAAAATATTATGACTGAGGCACAAGAATAAGGAAAAATGAGAGGAGTTAGCCACAAAAAATGAGCAGGGGCACATTTTGGATAACAATTTTGGCGACTCAGAGGGGTCATCTGCCTGCTGGATGAAGCTATCAGTTGCCTGAAGCAATCCATTAGGTATGGAGTCATTGAATTCTCTATTTTATACCCTAACTGACTAGAACACTGCAAGGAGGAAGATGGAATATCACCTGATGGAGCAAGGCCTGTAAACACATCTCCAAGAACAGCAAGCTTGTGCCAAAGCACTTAGGAAAAGAAAAACTAATCTACAGCAAAACAATGTGCACAAGCACTTAGAGGAATGAAAAACCTAAACTAATATGTACAGGGTGAAGCATTTCCTTCAATAGCAATGCTTCAGATGGATTCCATTGACTGGAATCTGCAGTTCTTCACCATCCAATGAAGACAACTGGAAAGCGTTGATGTCCTTACACTTTGTGACCATGTATGGGCCACTCCAAATGGCATCAAATTTTGAATGCCTTCCCGGTTTTGCTCTATCTGCATCCCATTTTAACACTAGATCTCCAACTTGGAAGGATTTGTTCTTGGCCTTTCTATCAAAGGTCTTCTTTATCAAAGCTTGATTCTTCTCCATTGCTTGGGATGCCTAATTTCTAATTTCTTGGAGCTCCATCAATTCTGCATATCTGACTTCCATGGGCTCAAACTCCAACAACTCCAACTGTTTCATGAGTTCCAATGTTGGCAACTCAAGTGATATGGGCAAAATTGCCTCTCTTCCATAAACAAGCTTGAATGGAGAGTTACCTGTAGATATTTTAGGAGTTATCCTATCAGCCCATAAGGCTGATTTCAATTTGGTATGCCAAGACCTCTGATTCTCATCAAGAGTCCTCATAATGATTCTCAACAAGTTCTTGTTTGTAGATTCAGCCTAGCCATTACCCTGGGGGTAATAGTTTGATGAAGTACTTAGGTAGATCCCGTTCTTGACAGCCCATTCAGTCACCTTGGATCTAATGAATGCCAATGCATTATCTGATATTATTGTAGCTGGTATGCCAAATCTGGTTACTATTCCCTCATAGAAGTCTAGGATGCTAGATTCATTTGCTTCCTTGAGTGCTACTGCTTCAGTCTATTTGGTGAAGGTAATATGTGGTTAAAATCTACTTGTGCCCTTGGCTCGAATTGGGATTAATAACTCCAATGAAGTCTAAACCCCATTGCATGAATGGCTGGTCAACTGAAATTGGATGCAATGGGAGGGCAGCTAGCCTCTCTTTACCTGTGAAAAATGCACAATTCTTGCACCTCTTGATCCATGCATAACAATCATTGAAAATATTGGGCCAATAATAACTAGCCCTAATGATCTTTAGAGCTGTCACTCTTGGTGCAAAATGGCCACCAGCTGGTCCACCATGGAACTCTTCCAGCACCTTATGAATCTGATTTGTACCAATACATCTCAGCAGTACTCCATTCAACTGGTAACTTCATCCAGCAGGTAGATGACCCCTGTGAGTCGCCAAAATTGTTATCCAAAATGTGCCCCCTGTTCATTTTGTGGCTAACTCCTCTCATTCTTCCCTCTCTTGTGTCTTAGTCACAAAATTTTGCTTTTTAGACACTCAAAACCTTTTGGAAATGGAACCATTGGATGGAGCTCTTTCTCAGCTTTCCAGAAAGGTAAAGTTTTCCTCCTAACTCCATGTATTTTTCAAGTTATGGCTCGGCAGAGTTTTTGTGGGAAAATTTTCCGCCCTAGAAGGCCCTCAACCAATCAAAACTCACCATGTGTTCAGGCCAAAAATATCAAAGCGACCCGATTTGGCCCTGTTTTTCCCTAAAACTTCAAATCGCCATATCTTTCGATCTAGAGCTCAGTTTTTCGTGTTCTTTATATCAATGGAAAGCTGTGAAATTCTCTACAAGATTTCGGGGTCAATTTTACATTTTGGTGGATTTTGGAGAGAGAAAATCAAAAAACACTTATGGCACGTGGTCATGAACAGAAATGACATTTCAACCACCGATTTTAATGAAGAATGGCTCGCATTCTCTCCGAGCATGGTTAAAAATGTCAGGGAATGGGTCTGTCAGGTCACCCATGCTGTTTTGATGGCATTTTGGTCAATGGTTGAATCCCTTCCATGTTTTCCCAAGTTTCTCTCTCCTGGGCTCGTCCCTTGCATTGTAAAAGCCAGATTTGGATCATTTTTCAAAGGGTTGAACATTTTTTTGGACAGCAAGCTTCTTCTTTCACCTTCAACAAGTGATTTTTGCAAGTATCAGACCTTCTTCATGATTGTAACAGGTTTCTGCCTCTTTGATGTTGCAAATGCAAGGATTTTTGACAGTTGAAAATGACAGCGCAGACTCTGTGATCAATTTTCAGTCCTTTGTTTGTATTGTCTTGCTTCATTTCAGACCTCTAATTGCATCTTATCAGCCTATGTATGATGTTTCATGTTGCATTTCATGAAATTGTGTCAATTTGCATGAACAGGAAGTGTTCACCACTCCTTTGGTGTATCACCTATTAGTTTAGTTTCAATTTTTGCACTTTCTATCTCTGTCTCCTTGGAATCTAGAGTAGGATTAGGATTCAAACCTCTGCAATTGTGCAAATAACAGATTTGATCAGAGGAGTTTGAGGAACCAGCCTCTAATCTAGAGATTCCTCTCTCATTTTACAAGTCCCACACTTGGAGAGAGGTTTCAATGTTGTGTAATCACACTGGATGCCTGAAACATCAACTTAGAAACCTGATCAACATCCAGGGGTACTGCTGATTTGCAACAATAGTTTTGGCACAGCCGGTGGGACCGTAGAAGTCTTCCACTTTATCTTTGACAGGTTGGTGTGTTCCTGTTAAAGATTCAACCTTTTGGAGGCACTTTCAAAAGCACATCTGGCGACTCCATCTGGTAAACCAACTCATTCTCTAAGTTACAGACTTGTTTTCCATTCATTTCCATCCATTATTCTTTCCATCATTTTCATTCTTTTCCATTCCATGAAGTTGTGCAATCATGACTTCATTTCCATCATGGAATTCACATTTACAATAGCAGTATATCACACCTCCAACATGTTTTACAAATCCTCCAAATCAGCATTTTGATCAAATTCAAAATCAGCATGTCTACCCATATGAGCAGTAGTGCCAAAGTCAGATTGGATATGAAACATGTCAAGCACAAGGGTATGCTGGTTGTGAGGGCAATCAAGAAGAAAATGTAGATCTGCTGGAACAAATCCAAAATATGGAGGCGAAGATGGTGCAATCAAGAGCAACAACTCAAATGAAAGTTTTTAGAATTGGTTACAGGACTCCTTGTCCATGGGGAGGCCCTTTTCCAAGGCACTTCAGCCCTCAGGAGAAGCTAGACTTCATCATGAAGATGCTGCCCCAACTTGCACAATGGACAGCAGAAATAGAGGCCTATAAACTTGGTGTTGAACAACCTGTTATCCAAAATGTGCCCCTACTCATTTTGTGGTTAACTCCTCCCATTCTTCCTTCTCTTGTGCTTCAGTCATAATATTTTACTTTTTAGGAACTCAAAACCTTCTGGAAATGACACCATTGGATAGAGCTCTTTCTCAGCTTTCCAGAAAGGTAAAATTTTCCTCCTAACTCCATGTATTTTTGAAGTTATGGCTCGGCGGATTTTTTTGGAAAGAGTTTCCCCTGAAAAGCCCGCGGCCAATGAGATGCCGCCACATGGCACCTAGAGTGGCGGAGGGTGGGGAAATTTTGGAAAATTTTCCAAATGACCAAAAAGGTGCAAAAATTTGAATTTTTTCCCGCCAACCCGATTTGGCCCTGTTTTGCCCTAAAAGTTCAAATGGCCATATCTTTCGATCCAGATCTTAGTTTTTGGCGTTCTTTATATCAATGGAAAGCTGGTGAAATTATATACAAGATTCTAGGGTAAATTTTATATTTTGGTGGATTTTGGAGAGATAAAATAAAAAACACTTCTGGTACGTGGTCATGAACAGAAATGACGTTTCAACCATCGATTTTAATGAAGAATGGCTCGCATTCTCTCCCAGCATGGTTAAAAATGTCAGGAAATGGGTCTGTCAGGTCTCCCATGCTATTTTGATGGCATTTTGGTCAATGGTTGAACCCCTTACACGTTTTCCCATGTTTCTCTCTCCTGGGCTCATCCCTTGCACTGTAAAAGCTAGATTTGGCTCATTTTTCAAGGGGTTAAACATTTTTTGTGTATGGAAAGCTCCCTTTTTCACCTTGAAAGTGATTTAGTGGAATAACAGACCTTTTCTAGAAACTGCAACTATATTTTTACCTTTCAGGTGTTTGAATGCAAGTGATTTTGATGTTAAAATAACAATATAGGCCCTGTGATTGGTTTTTATCCTCTGCTGGTGTTGTTTTCCTAATTTCTAACACTTCATTACAGCTATTAGTTTGTGCATGTTGTTTTTTTTGCATTTTATGAACTGTGTCAATTTGCAGAAGTAAAAAATGCTCACCACTCCTTTGGTGCATCACCTATTATCATTAGTTTTAGTTCTTTCTTTTTGCATTTTCTATCCTTGTCCCTTTGAAATTTAGGGTAGGATTAGGATTTTAAACCTCTGTAATCATGCAAGTAAAATAGCTAATCAGAGGAGTTGAGGAACCAGCCTCTAATTTAGAGATTCATCTTCCATTTTTGCAAGTCCCACACTTGGGAAGAGGATTCAATGTTGTGTAATCACACTGGATTCTTAGAATGATCAAACTAGAAATCTGATCAACATCCAAGGGTGCTGCTGATTTGCAACAACATTTTTGGCATGCCCGGTGGGACCTTAGAGGTCTTCCACTTTATCTTTGACAGGTTAGTGTGTTCCTATTAAAGATTCAGCCTTTTGGCGGCACTTTCAAAAAGCACATCTCGTGATTCCATCTAGTAAACAACTCATTCTCTAAGTTGCAGACCTGTTTTCCATTCATTTCCATCCATTCTTCTTTCCATCATTTTCATTCTTTTCCATTCCATGAAGTTGTGCAATCATGACTTCATTTCCATCATGGAATTCACATTTACAACAACAGTATATCACACCTCCAACATGTTTTACAAATCCTCCAAATCAGCATTTTGATCAAATTCAAAATCAGCATGTCTACCCATATGAATAGCAGTGCCAAAGTCAGTTTGGATATGAAGCATGTCAAACAAAAGGGTATGTTGGTTGTGAGGGTAGTCAAGAATAAAATGCAGATCTGTTGGAACAAATCCAAAAGATGGAGGTAAACATGGTGCAATCTAGGGCTCAAGCACAAATGAAAGCATTTAGAATCGGTTGTAGAGCAACTTGTCCATGGGTGGGACCTTTCCAAGGCATTGCAGCCCTCAAGAGAAGTTAGACTTCATGATTACAACACTACCATTTCTTTCAAAGTGGACTGAAGGAATAAAGGTGTATGAGAGGAGTATTCAACAACCTTGTCAACAGGTAAGCACACCATCTCATGCCTTTTCTCTCCCTCTTTCCCAATCTATTTTATCTCAGCAGTGTCAAGTTTTAAACTCTCCATCTGCTGTCCCAAGTGTTGAATCCATTTCTCCATTCCTTAGTCTTCCACCCCATCTCAATTCTTCTGTCCTTTTCCCTTCCAAACAACCATTCCCTCCAAAGAAACAAGAGTTCCTACCTCCTCCACCACCATAAAAATTTGTAAAATCAATTGAGTTACAATTCACTTCTCCTCTTGCATTCCCAAATCCATGTTGGGAGGATAAAAATCAGAATGTCAATCAAGGAAAACATCAGCAGAAAGAAGAACCAAACAAGGATGAAGAAATTCAAAGTCTGAAGAGTTGGACTCTTAAATTCGAGATTACAAAAATTCCCTTGATGGTGAAACCAATAGAGGCTGTTGAAGTTGGAGAACAAGTTGAAAACAAGGCTGATTTTATAACAGCAGTGAAGCGAGAAAAATAGCAGTTTGTTGGTGATGAGTTGGGTGTCCATGTTGGCACTTTGCCCAAAGAAAATGCTGATCCAGTTTGCACTACAAAATCAGCCATCGAGAAGGAAGGAAAACCATCTCAAAACCCCATCTTTGAGGAGCAAATGGATGAGGTCAAGTCAGTTTTTACAACAGTAGAAGAAGGAAGCATTATTGATATGTTTTTGCTTTCATTTGAAGGGGTTGATTTGATTGATGAAGCCATTATGGAGGTGAACAAAACAGGTCCAAATTGTGAGCAAAAGGCACAAGAAATTTCATGCTTCTCTCCCACTTAATCTCTCCAACAATATGATTTTTGGGATAAGTTTGGATTGAAAAGTTTCATGTTTGAAAATGAAGTTATACAAAGTGAAGAAAATGTAGATTTGGAGGCCACCATACAAGAGGGAGAGACTTTTCTGTAGCAAGACATTCAAGAGTTTGATTTTCCATCAGACTTAGAAGAATGTTTAGATGAAGAGCTAGCTGAAATTATCATGTTTCCTTCTTCACCATTCATTCTCCAACAACAAGAACTTATTGCCATGGACAAAAGAGTTCAAAGACAATAGCCTATAGTTTGCAACATGTCTCTTGAATCAAAGCTGGAAGAATTTGATCTTCCAAAAGCTACAATGGAGGAGCTCCAAAGCCAACAATGTATTGCAGTAGGTAACAACAATGCAAAAGCAACTTCATTAGATGTTGCAATCAATAACAAGGAGTTACACACTATTGAAGAGTTCCATGTTGCCATGAAGGAAAAGAAAGGGCAGAAAAGTCCTACCATTGCTTTCACATCACCCACCCAAGAAGGTCTATAAGAAGACTCCATTTTTGGAATTGAAAATCAGAGCTATGGGCATATCAAACGGATCATACCTTTCCCAATAAGGTATTTGACTTCATTGGAGTCAAAGGAGAAGTCACAACCAGTCATGCTTGCTTCTAAGCATGAGGGTGAGCTACAAAGTACCAAGGATCAGCTGTCATACCTCTTCAATCCAAATGCAGAGCAACTAAAAGAGGTATTGGATTTGTTTTCAGTTGACACCTTGATGATTTGGGTAGAAGACCAGCTTCTTGTTGATTTTCCACACATTCAATCAACCATGTTCAGTGCCAAATCAGTTGCATAGTTGCAAATTTTGAGAAAGGGAAGCTATTTCTCCCAACCTGTTGTAGGGTTTGTTTAGCCCACTTTTGCTTCCAGTTAGAGTAGGATAGGTAGTTTTGCTTTCAGTAAAATAAGTGCTTGTGCACACTCTGCATGTTCCATTTTGGAGCATGTATGACTTTTAGTTTTGTACATAGTTTTTGTGGTGCTAGTTTTGCTCTTGCACAGTCCATTTTAGTGGGTTTCCAAGTGGCTCAGAGAGGAGGTTTTCAAAGTTCAGATCAGTTTGCAGGCTATAACTCATGACTCCAGGCCCAATGGATGCTTACAGCTACTAGTAACTTCATCCAGCAGGCAGATGACCCCTCTGAGTTGCCAAAATTGTTATCCAAAATGTGCCCCTTGCTCATTTTGTGGCTAACTCCTCACATTCTTCCCTCTCTTGTGCTTCAGTCATAATATTTTGCTTTTCAGGCACTCAAAACCTTCTAGAAATGACACCATTGGAAAGAGCTCTTTCCCAGCTTTCCAGAAAGGTAAATTTTTCCTCCTAACTCCATGTATTTTTAAAGTTATGGCTCGACGGAGTTTTTTGGAAAGAGTTTCCCCTGAAAGGCCTGTGGCCAATGAGATGCCACCATGTGGCACCTAGAGTGGCGGAGGGTGGGGAAATTTTGGAAAATTTTCCAAATGACCAAAAAGGTGCAAAAATTTGAATTTTTGCCCCACCAACCCCGATTTGGCCCTGTTTTACCCTAAAAGTTCAAATGGTCATATCTTTTGATCCAAAGCTCGGTTTTTCACGTTCTTTATATCAATGGAAATCTGGTGAAATTATCTACAAGATTTCAAGGTCAATTTTACATTTTGGTAGAGTTTGGAGAGATAAAATCAAAAAACACTTCTGGCACGTGGTCATGAACAAAAATGACGTTTCAACCACCAATTTTAATGAAGAATGGCTCGCATTCTCTCCCAGCATGGTTAAAAATGTCAGGGAATGGTTTTGTCAGGTCTCCCATGCTATTTTGATGGCATTTTGGTTAATGGTTGAACCCTTTGCACGTTTTCCCACGTTTCTCTCTCCTGGGCTCGTCCCTTGCACTGTAAAAGCCAAATTTGGCTCATTTTTCAAGGGGTTGAACATTTTTTGTGTATGCCAAGCTCCCTTTTTCACCTTGAAAGTGATTTAGTGGAATAATAGACATTTTCTAGAAACTGCAATTGTATTTTTGCCTTTCGGGTGTTTGAATGCAAGTGATTTTGATGTTAAAATAACAATATAGGCCTTGTGATTAGTTTTTATCCTCTACTGGTGTTGTTTTCCTAATTTCTAACACTTCATTACAGCTATCAGTTTGTGCATGTTGTTTTTTTTGCATTTTATGAACTGTGTCAATTTGCAGAAGTAAAAAATGCTCACCACTCCTTTGGTGTATCACCTATTAGCATTAGTTTTAGTTCTTTTTTTTTGCATTTTCTATCCTTGTCCCTTTGAAATTTAGGGTAGGATTAGGATTTTAAACCTCTGTAATTATGCAAGTAAAATAGCTGATCAGAGGAGTTGAGGAACCAACCTCTAATCTGGAGATTCATCTTCCATTTTTTCAAGTACCACACTTGGGAAGAGGATTCAATGTTGTGCAATCACATTGGATGCTTAGAATGATCAAACTAGAAATCTGATCAACATCCAGGGGGTGCTGCTGATTTGTAATAACACAACCTTGTCAATGGGTAAGTTTTACACCATCAACTGGTTTTTCTCTTCCCATTACTCAAGCAACATCATCTCATTTGGAATTTCAAATTCTAAACCCAGTCAATGTTGCCCTAAGAGTTAATTCCATTTCTTCATTCCCTAGTCTTCCACCACATCTCAATTCTTCCTTCCCTTTTCCTTCCAAACAGTCATCCCCTCAACAAAAGCTAACAGAAATACCCTCTCCTCCAAAGAAACAAGAGTTTCTACCTCCTCCACCACCAAGAAAAATTGCAAAATCAATTGAGTTACAATCCACTTCTCCTCTTGCATTCCCAAATCCATGTTGGGAGGATAAAAATCAGAATTCTAGTCAAGAAAAACAACAGCAAAAAGAAAAGCCAAACAAGGATGAAGAAATTTGAAGTCTCAAGAGTTGGGCTCTTAAATTTGGGATGACAAAGATCCCGTTGATGGGTAAGCCTTTAGAAGAGGTTGGAGTTGGAAAACAAGTGGTGGTTAGGACTGAATTTGCTGCAGCAGGAGAAGAGCAAAAAGAAGAAGCAGATCATCAATCAGTTTGCTCAGAAAGTAGTGTCCATGTTAGCATTCTATTCGAAGAGAATGCTGATTCAATTCAAGTTGCACAATCAGCCATGGAGGAAGAAAGCTATGAAGAAGATCCTACAGTCCCAACTTGTCCTCTAGAGCAGCAGATCAAAGAGTTTGACTTAACAAACTTCGTGCTAGAGGAAGAGTTCTATCAAGAACAAGATTGTCTTCAAGTAGTAGAAGAGGGAGAAGCTGCTCTAAATCCAAAAGAAGGGGAGCACATTCTAGTTGTGGAGGAGAAAATTGTAGATCCAAGGGCTTTGAGCACAAAGCATGCTACAAGAGAACCTTCAATTCTTCTTTCTACTTCATCTCTCTCGAGTTCTAGTGCTAAAGAAGAGTTTGATCCCTCAAACTCAATGTTGGAGGATGAAAGAAACCATGATGATCAAGTTACAGATCAAGAGGATACTGTGGAGGAAGTTGAGCATTTGCAGTAGGACAACAATGAGGTAGTTTATCTGTCATATTTGGAGGACTGTTTTGATGAAGAAGAACCGGTTGAGTTCCTACCATTCTATCTTTCATCATCCACGTTCCAAACACCTGAGCCTACTGTCATGAAGGAGAGCACCCATTTGTAGCATCCTGCATCTTATAGCAGCTCTTTGGAACCAAGATTGGAAGATTTTAATCTTTCATGTTCGTCATTGGAGGAAGAGAAATGGCAAAAAGGTTCTACCTTTGCTTCTGCACCATCCATTTAAAAGGGTTTACAAGAGAAATCCATTCTTGGAGTTGAAAATCAGGGCAATGGGTATACTCAAACGGACCATACCTTGCCCAATCAGGTATCTGGCTTCATTGGAACCAAAGGAGAAGTCACAATCAGTCATGCTTTCTCCTTAGCATGAGGATGAGCTACAAAGAACCAAGGATCAGCTGTCATACCTCTCCAATCCAAATGCATAACAACTAAAAGAGGTATTGAATTTGCCTTCACCTAATACCTTGATGATTTGGGTGGAAGACCAGCTTCTTGTTGATTTTACATTCATCTAATCAGCCATGTTCAATGCCAAATCAGTTGTATGGTTGCCAATTTTGAAGAAAGGAAGTTATTTTGCACAACCTGTCGCAGGGTTTGTTTAGCCCACTTTTGCTTCCAGTTAGAGTAGGATAGGTAGTTTTTCTTTCAGTAAAAGAAGTGCTTGTGCACACTCTGCATGTTCCATTTTAGAGCATGTATGACCCTTTAGTTTTGTACATAGTTTTTGTGGTGCTGGTTTTGCTCTTGCACAGTCCATTTCAGTGGGTTTCCAAGTGGTTCAAAGAGGAGGTTTTCAAAGTTCAGATCAGTTTGCAGGCTACAACCCATGACTCCATGCCCAATGGATGCTTCAGGCAACTGATAACTTCATCCAATAGGTAGATGACCCCTGTGAGTCGCCAAAATTGTTATCTAAAATGTGCCCCCTACTCATTTTGTGGCTAACTCCTCTCATTCTTCCCTCTCTTGTGCCTCAGTCACAAAATTTTTCTTTTCAGGCAATCAAAACCTTCTGGAAATGGCACCATTGGATAGAGCTCTTTCTCAGCTTTCCAGAAAGGTAAATTTTTCCTCCTAACTCCATGTATTTTTCAAGTTATGGCTCGGCGGAGTTTTTGTCAGAAATTTTCTCGTAGAAGGCCCGCAGCCAATCAGAACTCGCCACGTGTCCAGGCCAAAAATATCAAAGCGACCCGATTTGGCCCTGTTTTGCCCTAAAACTTCAAATCGCCATATCTTTCGATCTAGAGCTCAGTTTTTCGCATTCTTTATATCAATGGAAAGCTGGTGAAATTCTCTACAAGATTCCAGGGTCAATTTTGCATTTTGGTGGAGTTTGGAGAGAGAAAATCAAAAAACGCTTTTGTCACGTGGTCATGAACAGAAATGATGTTTCAACCACCGATTTTAGTGAAGAATGGCTCGCATTCTCTCCCAGCATGGTTAAAAATGTCAGGGAATGGGTTTGTTAGGTCGCCCATGCTGTTTTGATGGCATTTTGGTCAATGGTTGAATCCCTTCCACGTTTTCCCGCGTTTCTCTCTCCTGGGCTCGTCCCTTGCACTGTAAAAGCCAGATTTGGCTCAATTTTCCAAAGGGTTGAACATTTTTTGTGTATGGCAAGCTCCCTTCTTTCACCTTGGACAAGTGATTTAGTGGAAGTAACAGACCTTCTTCATAGAAATTGCAACTGTATTTTTGCCTCTTCAGGTGTTTGCAAATGCAAGTGATTTTGACAGTTAAAATAACAATACAGGCTCATGTGATTAGTTTTTAGTCCTCTGCTGGTGTTGTCTTGCCTAATTTTTAGACACTCTCATTACAGCTTATCGGCCTATGTGCATGTTGTTTCATGTTGCATTTTATGAACTGTGTCAATTTGCAGAAGTAAAAAAAATGCTCACCACTCCTTTGGTGCATCACCTATTATAATTAGTTCTTTTTTTTGTTTTGCATTTTCTATCTCTCTCTTCTTGGAATTTAGAGTAGATTTAGGAGTTTAAACCTTTGCAATTGTGCAAGTGAAATAGCTGATCAGAGGAGTTGAGGAACCAGCCTCTAATCTAGAGATTCCTCTTCCATTTTGCAAGTCCCACACTTGGGAAGAGAATACAATGTTGTGCAATCACACTGGATTCATAGGGTGATCAAACTAGAAATTTGATCAACATCTAGGGGGTGCTGCTGATTTGCAACAACAAGCACACGCATATGCATATGCACATGCACAAGCACACACACATGCGCACGCAAACAGACACGCACGCACACCTGCACACGCACACCTTTGCATTCTTCGCACTCTTTGCTTTATTCTTGGAGATAACATGCAGATATTCAAACAGCACCTCTTCCATCTCCAGCTCTTGACCTTGTAGTTGATTCTTCTCATGAGTTTTCAGGTCTGCACTGCTAAACCAGCTGTATTCTTCTTCCTTGGAGTCGCCAAATGTCTAATTTATAGCTCTTTTAAAGCAAGAAACTTGCAACAAATGCACATCAATTTTGTTGCACATGAAGATGAAGACACTCTAAGGTCCACACCGGGCACCCGCCAAAACTATTACAAATCAGCAGCACCCCCTGGATGTTGATCAGATTTCTAGTTTCCGCATCATACTAGCACTCGCAGTTTGATTGCACAACATTGAATCCTTTCACCCAAGTGTGGGACTTGTCAAATGAGAAAGGAATCTCCAGTTTAGAGGCTCAGTTCCTCAGTTCCTCATGGTCACGCATTTATCACTTACAAGTTGCAGAGGTCTATATTCCTAACCCTACCCATAAATTCCAAAGGAGACAGAGATAGAGAATGCAAAAAAAGCTAAAACTAATGCTAATAGGTGATGCACCAAAGGAGTGGTGAGCATTTTTTACTTCTGCAGATTGACACAATCCATAAAAATGCAACAAAGAACCTCATGCACAAACTGATAATTGTAATGAAGGATCATAAATTAACACAAACAACACAGGCAGAGGATGAACACTAATCACAGAGGCTGTATTGTTATTTTAATCATCAAAATCACTTGCATTACAACACCTGAGAGGCAAAATAAAGTTGCACAGCTCTTAGAAAAGGTCTGATATTCCACCAAAAATCACTTCCAAGGTGAGAAAGGGGACCTGCAATACACAAAAAATGTTCAACCACTTTGAAAATGAGCCAAATCATGGCTTTTACAGTGCAAGGGACGAGCCCAGGAGAGAGAAACGCGGGAAAACGTGCACAAGGGATTCAACCATTGACCAAAACACATTCAAAACACACATGGGCATCCTTACACACCCATCCGTACCTGACATTTTTAGCCATGCTGGGAGAGAATGCGAGCCATTCTTCATTAAAAACGGTGGTTGAAACGTCATTTCTATCCATGACCACATGCTAGAGGTATTTTTCAATTTTATCTCTCCAAACATCCATCAAAACACAAAAATGACACACGGAATCTTGTAGATAATTTCACCAGCTTTCCATTGATGTAAAGAACGCGAAAAACCAAGCTATGGATCAAAAGATATGGCCATTTGAAGTTTTAGGGAAAAACAGGGCCAAATTGGGTTGGCGGGCAAAAATTCGAATTTTTGCACCTTTTTGGTCATTTGGAAAATTTTATGACTTATCCCCGCGCTCCACCACTCTAGGTGCCACGTGGGAGCATCTCATTGGCCACGGGCCTTTCAAGGGAAAATTTTTCCAAAAAAACTTTGCCGAGCCATAACTTCAAAAATACATGGAGTTAGGAGGAAAACTTTACCTTTCTGGAAAGCTGAGAAAAAGCTCTATCCAATGGTGTCATTTCTAGAAGGTTTTGAGTGCCTTAAAAGTAAAATATTATGACTGAGACACAAGAGAGGAAAAAATGAGAGGAGTTAGCCACAAAAAATGAGCAGGGGTACATTTTGAATAAGCACATACCCTTACGCAGACACACACATGCGTAAACACACACGTGACACACTTGCATGCACACACACTCACACGTACATGCACATGCATACACATGCTGTGCGCGCACGTGCACACGCACAGTCTATGCGCACATGCACACGCACAGGCACACACACATCACAAGCTTCTTGCACACGCTATACGCAGACACACACACGTGCAAACACACAGGGGATACACTAGGACGGATAAGGCACTTTCTATAGAAGGCTTTCGTACACTGCACACGCATGCGCTCATGCAGCTCTGCACACACATGTCATCACGTGCATACATACAGGCTCGTATGAGATGCGCACCTGCTCCTAGCGCCAAATCACATATGGACGCATCAATCGCACACGTGGGGTTGGCATCCACATTAGCTCACCTTGGGAAACACACATCATGCATACACTCATGCAAACATGGCATGGTAATCGCAGCGATGGCCCACAAGACCCATACTTTGTCACACATAAGCACTATTCAGTGCATACATCTGACACACACACTGTCGCACGCACCGCTTGAGCTGCATAGCAGATGCATAGTGCGACAAAGACACGCAGACGTCTTCTGACGCACATGCACAGCACATCATGCACTAAATTCACACACATCGTCTTCACGTGAACATATAGTCACGTACGGATAGCACATCCATGCACACGCACACTGTGTGCTAGTTACACGCACACACACATGCAGAAAAACACTGACGCACACGTACTCGCATACGCACGCGCACACAAAGGAAGTATGCAGAGATCTGAAGTGGTGGTGAATGGTCCCAAGTTAACAACACACTCCTTTACTAAGGAGTCTACAGAGACCTTGGCTCCCGAAGCCATTTTGACATCCCAACTATGACCCTGTCTAACAGCCACCAGCCTGTATCTCTCTACCAAGGATGGTGCAATAAACGAATCAGAAGAACTAGAAACAAACAATATATAAGTAGGAACACCTCCAATGCTACCTGTAGTCTCAATGACCATGCTCTAGTGCTCAGCCTAGCGGTTCTCAACCACTGCGCCATGTCTCCGACTGTAGGCTCTGAGATGGGTGCCTTACCCTTATTAGGGTTCTGGGGGTAGTCTCTCAGAAAGTGTCCCGCTACTCCATACCCGAAGCAACCACCTGAAGTCCTCCAAACTGCAGCACCGCTAGAAGGTGCCCTAGAGGTAGGCGCTGTCGACCCTGATGATCCAGCCATAGTCTGTTGTGGCCTCTGTGGTCGAGCTCCTGCTGACCGAGCTATAGCTCCACCCTGTGTCCTGGTGGGACCCACATAGGCAGGCCCTCACACGAACTCACATGCAAACATCTATGTGCACACACACTCTCTGAGGAGGCCTAACACAGGTGGGTGGGACTACATGTTGTTGCTGCACAAATGTGCGCGCTGAAAGGTGACTGTGACACGCACATGTTGACGCACCACGGGGAAACAGGCAGCTGACCCCCATGCACTCTACTATCTTGCAACTATTGAATACGGCTCACTGACCCGGTCTCTAGCACTGTTGGGTTTTACGCCCGACGTCTCCTCATGCAATGTAGGCACTTCTCACACGCGCGCTCTGCTACATGTCTGTGGCACAGGGATACACGTACACGCACAAGCACATGCACTCACGCACACACGCGCGTACATGCACACGCATACAACCACGCACACGTGCGCTCATGCAAGTGCACACGCTTGCACACACGCAAACGCACACGCACATGCGTACACGCACACGCACACACACACGCACTTGCAAACTGCATGCACACACGCAAATAAACACGCACATTCACGCACGTGAACACTCGCACCCACACACACATAGCACACTCACAGCGCGGCCTGCACACAGCACACGCACACGCACATGTGCACCTACACATGCACCCGTGCACAAACTCACATGCACACAAGCACACGCACACACCCACGCACTCATGCACACACAC
>CM034156.1:208567937-208592937 GCA_019776745.2 Taxus chinensis | reverse complement strand
ACGCACGTATATGCACATGCAGACGCACAAGCACATGCACACGCACATGCACACGCACATGCACATGCACACGCACACGCACACGCACACACGCACACGCACACGCACATACACATACACACACACACGCACATGCACACGCAGCAGACACACGCACATCACACACACACATGCACATGCACAAAACCACACACAAGCACATGTACCAGCACACACACACACACGCACATGCACACACACACACACGCACTCGAACACGCACACATGCACCCACACATGCACATGCACACGACATGCACGCGCACACACACGCACACGCACATGCACACGCACTCGCACACAGCACAAGCACACGCACACACACACACATACAAAGCAGACACACGTACACACGCGCACAGTAGCACACACACACACACATGCACACACACACACACACACACACACACACACACACGCGCACATGCACACACATATGTACACGCACACGTAATCACATGCACATGCAAGCACACACACAAAACCACACATATGCACACACATACACACACAAGCACACGTACAAGCGCGCACACACACACACATGCACATACAAACACACATGTACATGCACTCGCACATGCACACGCACACTTACATGCACACGCACACAAACTCACCCACATGCAAACACACAAACACGCGCATGCACACGCACACGCCCACATGTACACACATGTACATGCGCATGCACACGCACACGCACACATACAAGCACACTCAGACACACGCATAAGCACACGCTCACGCACACGTGCAAGCACACGCACTCTCACACGCACTTGTACACGCACACGCACACGCACACAAGTAAGCACACGCACAGACACACGCACATGTACAGGCACACGCACACCCACATGCACACACACACACACATGCACACACAGACAGACATGCACATGCACACGCACATGCAAACAGACATGCACACGCACACGCACATACACATGCACACGTAGACTCAGGCGCACACGTAGACTCAGGCACACACACACACGCACACACATGAACAAACAAACACACACACATGCACACACACATGCACAAGCACACGCACATGCACATGCACACGCACACGCACAAGCACACACAAGCAAATGCACAAGCACATCCACACGCACACGCACACGCACATGCACATGCACATGCACACGCACACGCACATGCACATGCAATCACACGCACACGCAATCAAACGCAAAATAACACGCACACGCACATGTACACATGCACACACATGTGCACACATACACACACACACATGCACACACACACGCACACACTCATGTAAATGCAAATGCACATGAACACATAAACATACACGCACATACGCAAGCACACACACTCGCACATGCACACGATCACATGCACAAGCATAGGAACAAGCATATGTACATGGTCTTTCACATGCACACACATTCGCAATCTCACGCATGCCCACGCACACAAACACACACATGCACACGCATTCGCACACATACACACACACACACCCACACGCAACACATACACACACAACCACATACACACGCACACACAAAAACACGCACACGCACATGCACACATACACACACATACATGCACACTAGAACAAAATCATGCACACGCACACGCAAGGAAAGAGACAGGAACACCTGTTATCCCAAATGTGCCCCCTGCTCATTTTGTGGCTAACTCCTTTACATCTTTCCTTCTCTTGTGCCTCAGTTAGAATATTTTGTTTTCCAGGCACTCAAAACCTTCTAGAAATGACACCATTGGATAGAGCTCTCTCTCAGCTTTCTAGAAAGGTAAAGTTTTCCTCCTAACTCTTCATATTTTTCAAGTTATGGCTCGGTGGAGTTTTTGTGGGAAATTTTCCCTTAGAGGGATCACAGCCAATCAGAACGTGCCATGTGGCACCTAGAGTGGCGGAGCATGGGGAAAATTTGAAAAAAAAAATCCAAAGACCGAATGGGTAAAAATTCAAACTTTTTGCCCACCGATCCGATTTTGGCCTGTTTTTGCCTTAAATTTTCAAATCGCCATATATTTTGATCCAGAGCTCGGATTTTTGCATTCTTTATATCAATGGAAAGCTGGTGAAATTCTCTACATGATTTCGGGGTCAATTTTGTATTTTGGTTCATTTTGGAGATAGAAAATCAAGGAACATCTCTGGCACGTGGTAATGGCCAGAAATGATGTTTCAACAACCAGTTTTAATGCAAAATGGGTCGCATTCTTCTTTAGCATGGCCAAAAATGTCAGGGCATGGGTCTATAAGGATGCCCATGCTATTTTAATGCATCTTCATTCAATGGGGAATGGCTCCCACGTTTTTTACATGTTTTCTCTATCCTAGGCTCGACCCATGCATTGTAAAAGCCAGATTTTGCTCATTTTTTGTTGGTTGAACATTTTTTTGGGACAACAAGCTTCTTCTTTCACCTTCAACAAGTGATTTTTGTAAGTATCAGAACTTCTTCATGATTGTAACAGGTTTCTACCTCTTTGATGTTGCAAATGAAAGGATTTTGACAGTGAAAATGACAGTGTAGACTCTGTGATCAATTTTCAGTCCTTTGTTTGTATTGTCTTGTTTCATTTCAGACCTCTAATTGCATCTTATCAATCTGTGTATGATGTTTGATGTTGCATTTCATGAAATTGTGTCAATTTGCATGAACAAGAAGTGTTCACCACTCCTTTGGTGTATCACCTATTAGTTTAGTTTCAATTTTTTTACTTTCTATCTGTGTCTCCTAGGAATTTAGAGTAGGATTAGGATTTAAACCTATGCAATTGTGTAAATAACAAATCTGATCAGAGGAGTTTGAGGAACCAACCTCTAATCTAGAGATTCCTCTCTCATTTTACAAGTCCCACACTTAGAGAGAGGTTTCAATGTTGTGCAATCACACTGGATGCCTGAAACATCAACTTAGAAACCTGATTTGCATCCAGGGGTGCTGCTGATTTGTAACAATAGTTTTGGCACGCCCGGTGGGACCTTAGAGGTCTCATTTTCATTACAGCAAAGTTGATGTGCATCTGCTGCAATTTCCTTGCTTAAAAGAGCTATAAATTACACATCTGACGACTCTAAGGAAGAAGAATAAGTTGGTTTTAGCAGTGTAGACCTGAAAACTCATGAGAAGAATCACTACAAGGTCAAGAGATGGAGAAGAAGAGGCGCTGTTTGAATATCTGTAGTTATCTCCAAGAGTAAGGAAAAGTGGGAGGAGAATCCAAAGGTCGCCATCTCCACCAAACAGAACTCTCTCAACTCCTCCACCTGGTAGGCCTTTCATTCAATCAACAAGGGTTCTAAGGCCAATTAGAATGGCACAAAACAACCCCTATGTCAATTTCACTGGCAGCAGCCCACTTTCTCTCAATGCACAAAATCCAATTCCAATTGCAGCCTTGAAGAACATTCCATACTTCACTGGAGAGAATCAGACTACTTCTGGTGATCATGTTAAAGACATTGCCAACCTTTGTGCAATTCATGAAATCAATGAGATGCAAGTTGCTGTCAAATTGCTGGCATCTTCATTCAAGGGGAAGGATTTGCAATGGTTTAGAAGCCTTGCCTCAAGTTCTATTCAAAATTGGAACCAGCTATATGTAGCACTTCATGAGCAATTTGGAGAGAAGGGAGACAACTTGTCTCTTTTGGAGCAACTGACAACCATCAAGAGAGCTCGCAATGAGCAGCTGACTGATTTCAACTTTAGATTTCAAAGGACTTGGGAGAGAATTCCAGTGGCAGTTAGGCCAACAACAGAAGGTGATTTTCTTTACTATCTCAAAGCTCTAAATTTTGATATTTCTATGTTAATTTAGTCCATGGGAGGCACAACTATCCCCATTGCTTATAGCATTGCCATTAGAGCTGAAAATTGTTTGATCCAAGCTGGAAAACTAGCCCCTAGACCTCCCATGCCATTGTTTCCAAGTTTAGAGACCCCAAACACTAATCAAGCACCTAATTTGGCTCCTTCTCCCACTCCTAGAAATTAGAATTCAAGTGAAGCTTCCACTTCATCTTCTAGTGCCTCAAATGAACTTCAAGAAGTCATGAAGCAATTGCAAAATTTAGGTAATGAGCTGGTTACTCTCAAGAGGTAACAAGCCCAAAGTTTTAGACCTTCCTTCCAGCCTCAAGCTCAGCCTAACAGGTAGCCATATCAACCTCATAGACCACCCTATCCAGCTGCAAATCTAAATCAAGCAAGGCCTCCTGCCAATAGACCATTTCAGCCCTATAATCCAAATGCTATATTTGCCTCTAAGGCATTGGTGCCAACACAAAACAACATTGCTCAGGAGTATGATTGGTGTTTTCTATGCAATGAACCTCACAACCAATCTATGTGTTTCAACGGTGCCTTGAATCAAGCATTAATGGTGACAACTACTGGTGTGGAGGGTGAGGGTAGTCAAGGAAACAACCAACAACAAGAAACATTCCAGCAGTAATCAGTTCCAAATGACACCACACTTGTGAACTGGTAGGCAGAGGATTTTTGTGGCATAAATCAAACAGTCTCTCAAGGTGTTACAGCCAACACAAGGTCAAAAAGAAGGAATTTGGGTGAAGAAAAACCATTAGCTCCAACCAATTCACAACCTTTTATGGCTCCACAAATGGTTGGCAAACAAAATCCAGTTGTAAATGCATAAGGGCAGCCAAGAACAACTCCTAGACCAACTCAAATACCAGTTGTTGCTGCCCACATGCAAGGGATGAATATGCAAACCAAGGGACAACAAAGAGATCCTTCATCACCATTTAGTATCATTGATCAGATGAAGAAGACAAATGTAAATATATCAATGTGGGAATCCTTATTTATCCCAGGCCAGAGAGATTTGCTACAAGTTGCCATGAAGGACTAGCCAACTTCGAATTAGCAAGTCCAAATGCAAGAGAAAGTGCTCACAAATACTGCCCAGCCTGAAGGGAATCATGGAGGACAGCAAGGTAAAATGTTGAAGCCCCCTCCTTTTTATGTCTCATTAATAATTGGAAATCAATTGGTGCACAATTACATGATTGATTCTGGGCAAGTAGCTCAGTGATGCCCAAGCAAATAGCTGATCAGCTAGGACTTCAATATGAAAACATATCCAAAGGAGTAGTGCAGTTGGATGGGACAACAGTAACAACAGTTGGGGTGATTAGAAACTTGAGTCTTACCTTGCATGCATGTCCAAATGTTATTGTTTTACAAGATGTATCAGTTATAGACCTTCCACCACTATTTGCCCTATGTTTGTCAAGAGATTTCATAGCCAAGATTGGAGGATATTTGTCTGTTGATTGGTCATACATGCTGTTCAGAACGAGCTATGGAACCAAAGCTACAATCAAGTCTGAACCTATTGCAAACTTCCACATTGAGCCCTACACTCCAAGTCAGATCAATGCCAACTGTTCGGCATTTGATCAAGAAGATCACCCAAGCACTGATGAAGCTGACACCAAGGTTAGAAGCATCCCAGATCTAACTCTTGATGAATGGGCAAACAAGGTGCATGCTTTTGATCCTTATCAAGAAGTAGAAGAATCTGAGCTAGGGGTCTATTGCATACATCAAGAAGATCAGCCCATTCCTAGCATCACCAAGCCAAACCACAAGGATGACAATGAGGTATGGCAGCTATTTTTTGATGGATCAAGGAGTAGACAAGGTGCAGGAGGTGGAGCTATGCTTATTTCACCTCAAGGATTACAGTACTATTCAGCTTTTAGATTTCAGTTTGCATGCTCCAATAACACTGCTGAATATGAAGCCTTGGTGCAAGGGATGCATTGGGCAATAAAGAGAGGAATAAAGAACTTGCAAGTCTTCGGTGACAGTGAGTTGATTGTCAACCAGGTCAAGGGGCAGCATGCTGTCAAGAATGGGTTATCCAAAATATGCCCCTGCTCATTTTTTGTGGCTAACTCCTCTCATTTTTTCCTCTCTTGTGCCTCAATCATAATATTTTGCTTTTTAGGCACTCAAAACCTTCTGGAAATGACACCATTGGATAGAGCTCTTTCTCAGCGTTCCAGAAAGGTAAAGTTTTCCTCCTAACTCCATGTATTTTTGAAGTTATGGCTCGGCGGAGTTTTTTTGGAAAAAAAATTCCATTGAAAGGCCCGCGGCCAATGAGATGCCGCCATGTAGCACCTAGAGTGGCGGAGTGCGGGGAAATTTTGAAAAAATTTCCGAATGCAAAAAAGAGGTAAAATTTGAAATTTTTTCCCGCGATCCATTTTGGACCTATTTTTGCCCTAAATCTTCAAACGGCCATAACTTTCAATCCAGAGCTCAGATTTTCACATTCTTTATATAAATGGAAAGATGGTAAAATTATCTACAAGATTTCAGGGTCATTTTTGCATTTTGATGGAGTTTGGAGAGAGAAAATCAAAAAACACCTCTGGCACGTGGTCATGGACAGAAATGACGTTTCAACCACCATTTTTAATGAAGAATGGCTCGCATTCTCTCCCAGCATGGCTAAAAATGTCAGGGGATGGGTCTGTAAGGATGCCCATGCTATTTTAAATGTGTATTGGTCAATGGTTGAATCCCTTCAACGTTTTCCTGCGTTTCTCTCTCATGGGCTCGCCCTTGCACTGTAAAAGCTAGATTTGGCTCATTTTCAAAGGGTTGAACATTTTTTGTGTATTGCAGGTCCCCTTTCTCACCTTGGAAGTGATTTTGGTGGAATATTAGACCTTTTCTAAGAGCTGAAACTTTTATTTTTCCTCTCAGGTGTTGTAATGCAAGTGATTTTGATGATTAAAATAACAATACAGCCTCTGTGATTAGTTTTCATCCTCTGCCTGTGTTGTTTGGTTAATTTATGATCCTTCATTACAATTATCAGTTTGTGCATGAGGTTCTTTGTTACATTTTTATGGATTGTGTCAATCTGCAGAAGTAAAAAATGCTCACCACTCCTTTGGTGCATCACCTATTAGCATTATTTTTAGCTTTTTTACATTCTCTATCTCCGTCTCCTTTGGAATTTAGGGTAGGGTTAGGAATATAGACCTCTACAACTTGTAAGCGATAAATATGACCAGAGGAAATGAGGAACCAACCTCTAAACTGGAGATTCTTTTCTCATTTTACACGTCCCACACTTGGGGAAAGGATTCAATGTTGTGCAATCACACTGGATGCTAGTATGATCAAACTAGAAATCTAATCAACATCCAGGGGGTGCTGCTGATTTGCAATAATAGTTTTGGCACGCCTGGTGGGACCTTAGAGGTTTTCATCTTCATTGCAAAAAAATTGATGTGCATTTCTTGCAAGTTTCTTGCTTTAAAAGAGCTATAAATTGCACATCTGGCGACTCCAAGGAATAAGAATCAGTTGGTTTTAGCAATGTAGACCTGAAAACTCATGAGAAGAATCAATAGAAAGTCAAGAGCTAGAGAGGAAGAGGTGCTATTTGAATATCTGTAGTTATCTCCAAGAATAAGGAAAAGTGGGAGGAGAATCCAAAGGTCCCCATCTCCACCAAACATAACTCTCTCAACTCCTCCACCTAGTAGGTCTTTCATTCAATCAACAAGGGTTCTAAGGCCAATCAGAATGGCACAAAACAACCCTTATGTAAATTTCACTGGTAGCGGCCCACTTGCTCTCAATGCACAACATCCAATTCTAATTGTAGCCTTGAAGAACATTCCATACTTCACTGGAGAGAATCAGACTACTCCTGGTGATCATGTTAAAGACATTGCCAACCTTTGTGAAATTCATGAAATCAATGAGAGGCAAGTGGTTGTCAAATTTTGTTGCATCTTCATTCAAGAGGAAAGCATTGCAATGGTTTAGAAGTCTTGCCTCAAGTTCTATTTAGAATTGGAACCAACTATTTATAGCATTTCATGAGTAATTTGGAGAGAAGGGAGACAACTTGTCTCTTTTGGAGCAGCTGACAACCATCAAAAGAGCTCCCAATGAGCAGTTGACTAATTTCAACTTTAGATTTCAAAGGACTTGGGAGAGAATTCTAGTGGCAGTCAGGCCAACAGCAGAAGGTGCTTTTCTTTACTATCTCAAAGCTCTAAATTCTGATATTTCTATGTTAATTCAGTCCATGGGAGGCACAACTATCCCCATTGCTTATAGCATTGCCATTAGAGCTGAAAATTGTTTGATCCAAGCTGGAAAACTAGCCCCTAGACCTCCCATGCCATTGTTTCCAAGTTTAGAGAGCCCAAACACTAATCAAGCACCTAATTTGGCTCCTTCTCCCACTCCTAGAAATGAGAGTTCAAATGAAGCTTCTACTTCATCTCCAAGTGCCCCAAATGAGCTTTAAGAAGTCATGAAGCAATTACAAAATTTACGCAATGAGTTGGTTACTCTCAAGAGGCAACAAGCCCAAGGTGTAAGACCTTCTTATTAGCCCCAAGCTCAGCCTAACAGGCAGCCATACCAACCACAAAGACCTCCTAATCTAGCTACAAATATAAATCAAGCAAGGCCTCCTGCCAACAGACCATTTCAGCCCTATAATCCAAATGCTATATCTGCCTCTAAGGCATTGGTGCCAACACAAAACAATGTTGCTCAGGAGTATGATTGGTGTTTTCCATGCAATGAACCTCACAACCAATCTATGTGTTTCAATGGTGCCTTGAATCAAGCATTAATGGTGACAACTACTGGTGTGGAGGGTGAGGGCAATCAAGGAAACAACCAACAACAAGAAACATTCCAGCAGCAATCAGCTCCAAATGACACCACACTTGTGAACTAGCAGGCAGAGGATTTTTGTGGCATAAATCAAACAGTGTCTCAAGGTGTTGCAGCCAACACAAGGTCAAAAAGAAGTAATTTGGGTGAAGAACAACCATTAGCTCCAACCAATTCATGACCTTCTTTCACTCCACAAACTATTGGCAAACAAAATGCAATCCTAAGCACGCAAGGATTGCCTAAAATAGCCCCTAGGCCAACCCAAATGCCAATTGTTGCTGCACATGTGCAAGGAATGAATGTGCAGGCTAATGGATATTAGAGGGATATTTCATCTCCATTCAGTATCATTGATCAGATGAAGAAGACAAATGTAAACATATCAATGTGAGAATCACTATCTATCCCAGGCTAAAGAGATTTGCTACAAGCTGCCATGAAGGACTGGTCAACTTCAAATCAACAAGTCCAAATGCAAGAGAAGGTGCTCACAAATACTGCCTAGCCTGAGGGGAATCATGGAGGACAGCAAGGTAAAATATTGAAGCCCCCTCCATTCTACGTTTCATTGATTATTGGAAATCAATTAGTACACAATTGCATGATAGATTCTGGGGAAAGTAGCTCAGTGATGCCCAAGAAAATAGCTGATCAGCTAGGACTTCAGTATGAAACCATATCCAAAGGGGTGGTGCAGTTGGATGGGACAGTAGTAACAACAGTCGGGGTGATTAAAAACTTGAGTCTTACTTTGCATGCCTGTCCCAACGTGGTTGTTTTGCAATATGTCTCAGTAATAGACCTTCCACCACTCTTTTCCCTATGTTTGTCAAGGGATTTCATAGCTAAGATTGGAGGTTACTTTTCTGTTGATTGGCCACGCATGCTATTCAGAACAAGATATGGAACCAAAGCCACAATCAGGTCTGAACCTATTGCAAACTTTCACATTGAGCCTTACACTCCAAGTCAGATTAATGCCAATTGTTCAACATTTGATCAAGAAGATCACCCAAGCACTGATGAAGCTGACACCAAGGTTGGAAGCATCCCGAATCTAACTCTTGATGAATGGGCAAACAAGGTACATGCTTTTGATCCTTATCAAGAAGTAGAAGAATCTGAGCTAGGGGTCTATTGCATACATGAAGAAAATCAGCCTATTCCTAGCATCACCAAGCCAAACCACAAAGATGACAATGAGGTATGGCAGTTGTTTTTTGATGGATCAAGGAGTAGACAAGGTGCAGGAGGGGGATCCATACTGGTTTCACCTCAAGGAGTTAAGTATTATTCAGCTTTTAGATTTCAGTTTCCATGCTCTAATAACATTACTGAATATGAAGCCTTGGTGTAAGGACTGTATTGGGCAATCAAGAGAGAAATAAAGAACTTACAAGTCTTTGGTGACAGTGAGTTGATTGTTAACCAATTCAAGGGGCAGCATGCTGTCAAGAATGATCTACTCAAGTGCTAAAAGAACAGGGTGTGGGACCTCATTGAAGATTTTGAGGGTTTTGGCATCAAATCCATTCCTAGGAAAGAGAACCAAGCCGCTGACAGGCTTGCAGTAGTTGGGGAAGCCTTTGACGTTGTGGAGAGCATTCAAAAAGACAAGGTACAACCAAACATCCATGTGATTGTGAGGCCTTCAGTGCCAGATAAAAATGTAAGTTGGCAAGTGTTTGAAAGTGATCAACAAATCATCCATTTCTTGCAAGAAGACACTGAATTCTCAGCCAAAAATAAGGAAAAGTTAGAGCAGCAGTATGGTGACCAAGTGGTGCAGGTGAGAACCAACAAACTACTAAAGAGACTTATTACTTTGGAGTCCATTTTCAATCCTAATGATCAGTTTAGGAAGGAGAAAGTAAACATCCAAGTGAAGGGAGAAGATTCAGTGTCCATCTCAGTAGAAAGAGGCAAATCACTCTAAATTGGTAAGATGACAACTGAGCAAGAAAGGTATGAGTTCATACAACTTTGTCAAGAATTCCCTGATGTGTTTGCTTAGAGCTATGAAGATTTGAAAGGTTTCAATTCCGAGTTAACTCAACACACCATTGAATTGGATCTAAATACTAAGCCCATCAGGCAGAAACAAAGGCCAGTCAACCCCCACATGGAGCCTCTCATGAGAAAAGAATTGAATAAGTTGATAGAATCAAGAATCATATTCCCTATCAAGCAGTCTAGTTGGGTTGCCAACTTGGTTCTAGTAAAAAAGAAGAGTGGGGAAATCAGATTGTGTGTTGACTTCAGAGATTTGAATAGAGCATCTCTCAAGGATCATTATCCACTTCCTTCCATGGAGTAGATTTTACAAGTAGTTGCTGGCTCTGAGAGGTTTTCACTACTTGATGGCTATTCAGGGTATAATCAGATTATGGTGAAGGAAGAAGATCAGTTCAAGACAACCTTTACAACTAAATGGGGAACTTATGCATATAGGAAAATGCCATTTGGGCTGTCCAACGCTGGAGCTACCTTCCAAAGAGTAATGGACATGGCATTCAAAGGTTTGATTAACAACATTATACTGATATATCTTGATGATATCACTGTTTTTTCAAAAAATACAACAGACCACCTCTTTCATTTGAGACAAGTGTTCCAAAGGTGTAGAAGATTTGAAGTCTCCTTGAATCCTAAAAAGTGTGTTTTTCTAGTCCATGAAGGAAAGCTCCTTGGCCACATTGTCTCCAAAGAAGGATTAGCAATTGATCTAGAAAGAGTTGAAGCCATAAGAGCACTGCCATTGCCAAGCCACAAGAAAGCCCTTCAAAGTTTCTTGGGAAGAATAAATTTTGTTCGGAGGTTTGTCCCAAATTTTGCAGCCCTTGTCAGACCTATCACCAAGATGCTAAAGAAAATCATGGCTTTTAAATGGACAGCAGAAGGAAAGGAAAGTTTTGAAGCAATCAAAGAAGCCATCTCTGAAGCCCCAACTCTCATCAACTCGGATTTCATCCTCTATGCGTTTGGAGGTGATGATACTATTTTTGCAATTTTGGTACAGCAGAATAAAGACAATGATGAGCAGCCAATTGATTTCTTCAGCCAAATCCTGGAGGACTATAAGGTGAGATATTCTTTCATTGAGAAGCATGTTCTTGCAGTAATCAGGAGCTTGAAGAAATTCAAGCATCTAGTTTCAAACAATAAGGTCCAATTGTTGGTTTCTCATGCGGGGGTTAAAGACTTCCTCCTTAACAAAGACTTGAATGAAAAAAGGGCAGGTTGGATTACTCGTGTCATGGAGTATGACATTGAGATCAAAGTCACCAAGTTGGTAAGAGGAAAAGGATTGTGTGAGTAGCTGATCTTGAGAAAACAAGAGGAATCATGCAACGAGAAGGAGGCTATTTTGGCATTGCAAGACAACCATAAGCAAGGAAGCACTCAAGAGGAGAATGATGGTGTCCCCACTCCTTGCTGGACCCAAGGTATAATACACTTCCTAAGCATAGGTCTATGTCCTCCAGAGATGAACAAGACCCAAAGAAGACACTTCAAGTTGCAAGCTGTCCCATATGCCCTTGTTGATGGTGTTTTATTCAAAAGAGATTTGAATGGAGTACTGCTGAGATGCATTGGTACAAATCAGATTCATAAGGTGCTGGAAGAGTTCCATGGTGGACTAGCTAGTGGCCATTTTGCACCAAGAGTGATAGCTCTAAAGATCATAAGGGCTAGTTATTATTGGCCCAATATTTTCAATGATTGTTATGCATGGATCAAGAGGTGCAAGAATTGTGCATTTTTCATAGGTAAAGAGAGCCTAGTTGCCCTCCCATTGCATCCAATTTCAATTAACTAGCCATTCATGCAATGGGGTTTAGACTTCATTAGAGTTATAATCCCAATTCGAGCCAAGGGCACAAGTGGATTTTAACAGCCACATATTACTTCACCAAATGGACTGAAGCAATAGCACTTAAGGAAGCAAATGAATCTAGCATCCTAGACTTCTATGAGGGAATAGTAACTAGATTTGGCATACCAGCTACAATAATATTAGATAATGCATTGGAATTCATTGGATCCAAGGTGACTGAATGTGCTGTCAAGAACGGGATCTACCTAATTACTTCATCAAACTATTACCCCCAGGGTAATGGCCAGGCTGAATCTACAAACAAGAACTTGTTGAGGATCATTAGGAGGACTCTTGATGAGAATCAGAGGCATACCAAATTGAAATCAGCCTTATGGGCTGATAGGATAACTCCTAAAAGATCTACAGGTAACTCTCCATTCAAGATTGTTTATGGAAGAGAGGCAATTTTGCCCATATCACTTGAGTTGCCAACATTGGAACTCATGAAACAGTTGGAGTTGTTGGAGTTTGAGCCCATGGAAGTCAGATATGCAAAATTGATGGAGCTCCAAGAAATCAGAAATCAGGCATCCCAAGCAATGGAGAAGGATCAAGCTTTGATAAAGAAGACCTTTGATAGAAAGGAAAAGAACAGATCCTTCCAAGTTGGAGATCTAGTGTTAAATGGGATGCGGATAGAGCAAAACCGGGAAGGCATTCAAAATTTGATGCTATTTGGAGTGGCCCATACATGGTCACAAAGTGTAAGGACATCAATGCTTTCCAGTTGTCTTCATTGGATGACGAAGAACTAAAGATTCTAGTCAATGGAATCCATCTAAAGCATTGCTACTGAAGGAAATGCTTCACCCTGTACATATTAGTTTATGTTTTTCATTCCTCCAAGTGCTTGTGCACATTGTTTTGCTGTAGATTAGTTTTTCTTTCCCTAAGTGCTTTGGCACAAGCTTGGTGTTCCTGGAGATGTGTTTACAGGCCTTGCTCCATCAGGTGATATTCCATCTTCCTCATTGTAGTGTTATAGTTAGTTGGGGTATCAAATAGAGAATTCAATGACTCCATACCCAATGGATTGCTTCAGGCAACTGGTAACTTCATCCAACAGGCAGATGACCCCCTCTGAGTCACCAAAATTGTTATCCAAAATGTGCCCCTGCTCATTTTTTATGGCTAACTCCTCTCATTTTTTCCTCTCTTGTGCCTCAGTCATAATATTTTGCTTTTTAGGCACTCAAAACCTTCTGAGAAATGACACCATTGGATATGAGCTCTTTCTCAGCTTTCCAGAAAGGTAAAGTTTTTCTCCTAACTCCATGTATTTTTGAAGTTATGGCTCAGCGGAGTTTTTTTGGAAAAAAATTTCCCCTGAAAGGCCCGCGGCCAATGAGATGCCACCACATGGCAGCTAGAGTGGCGGAGTGCGGGGAAATTTTGGAAAATTTTCCAAATGACCAAAAAGAGTGCAAAAATTTGAAATTTTTTGCCTGCCAATCCTGATTTGGCCCTGTTTTTGCCCTAAAACTTCAAATGGCCATATCTTTCGATCCAGAGTTCAGTTTTTCACGTTCTTTATATCAATGGAAAGCTGGTGAAATTATCTACAAGATTCCAAGGGGTAATTTTTCCATTTTGATGGAGTTTGGAGAGAGAAAATCGAAAAAAACCTCTGGCACGTGGTCATGGACAGAAATGACGTTTCAACCACCGTTTTTAATGAAGAATGGATCACATTCTCTTCCAGCATGGCTAAAAATGTCAGGGGATGGGTTTGTAAGGATACCCATGCTGTTTTGAATGTCATTTTGGTCAATGGTTGAATCCCTTCCATGTTTTCCCGCATTTCTCTCTCTCTTGGGCTCATCCCTTGCACTGTAAAAGCCATATTTGGCTCATTTTCAAAGGGGTTGAACATTTTTTGTGTATTACAGGTCCCCTTTCTCACCTTGGAAGTGATTTTGGTGGAATACTAGACCTTTTCTAAGAACTGCAACTCATTATTTTACCTCCCAGGTGTTGTAATGCAAGTGATTATGATTATTAAAATAACAATATAGGCCTCTGTGATTAATTTTTCATCCTCTGCCTGGTGTTGTTTGGGTTAATTTTTGATTCTTCATTACAGTTATTAGTTTGTGCATGAGGTTTTTTGTTGCATTTTATGAATTGTGTCAATCTGCAGAAGTAAAAAATGCTCACCACTCCTTTGGCGCATCACCTATTAGCATTAGTTTTAGCTTTTTTGCATTCTCTATCTCTGTCTCCTTTGGAATTTAGGCTAGGGTTAGGAATATAGACCTCTGCAACTTGTAAGTGATAAATCTGACCATAGGAACTGAGGAACCAGCCTCTAAATTAGAGATTCCTTTCTCATTTTGCAAGTCCCACACTTGGGGAAAGGATTCAATGTTGTGCAATCACACTGGATGCTAGTATGATCAAACTAGAAATCTGATCAACATCCAGGGGGTACTGCTGATTTGCAACAATAAAATGATCTACTCAAGAGCTACAAGAATAGGGTGTGGGACCTCATTGAATATTTTGAGGGTTTTGGCATCAAATCAATTCCTAGGAAAGAGAACCAAGCTGCTGATAGGCTTACAGTAGTTGGGGCAGCCTTTGACGTTGTGGAGAGCATTCAAAAAGATAAGGTACAGCCAAAAATCCATGTGATTGTGAGGCCTTCAGTGCTGGATAACAATGTAAGTTGGCAAGTGTTTGAGAATGACCAGAAAATCATCCATTTCTTACAAGAAGAAGCTGAGTTCTCAGCTAAAAATTAGGAAAAATTAGAACAACAGTATGGTGACCAAGTGGTACAGCTGAGAACTAACAAGCTACCCAAGGGACTTATCAGTTTGGAGTCCATTTTCAATCCCAATGATCAGTTTAGGAAAGAGAAAGCAAACATTCAGGTCAAGAGAGAAGATTCAGTATCCATCTTGGTGGAAGAGAACAAACCATTGTAAATTGGAAATATGACAACTGAACAAGAAAGGTATGAGTTCATACAGCTGTGTCAAGAGTTCCCTGATGTGTTTGCTTGGAGCTATGAAGATTTGAAAGGTTTCAATCCCAAGTTAGCTCAGCACACCATTGAGTTGGACCCAAATACTAAGCCCATCAGGCAGAAACAAAGGCCAGTCAATCCACACATGGAACCTCTCATGAGGAAGGAATTGAACAAGTTGGTTGAGTCAAGAATCATATTCCCAATCAAGCATTCTAGTTGGCTTGCCAACTTAGTTCCAGTCATAAAGAAGAGTGGAGAGATCAGATTGTGTGTTGACTTCAGAGATTTGAATAGAGCATCTCTTAAGGACCATTACCTACTCCCTTCTATGGAGCAAATTTTGCAAGTTGTGGCTGGCTCCGAGAGGTTTTCACTACTTGATGGCTACTCGGGCTACAATCAGATTATGGTTAAGGAAGAAGACCAGTTCAAGATAGCCTTCACAACCAAATGGGGAACTTATGCATACAGGAAAATGCCATTTGGGCTATCCAATGTAGGAGCTACCTTCCAAAGAGCAATGGACATGGTGTTCAAAGGTTTGATTAACAACGTGGTGCTGATATACCTTGATGATATCACTATTTTTTCAAAGAATGTAGCAGACCACCTCTCTCATTTGAGACAAGTCTTCCAAAGGTGCAGGATATTTGGAGTGTCTTTGAATCCTAAGAAGTGTATCTTCCTAGCACATGAAGGAAAGCTCCTTGGCCATATTGTCTCCAAAGAAGGATTAGCAATTGATCCAGAGAGGGTTGAAGCCATAAGAGCACTACCTGTTATCCAAAATGTGCCCCTGCTCATTTTGGATGGCTAACTCCTTGTGTTCTTGCCTCTCTTGTACCTCAGTCTCCATTTTTTGATTTTCAAGCACTCAAATCTTTCTAGAAATGGCACCATTGGATAAATCTCTCTCTCAGCTTTCCATAAAGGTAAATTTTTCCTCCTAACTCCTCATATTTTTCAAGTTATGGCTCGACGGAGTTTTTGTGGGAAATTTTCCCCTTGGAAGGCTGCAGCCAATAGGAAGCTACCACGTGTCCCAAGAGGTGGCGGAGTGCAGGGATTTTTGAAAAAAAATTCCAAATGCAAAAAAGAGGTAAAATTCAAAATTTTTTCCCGTCGATCCGTTTTGGGCCTGTTTTTGCCCTAAATCTGCAAACGGCCATAACTTTCAATCCAGAGCTTGGATTTTCATGTTCTTTATATCAATGGAAAGATGGTAAAATTATCTACATGATTTCATGGTCAATTTTTAATTTTGGTTTAGGTTAGAGGGAGAAAATAAAAAAACACTTCTGGTACGCGCCCACAGATAGAAATGACGTTGCAACAACCAATTTTAATGCAAAATGGGTCGCATTCTTCTCCAGCATGGTCAAAAATGTCGAGGGATGGGTATGTCAGGTCACCCATGATTTTTTTAATGCATTTTGGTCAATGAGGAATGGCTCCCATGTTTTTTCACATTTTCTCTCTCCTGGGTTCGACTTATGCACTGTAAAAGCCAGATTTGGCTCTTTTTTCAAAGGGGAACACCTTTTTTGCACAGCAAGCTTCTATTTTCACTTTCAACAAGTGATTTTGGCAAGTATCAGACCTTCCAGGGATTGTAACAGGTTTTTTTGCCTCTTTGGTGTTGGAATACAAGGATTTTGATGTTGAAAATCACAATGCAGGCTCTGTGAATGCTTTCAATCCTTTGTATGTGTTGTTTGCTTCATTTCAAACCCTTGTTTATAGCTTATCAAAATGTGCATGATGTTTTATGTTGCAATTTCTGATTTTTGTCAATTTGCATGAGCAAGAAGTGCTCAGCAATCCTTTGGTGTATCACCCTTATCAGTTTAGTTTTAATTTTTGCATTTCTTATCCCTGTCACCTTGCAAATTAAGATAAATTAGGATTCAAACCTCTGCAATTATGCAAATAACAGATCTGATCAGAGGAGTTTGAGGAACTAGCCTCTAATTTGGAGATTCCTCTCTCATTTTACAAGTCCCAAACTTAGAGAGAGGTTTCAATGTTGTGCAATCACACTGGATGCCTGAATGATCAAATTAGAAGCCTGATCAGCATCCAGGGGTGTTGTTGATTTGCAACAACAGTTTTGGCACACCTGGTGGGAGCTTAGAGGTCTCATTTTCATTGCAGCAAAGTTGATGTGCATTTGCTGCAATTTTCTTGCTTAAAAGAGCTATAAATTGCACATCTGGCGACTCCAAAGGGAAGAATCGGCTAGTTTTGGAAGTGCAGACCTGAAAACTCGTGAGAAGAATCAACAAAAGGTCAAGAGCTGCAGAGGAAGAGGTGCTGTTTGAATATCTACAGTTATCTCCAAGAATAAGGCAAAGTGGGAAGAGAATCCAAAGGTCTCCATCTCCACCAAACAGAACTCTCTCAACTCCTCCACCTGGTAGGCCTTTCATTCAGTCAACAAGGGTTCTAAGACCAATTAGAATGACACAAAACAACCCCTATGTCAATTTCACTCGCAGCAGCCCACTTGCTCTCAATGCAAAAAATCTAATCCCAGTTGCAGTATTGAAGAACATTCCATACTTCACTGGAGAAAATCAAACCTCACCTGGTGATCATGTTAAGGATATTGCTAACATTTGTGCAATCCATGAGATCAATGACATGCAAGTTGCTGTCAAACTACTGGCATCTTCATTCAAAGGGAAATCTTTGCAATGGTTAAAAGTCTTGCCTCAGGTTCTATTCAAAATTTGAATCAGCTATGTATAGCCCTCCATGAGTAGTTTGGGGAAAAGGGAGACAACTTGTCCCTTTTGGAGCAGCTGACAACTATCAAAAGAGCTCCCAATGAGTAGCTGACTGATTTTAATTTCAGATTTCAAAGGACTTGGGAGAGAATTTCAATGGCAGTCAGGCCAACAGCAGAAGGTGCTTTTCTTTACTATCTCAAAGCTCTAAATTATGATATTTCTATGTTGATTCAGTTCATGGGAGGCATAACTATCCCTTTGGCTTATAGCATTGCCATTAGGGCTGAAAATTATTTGATCCAAGCTGGAAAACTAGCCCCTAGACCTCCCATGCCATTGTTTCCAAGTTTAGAGCGCCCAAACACTAATCAAGCACCTAATTTGGCTCCTTCTCCCACTCCTAGAAATCAGAGTTCAAATGAAGCTTGTACTTCATCTCCAAGTGCCCCAAATGAGCTTCAAAAAGTCATGAAGCAATTGCAAAATTTAGGTAATGAGCTGGTTACTCTCAAGAGGCAACAAGCCCAAAGTTTTAGACCTTCCTTCCAGCCTCAAGCTCAAGCATAACAGGCAGCCATATCAACCTCATAGACCACCCAATCCAACTACAAATCTAAATCAAGCAAGGCCTCCTGCCAACAGACCATTTCAACCCTATAATCCAAATGCTATATCTGCCTCTAAGGCATTGGTGCCAACACAAAACAATGTTGCTCAGGAGTATGATTGGTGTTTTCCATGCAATGAACCTCACAACCAATCTATGTGTTTCAACGATGCCTTGAATCAAACATTAATGGTGACAACTACTGGTGTGGAGGGTGAGGGCAGTCAAGGAAACAACCCACAACAAGAAACATTCCAGCAGCAATCAGCTCCAAATGACACCACACTTGTGAACTGGCAGGCAGAGGATTTTTGTGGCATAAATCAAACAGTCTCTCAAGGTGTTGTAGCCAACACAAGGTCAAAAAGAAGGAATTTGGGTGAAGAACAACCATTAGCTCCAACCAATCCACAACCTTTTATGACTCCACAAATGGTTGGCAAACAAAATCCAGTTGTACATGCACAAGGGCAGCCAAGAAACAGCTCCTAGACCAACTCAAATACCAGTTGTTGCTGCCCACATGCAAGGGATGAATATGCAAACCAAGGGACAAAAAAGAGATCCTTCATCACCATTTAGTATCATTGATCAGATGAAGAAGACAGATGTAAATATATCAATGTGGGAATCCCTATCTATCCCAGGCCAGAGAGATTTGCTACAAGCTCCAATGAAGGACTGGCCAACTTCGAATCATCAAGTTCAAATGCAAGAGAAGGTGCTCACAAATGCTGCCCAGCCTGAAGGGAATCATGGAGGACAGCAAGGTAAAATGTCGAAGCCCCCTCCTTTTTATGTCTCATTAATCATTGGAAACCAATTGGTGCACAATTGCATGATTGATTCCGGGGAAAGTAGCTCAGTTGATGCCCAAGCAAATAGCTGATCAGCTAGGACTTCAATATGAAACCATATCCAAAGGGGTAGTGCAGTTGGATGGGACAGCAGTAACAACAGTTGGGGTGATTAGAAACTTGAGTCTTACCTTGCATGCATGTCTAAATGTTGTTGTTTTACAAGATGTATCAGTTATAGACCTTCCACCACTATTTGCCCTATGTTTGTCAAGAGATTTCACAGCCAAGATTGGAGGATATTTGTCTGCTGATTGGTCACACATGCTGTTCAGAAGGAGGTATGGAACCAAAGCTACAATCAGGTCTGAACCTATTGCAAACTTCCACATTAATCCCTACACTCCAAGTCAGATCAATGCCAACTATTCGGCATTTGATCAACAAGATCACCCAAGCATGTATGAAGCTGACACCAAGGTTGGAAGCATCCCAGGTCTAACTCTTGATGAATGGGCAAACAAGGTGCATGCTTTTGATACTTATCAAGAAGTAGAAGAATCTGAGCTAGGGGTCTATTGCATACATCAAGAAGATCAGCCCATTCCTAGCATCACCAAGCCAAACCACAAGGATGAAAATGAGGTATGGAAGCTGTTTTTGATGGATCAAGGAGTAGAAAAGGTGTAGGAGGTGGAGCTATGCTTATTTCACCTCAAGGAGTAAAGTACTATTCAGCTTTTAGATTTCAGTTTGCATGCTCCAATAACACTGCTGAATATGAAGCCTTGGTGCAAGGGATGCATTGGGCAATAAAGAGAGGAATAAAGAACTTGCAAGTCTTTGGTGACAGTAAATTGATTGTAAACCAAGTTAAGGGGCAGCATGCTGTCAAGAATAATCTGCTCAAGTGCTACAAGAATAGGGTGTGGGACCTCATTGAAGATTTTGAGGGCTTTAGCATAAATCCATTCCTAGAAAAGAAAACCAAGCTGCTGACAGGCTTGCAACAGTTGGGGTAGCCTTTGATATTGTGGAAAGAATTCAAAAGGACAAGGTACAACCAAACATCCATGTGATTGTGAGGCCTTCAGTGCCGGATAACAATGTAAGTTAGCAAGTGTTTGAGAATGACCAGCAAATCATCCATTTCTTACAAGAAGAAGCAGAGTTCTCAGCTAAAAATCAGGAAAAATTGGAACAACAGTATGGTGATTGTTATCCAAATGTTGCCCCTGCTCATTTTGTGGCTAACTCCCTTTCATTCTTTCCTTCTATTGTGCCTCAGTCATAAATTTTTACTTTTTAGGCACTCAAAACCTTCTGGAAATGACACCATTAGATAGAGCTCTTTCTCAGCTTTCTAGAAAGGTAAAGATTTCCCCATAACTCCACGTATTTTTCAAGTTATGGCTCGGTGGAGTTTTTCTGGGAAATTTTCCCTTGCAAGGTCCGCAGCCAATCAGAACTCACCATGTGTCCAGGTCAAAATTATCAAAGCGATCCGATTTTGGCCTATTTTTGCCCTAAAACTTCAAATCGCCATAACTTTCAATCTAGAGCTCGGATTTTCATGTTCTTTATATCAATAGAACGCTGGTGAAATGCTCTACAAGATTCCATGGTAAATTTTGAATTTTGGTTTAATTTGGAGGGAGAAAATCAAAAAATGCTTCTGGTACGCGCCCATGGACAGAACTGACATTTCAACAACCAATTTTAATGCAAAATGGATCGCATTCTTCTCCAGCATGGTCAAAAATGTCGGGGGATGGGTCTGTCAGGTCACCCATGCTGTTTTTAATGCATTTTGGTCATTGAGGAATGGCTCCCACGTTTTTTCACGTTTTCTCTCTCCTGGGCTCGACCCATGCACTGCAAAAGCCGGATTTGGCTCATTTTTCAAAGGGGGGAACACTTTTTTTACACAGCAAGCTTTTGTTTTCACTTTCAACAAGTGATTTTGGCAAGTATCAGACCTTCCAGGGATTGTAACAGGTTTTTCTGCCTCTTTGGTGTTGGAATACAAGGATTTTGATGTTGAAAATTACAATGCAGGCTCTGTGAATGCTTTCAGTCCTTTGTATGTGTTGTTTGCTTCATTTCAAACCCTTGTTTACAGTTTATCAACCTGTGCATGATGTTTTATGTTGCAATTTCTGATTTGTGTCAATTTGCATGAGCAAGAAGTGCTTACCACTCCTTTGGTGTATCACCCTTATCAGTTTAGTTTTAATTTTTGCATTTCTTATCCCTGTCTCCTTGCAAATTAAGATAAAATTATGATTTGAACCTCTGCAGTTGTGCAAATAATAGATCTGATCAGAGGAGTTTGAGGAACCAGCCTCTAATCTGGAGATTCCTCTCTCATTTTACAAGTCCCACACTTGGAGAGAGGTTTCAATGTTGTGCAATCACATTGGATGCCTGAAACATCAACTTAGAAACCTGATTTGCATCCAAGGGTGCTGTTGATTTGCAACAACAGTTTTGGCACGCCCAGTGGGACCTTAGAGGTCTTCCACTTCATCTTTTGCAAGTTGGTGTGTTCCTGTGAAGATTTCAGCCTTTGGAGGCACTTGCAAACACATTTGGCGACTCCATCTGATCAGCAACCCATTTCTGAAGTTGCAGATCTGTTTTTCATCCATTTCCATCCATTGTTCTTTCCATCTCTTTCATTCTTTTCCATTCCATGAAGTTGTGCAATCATGACTTCATTTCCATCATGAAACTCACATTTACAATAGTAGCAATGTTTCCCACCTCCAACATGTTTTTTGAATCCTCCAAATCAGCATTTTGAACAAATTCAAAATCAGCATACATACCCATATGAGCAGCAATGCCAAAATCAGTTTGGCTATGGAGCTTTCCAAAAGCAAGGGTGTGCATACAATGAAGACAATCAGATGCAAGATGCTGGTTTGTTGGAGAAAATCCAAAAGATGGAGGTAAACATGGTGCAATCTAGGGCTCAAGCACAAATGAAAGCATTTGGAATCGGTTGTGGAGCACCCTATCCATGTGTGGGACCTTTCCTAAGGCATTACATCCCTCAAGAGAAGATTGACTTCATGATTGCAACACTGCCATTGCTTGCAAAGTGGATTGAAGGAATAGAGTTGTATGAGAGGAGTATTCAACAACCTTGTCAACGGGTAAGCACACCATCTCATGCCTTTTCTTTTCATCTTTCCCAATCTGTTTTATCTTAGCAGTGTCAAGTTTTAAACTCTCCATCTGCTGTCCCAAGTGTTGAATCCATTTCTCCACCCCCTAGTCTTCCACCTCATCTCAATTCTTCTGTCTTTTTCCCTTCCAAATAGTCATCCCCTCCACAAGAGCTAAATGAAACACCGTCTCCTCTAAAGAAACAAGAGGTTTTACCTCCTCCACCACCACAAAAAATTGCAAAAATCAGTCATGAAGGACAACAAAAAGAGAAGCCAAGCAAGGATGAAGAAATTCAAATTTTGAAGAGTTGGGCTCTTAAATTTGGGATGAAGAAGATCCCTTTGCTGATGAAACCTTTAGAAGAGGTTGGAGTTACAGAACAAATGGTGGTCAGGACTGATTTTGTTGCAGCAGATCCAATTCAAATTGCAAAAATCAGTCATGAGGGACAGCAAGAGGAAGGAGAAGCTGCTCCAAATCCAAAAGAAGAGGAGCACATTCCAGCTGTGGGGGAGAAAAGTGCAGATCCAAAGGCTTTAAGCACAAAGCAGGTTATAGAAGAACCTTCAGTTCTTCTCTCTACTTCATCTCTCTCAAGTTCTAGTACTGAAGAAGAGTTTGATCCCTCAAACTCAATGCTGGAGGATGAAAGAAACCATGGTGATCAAGTTTCAGATCAAGAGAACGCCATGGGAGAGGTTGAACATTTGCAGCAGGACAACAATGAGGCAGTTTACCTATCTGATTTGGAGGACTGTTTTGATGAAGAAGAACCGGTTGAGTTTCCACCACTCTCTTTCATCATCCATCTTCCAAACACAAGAGCCTGCTGTCATGGAGAAGAGTATTCATTTGCAGCAGCCTACATCTTATAGAAGCTCTTTGGAACCAAGATTGGAAGAATTTAATCTTTCATGTCCTTCATTGGAGGAAGAGAAAGGGTAGAAGGGTTCTACCATTGCTTCCACACCATCCATTCAAGGTCTAAAAGAGAACTCCATTCTTGGAGTTGAAAATCAGAATTATGGGCATACTCAATGGATCAAACCTTGCCCAATCAGGTATTTGGCTTCATTGGAGCCAAAGGAGAAGCCACAACCAGTCATGCTTGCTTCTAAGCATGAGGATGAGCTGCAAAGTTCCAAGGATCAGCTGTCATACCTCTCCAATCTAAATGCAGAGCAACTAAAAGAGGTATTGGATTTGTTTTTAGTTGACACCTTGCTAATTTGGGTAGAAGACCAGCTTCTTGTTGATTTTCCACTCATCCAATCAGCCATACTCAGCTCCAAATCATTTGCATGGCTGCCAATTTTGAAGAAAGGAAGCTATTTTGCACAACCAATTGCAGGGTTCATTTAGCTCACCTTTGCTTCCAGTTAGAGTAGAGTAGGTAGGTTTGCTTTCAGTAGAAGAAGTGCTTGTGCACACTTTGCATGTTCCATTTGGAGCATGTATGATTTTCAGTTTGTACATAGTTTTGGTGCTGCTGGTTTCACTCTTGCACAGTTCGTTTTGATGGCATTTTGGTGGGAACAAATCCATGTCCAGTGGGATTTTAAGCGGTTCAGAGGGAAGTTTTCAAAGTTTAGATCAGTTTTCAGGCTACTACTCATGACTCCATGCCCAATGGATTGCTTCAGGCTACTGATCATTCATCAAGCAGGCAGATGACCCCTCTGAGTCGCCAAAATTGTTATCCAAATGTGCCCCCTGCTCATTTTGTGTCTAACTCCCTTTCATTCTTTCCTTCTATTGTGCCTCGGTCATAAATTTTTACTTTTTAGGCACTCAAAACCTTCTGGAAATGACACCATTGGATAGAGCTATTTCTCAGCTTTCTAGAAAGGTAAATATTTCCTCCTAACTCCACGTATTTTTCAAGTTATGGCTCGACGGAGTTTTTGTGGGAAATTTTTCCTTGCAAGGTCCGCAGCCAATCAAAACTCGCCACGTGTCCAGGGCAAAAATATCAAAGCGATCCGATTTTGGCCTATTTTTGCCCTAAAACTTCAAATCGCCATAACTTTCGATCCAGAGCTCAGATTTTCATGTTCTTTATATCAATGGAAAGATGGTGAAATGA